>CM042224.1:6169725-6429725 GCA_023566465.1 Cottus gobio | reverse complement strand
CCAAACAAAGCCCTCACTACTCTGCAGCAATCTAGTATAATATGCAGTGCAGCATTTAGCCCCTCAGCTCATCCATCCTAAGTAGGTCCTCTGAGGACAAGTGGATCATAGTGTTGATAATAGAGATGTGGAATGAGCCCGCCAAGACTCTAAACCAGAGCAGGCTGCGCTGACATCTAGTGGCCGCTCTTTGAAATGACATCTGAGTCCTTTGATGAATACATGTGTGGTGGTAATTCTACTTTATAGAGCGATACAGATCAATGTTTTCCTCAATCAGAAAGTTGAATCGACACTTCTGAAAAAAATCTGAACATTACAACCTTCATAAAAGGGCAATTTATTGCAGGACTATTAGAATACATTAAGTTTTAGCTCGGTGTACCCAATAAACTGGTATAGAAACTGACTATTAATAACCCCCAGTGGTGGAAGGAGTCTTCAAATCCTTTCCTTAGAAATACCACAAAGGTATACTGCATTACAAGTAAAAGTACTGGAAGATTTCCTTTAAGAATCACGAGTACTCAAAAAAAGTCCCCTTCCAGTATATATTATTGTATTACTATTGGGTGTTACTAATAGTGTTTTAATGTTGTGTTTCTTCAGAAACAATAAAACATTATGTATTAAAAAGCTGAACATACATTTTCCAAGTAAAGTCTTAATCTATAAAGTAACTAAGTAAACCGAGTTCCTAAATGAAGTAGAAGTATTAAGTAGCCTAAAATGATGAAAGTACAAATACCTCAGAATTGTATTAAGTACAGCACTGCCTGCCTTGTTATATACACACAGGTATAAAAAGCTTTGTTGCCTTTGTGTCTGTACTTTACATCAACGATAACGTGACCTGGTGGTAAATAAGTCTTCTTTGTGTTTCACAGGGAAACCTGACCGTCACACCTCAACCCTGCAAAGATTCATGTGACTGGCTCACATGAGAAGCAACTCTCCCGGGTGTTACCTTTTAGACATCAGTTGAATGGTGTTTCTATCTATATTTTTAGTCCTTCTGCCCCGAGGCGATGGCAGATTGTCCTTTTTTTTCCGTTTTTGTTTTTCCTACCCTCGTAAATGAGCCCAAATTTTCCAAACCTTGGACTATAACAGGACTGATAATAACCCAGGTTCAAAGCCATCACTCTGCCGCACCACGCAGAGGAATCACCGACCCGCTGATCATCTAGTCTTTGCACTGTCAACAAATACAATGCAAAAAGAGACTATTGGACTGCCAGAACAGCTTTTTTTGTTGTTGTTTTTAGTTTTATTTTTTTTCTTTATTTCTTTGACTGCATTGTTTTTTGTCACACGCAGAAGGAAATTGGCAGGGGACTCTGATGAGTTGGGTGGCTGGGCGGGAAAGGGGAGTCAAACTAAATAAAAGACTGAAAAGAAAAAGAGAATCATATTGAAATGATTTCAACTCTATGTCTTTGGCTTATTGTATGCCGTGAAAACAGTATATCCTTAACTTGACAAATGTTTGGCTATATTTTGGAAGATGGGGGGGAGGGGGAGGAGGGGGAGAGGGAATATGGCGACCGCTGCTTTCTTCAGAGACTTGAGAGCCTGAGACTGAAGTTTTTCATTTTCCATCATTGTCAATTCCCATCCTCGTTGAACCCTCAGTTCTTGTTTCAGGGATGACGTCGTCGTGTTTTTTGCGAAGGGGACCGCACACACCTCAATGGAGAATAAACACTATTCATGTTTTCTTTTTCTCGGTAACACTTCACCCCCCTACTCTATATCATTGTGCTCATCCTTGAATGTGTCTGATGCTGGTATGAGTCCTGTTTTTCTCCCCCCCTGCCCCCCACCCTCACATTGAAAGGGTCACCTCCGTCGTTGCACTCGAAACGGTGAAGCCACATCAGCGAGCGACGAACTCACGGGGATCAAGTCTTCTCCGCGTTTGGCCACTCGTCGGCTTCTGTTTTGAGTTTTTGTGCTTCGTTCGGCTCGTCTCTTTCAGTTGTTTACTGTAAACAATGTGACATTTCATTCGACTGTGTTTCTTCTTCTGTAATATAGACTTTTAGCCTACTTTAATGTGCATAAATGTTTATATTTATCCCGGCACGCAACTGTTTCAAATCTGTCAAATAGCTTCTCGGCCTTCTCGGATCGTTGTTTCCCAGACGTCTTGGCCGTGCTTCTTCTTTGCTTGTCTTGCACTTTTTTTTTCTTCTATTTTTGTATTATTCTTTTGGTTTCTACAACACATCACAAGTTTGCTCCACACCTTCTCGGTGCTTCACTTGCTCATGTGGCTTCACCGTAATGCACATTCACCTCGGGCGGTTAGCGCGGGTGTCTCACAAGCGGCTAGCTTTGGATCAACCGGGCCCAACCTCCGTCTTTGTTCAGTTGCAGCCTGTGCTGTTGGATCGTATGCGTGAAATGACCCCAATGTTGAATGAAAATGAAATGTTACACCAATGCGATGCAGACTATGAACTTAAAGGACAAGTGTGTAGGATTTGCCGGCGTCTCGCGGTCAGATGGCCGATCGCAACCAACCGAGTAACCCCTCCCCCTCCAAAGCGTGCGGGCGAACCTACGGTGGCCTTCAGGTGCATTCGCGCCACCAAATTCAAGCTTCCGCAGCGTAAATAAAACTAACTGGAAAGGCCCTTTCTAGAGCCAGTGTTTGGTTTGTCCGCTCTGGGCTCCTGTAGAAACATGGCTGCCTGATATAGATATGAAGGGCTTTATCTAAGCTAACAAACACAGTGACTCTTAGTTTCAGGTGTTTATACACTAATGAAAACATGCTAATGAGTATTACAGACCATTTCTGCGAAGATCGCCCCAAAATCATATGCACTGGTCCTTTAAATATGAAGAAGGATGAGCCGGTGGGAAGCGGTTCAAACAAGTGAAAGGTGACCTTCATCCCACACACATGACAGAAGTAAGGGGGCTCAAAGTTCAGCTGAGAAGAGGCACGAAATTCTATCCAGATGCCATTTGCATTGATTCGAGAGGGCTTCTGTTTATGTGTGTGAAGAAGAGGAGGAGGAGGAGGAGGAGGAAGAAGAGAAAAAAGCACATTTTCTGCTCTTGAGCCGGATGTGCTGCTGTTTCATTCATAAAGGACGGAGTGGCTCGGCACAGGGACTCGCTGAAGGTGGCGGGTTGTGAACATCGTAACGAGAGTAGAATATTGACCGTGTTGTCGTTAAATTAAATTTGTATTGATTTCTTTTTTTTTTTCCATACTTGTAATGTTCCCATTGTTGTAGTTTTTTTTATTTTTTATTTTTTTGGTTCTCATTAAAAACTGTTTGTGATCAAGTCCGTAAGCCACCAGTTCGCCTAATGTTTAACACCCTCTGGAGTTGGAGGTCAGCCGTTTGTCGATTTGTGAAGCTGCAGCGGTTCATTTCGAGGTTCTCGGACATTCCCGGTAAATAAGTTGCAGTTTCACGTCCCACAGAAGTTTGCAAGGTGGTTTATCTTTTTTGACTTTTTTGCGCATTTTAAGGAAGAATGGCTGACATGAAAAAACTGAATGTGGTGGTGTTTGACTTGTACTTAATCTGTAAGGGTGAGCTAGGCAGCTGTGATGTTGTCGTCATTAAAGTCGGTGGGTTTTAGTACCAGCAGACTGCATACAGTACATATAGTTTTATCAGACAATGGTTGTGACAAGTGCATTTGTTCTCTCTGACTGGGAGTAGTAATGTTATCTCGGTAGTAAGCGAAGCCCAGTGAAAATCATATATACTGAAGTGTATGAAAAGCCAGAAAAGTAATGTTTGCTATCAACATATTGGAAAGTGCTTGGCTCTTGTAATTTGCAGGACTGTATTTGTTTCATGGTGAAGAGTATATTTATTGGCCAGCAGTTGTCTCAATTGGTGCCTAGTTGAACATTCTTCTGTGAAAACACAGAGACATTTGCTCGTTTGTCCCTTTTTTCTCCCCCCAAAAACCCACTTACTGTCTCCCCCCCACCCCCATCCTCCCCCCCTAACCCTCACCCCAACCCCAAAAAGTACCCGTTCTGGTGCTTGCAAGGATGTTTACAATGTCTTCATTTTCTTTCTGTGTGAGCTATTCAGAACTCTTCACCCTCTCCTCCTTTCTCCCTCCCTTCAGGAGTTTGTGTAAAGTGTACATTGCCATGGTTCTTTTTTATACAATACTCTGTAACTTGCCTTTGTAAATTTGGGCTGGAAAAAAATAAATCTTTTTATGAGACAATCTGTCCTGGGAACTGTTCAATGGCTTCTGCTCCGAGGATGCTGTGGGGTTAAATTATCCTAATTTCAACTGTTTGTTCAAAGTCGAGAAAAC
This sequence comes from Cottus gobio, assembly GCA_023566465.1. NCBI lineage: Eukaryota > Metazoa > Chordata > Actinopteri > Perciformes > Cottidae > Cottus > Cottus gobio. The sequence continues at coordinate 6,425,414 of CM042224.1, read as the reverse complement.
TAAATTATTGTGGAACAATTATTTCACTTTAGAGACTATTTTATTTTAAATTGAAATTGAGGGTTTTAATAAAGAATACATAGTTTGTCACACAGCTATTGATCTCTGAGTGAGTGGTTGACATTAAACCTAACCAGAATGTAAGTTTCCAACATTGCTAATTAATTCATATTCCTTTCTTTTGAGAAGTTGAATATGTGTGCAAAGAAATGCACATTAGGAAATGGACTGCACTGTTGCATTTGGCCACAGGAGAGCAGTGTCTCTAAAGACGCCACACAGTCAATCTCAGCAGTGTCAAATGTCAGACTGAGTCTTTTTTTAGGGTTTTTACTGCCGACTAACTTCCCGTACCTCGGGTTTGGTTTCACATACATGCCATTTATTTCAATATGCAGTCAGGTGTTTGTACGGTTTCACTTTGAGTGTGTTTACTTGAAGCCAAAGAAAGTGACACTGATCAATCAATCTTGTATCAATGATTGCCTCTCAATGGCTCTCAACATGGCGACGGGCGAGCCGAAAACTGCCGGCTAACGGTGCAAACAGCGCCCCACGTCCTGACGGAGCTGACGGCGTTGACCTGGCGGTGGAGACCGGAGGATGGGTGATGCTCTTTATCAGCTGCAACCGCCACAGGAGAGCAGTGCGGAACCTTGACCGTTAGCTACCCAGTGAGGCGCGCTAACATGCGCCGCAAACATGTGCTATCATGCGCTATCATGCACTGAAAGCAGCGCGTAGCAGCGATAACGTTCGAGTGTATTAATTCTCTGCTCAGGTCGACCTTCCTCCACTTTCTCTTGACATAAAACATTGTTTTGTGCTATTTCAATGCTCTGAATGTTGATTCCAGCTCCCTTAAAGCATCAAATGTGTTTTTTTAATTGTTAACCAGTCTGTTTTCACAATCATCTGCTCAAGGAGGAAAGTTTCTCCGCATGTTTCTCACCAAAACTCTTTGTTCTTCATTGTATCTTCAAGCCGAGTCCGTTTTGAATCCTCATAAAACATTTGCAAAGCCGCTTTCAGAAGTGTTTTTAATTCTGCATAGTTGACACCCATGTTCACCGCCTGGCAGGCGGCTTCATCCCCTCCTCTGCTGGTGCATTGCAGCATATCTCTGCTTGTTGCCACCACATGTTGATGAGTGAAATACAAACAATGGCACAACTGGAGGTCAGAACAGCCCACAGGGAACCATTAAGTCCGGGTTTAACAAGCGTTTGTACCAGCAGGGGTCTGTGGTAGTTGTCGGTCATGTTAGGGAGATGCAATTGATGTGCTTATAAGAGTGTGTCAGTAGATTTAAGAAATAAATAATCAAAAATGTTTTATGAGTGTGTCAAAAAAAAAAGAAAACAGTATTTCTATACTTTCTATACAGGATATTTTAGTCAATTGCGCAAAAATGCTGCTGGCACATGTGTTTCAAAAAATGTAAAGTTCAATATCTTTGAGTTTTGAATAGCTGATCAAATATCAAATTAAGACATTTCTAGATTACTTTAAGATCTGGAGACCATTTTTACAGATTTAAGGCAATTTAAAGACCGAACAAAATAAATAAAATGGTCATTAGTTGCATCAACCCGAGCAGTGCCGGCTGTCAAACGGGTCCACTCTCTTCAGTACATCACTTTACCGTCTGTACTGTTGCATTAAAACGTCTTCTGCGTCTGCTACCAGTCAGTTAAGGGTATTTTTAACTGCCCCAAATGCTCTGTGCATTAGTATAATGCAACATCGGTGACAGGGAGCGATTACGCTGGGGATGATTTTGTTGAGTGTAAATGTGAAATCTGATTATCCTCGATGCTCTCAGGGAGGAGGAGGAGGGACAGAGAAAGAGGGAGGGAGGGAGGTGGAGAGAGAGGGAGAGAGCGAGAGGCTGGCTGGCTGGCAGGAGAGATTCAGAGGGAAGGAGGGGTTAAGATAGCAAAGTGCTGAGCCAATGGCTTTTTGCACAGAGCAGCTGGCTGGCATCAGGGCAGGACAGGCCGCTCAGAGGAAGGATACCTCGAGGACGGCTCTTCTCTGCTCGCCGTAGGACACCGAGGCTGACGTCCAGGAGGCGTTCATGGGATGCACTATCTACGCAGCCAGCCCTAAGGCCCTGCCAGCCGACGAGGCCCCAGGCCAGGACAGATACTACCAGCTCCCCCACTACCGCCACCCTCATGGTAACTGCAGTCAGAGGATAGCAGCCGGCAGAGCCAGGTCAGTCAACGCCACACAGGAAGTGCACCCACCGGGTGCTCGGCATGCTTGTCCTGGGTGACACTGACGAGGGGAGTGCAGGTAACAGTAATGTATTCAGTCAGTGGCCCCTCTTTCCTTCTCCACCAATCACAGAGGAGATGTGGAGGATGAGAGGGACGCTTGAACTGGGCTGCAGGATGGAGCATCAGGAAGACGTCCCTTGTGATTTGTGGTTTCACATTCAGGGTTTACGTTTAGAAAAGCGACGTACAAAATAGAATTTAAATATATTAATTCAAATATGCATAACTAAGACGGAAATGCTCATGGCGATTTTTAAGTCTAAATTTAGCTAAATTGTCCTGTAATGTTACTCTGAAGGGAAATCTACTGATTTTTAAAATGTGTTTTATTTTTACATTTTCCGTGAAGACGTCCAGTTTGAGGTGTGCAAGTGAAGTGTTTTTGCTTCTGGGTATCAGAATACAAAATGAATAACAAATTCAAATCCACTTCGCAGTGACGGGATTAAATAAGTATAATATTATATAAATTAGGGATGCAACGATACCATTTTTTACAAACCGATACGATACCGATATTTTTATTTGTGTACTTGCCGATACCGAGTACCGATACCGATACTTCTTAGATTTGGTCTCCATGAAAGTGCAATTAATTTGGAGGCAGATTTTATTTTATCCTCTGCAGATTATGTCAAGCCTATAGTACAAAATTAACAGAAGGCTATCCCAAGCTTTAAACTTCTTGTGGAAGTCCCTCTAATGTCGGACCATAAAACGCCCCGTGTCCGGGTTCATAATGTAAGCGATAATATTAGGGATCGAGCAATTATATAGGAAGCTGTGTTCCAAGTTATGTTTCCGGTGCTTTTATTGTGGAGGGAGAAACGGAAAGGAAAAGAGTGGAATTGTGGGATATACGTGTGTGAAGGAGATAAAAAAAGTGGTTCAAGTTACCCTGCAGCGTGTTTTCATTTTATTAGAATTACAAATATAGACACACAACAGACACTCGGCTACAATAATATCATCCGTAGCCGCACAACAGCGTCTGAATGAGGCCGCTGCCAGCGCTACTTCAGGTGGATCAGCAGCTGTTTGATTCAAACCGGCAGGACGGCGGTGATGACGCGCAGAGCTTCTCAATTATAGATGTATTAAATATGGAAAATTTCAACTCTCGCGTCTAACGTGCCGCCGGCGTAAATTTGCGTCTGTCACAACCACACGCGTCTGTGCATAGACTTTACATGTAATCTGGTCGCGCGAAACATTTGCGTCGCGTTGGGACGGACTGATTACAAGTAACTCCGGGGCTGTCAGCCACTAACAAGAGCACTAATATGAGCACTAATATGTCATACACACGTATGCAACACCGGTTAATAAGCACAATATCGATAAAGTCTTGTATTGTACTCGCGTCTCACTTTTCTCCTGTCTATTGAAAGAAGTGAGCGCTGCGTAGCGAGGATCCAAGATGGCGGCTCCAGATTCTGCTGTTGAGACAAACTGGCCATCTGATTGGACGGCAAAACAACTTGGATAGCGTGATTGGCTGCTCAGAAGTTGAGACTGTTGAGACAGTTGAGACAGAGAAGAGTGTCTCCGGCTCCGCCACGGGGTTGCTTCTCCACAAAGCGCGACCAGTTTGTTGTAGTGAAATACTGTTGAGTGAGTATCGGTTCTTGGTATCGGCCATTGAAACCGATGCGAGTACGAGTATTTAACGCAGTATCGACCACCGATACCGGTATCGGTATAGGTGCATCCCTAATATAAATAATACAATGGTGGGTCGTTGGGCGTGAACATGCCAGCCAGCTGCAGCTGTGGGTGTCGAATCTTCTTAGTCAGCAAAAACAAAAAGAGACTAAAACTATTTATAGATTTTTCTTACCACCATAATGTGGATCCTTTTTCTTTTCTTCTACTTTAAGAGAACGATGTCTGCTTTAGTTTTGCTCATTAATTATCTTTATTTTGCAGTTGTACTTTCACCAATAGTTCATTTGTATATTCAGTAATCACTTGTGCATACTGACTCCACTCTCAATATTAATGTGTAAACAAACAAAAAAACACCACAAATAATCAGAATCAGCACAAACAAGCAATTGACAAATGCTAAAAACAAAGGACATTAAAGATGAATAAGGTTATTATCAACAACATGTAGAGATTTAAATATATATAAGAAATATGTATGTGCACGTGTACAGTACGAAGGTGCAGAATGCAAAGGGTGCTGGAATAAATATGGAATGATTAATGTAGCTATATATACTTATATATTAAGATATAGGTGGATATAAACAGTATTAACAGTCTATACAGTAGAAAGCGTACTTAAGATTTATATTTGACAGTGATTTCAATACAAAATTCAGAACATATCTGGTGGTGACGGCTTGCCGGCGGCTAACGGCGCTAACAGCGCTAACAACAGCAACAGTGCCGTCGGTCGGGATCCCGTTATCGGCTGTGGCCGGTTTGACCCGGTACAACCCAGCTATGTACACAGAGCACTTTATTACAACACCTGGAGGGAGAGCGACTCCATTCTCTGATCAAACATTACTCCACTATATCTTTACGTAGCAGATAGTAGTCCATGCTCTATTAATGCTCTCAATCTTGTGTAGCTAACCTTTAAAAATCATAGTACTAAAATTGTCAATCCTTAAGATGTCAGTCCTTGTTGATTTAGAAATTATATTTGACTAAAAACAAAGGGATTGTGCTGAGTTTGGCATTATGCAGCTGTAAATCATACCAACATGCTTGTGTGTGTGTGTGTGTGTGTGTGTGTGTGTATGATGGAGAAAAGCTTTGTCACCACATGCACCCAGGTGGTAATCCTACAAATATGTAAACATTGCAATGTTTACATAACCACCATTGTTAACTCCTTGTGTTCCAACAATTTATGGAGATGAAAATCTTTAAGATTGCCTCATTAAACTATAAAATAGTGCTCGTAACTGTAACGGAAACTAATTTCCTCCTGGGTATCGATAAAGTATTTCTGATTTGAATCTGATATAATTTACAGGTATAGTGGATGTTAGTGGTCCAGTTTAAAGTTTGTTATTTATAGCAGATGGATGCTTTGCAGCAGTGTTTCAATTGTAAATAAGTCTCTCAACAATTAATCCTCATTAAAGGGGATTTAACCTGAAACCCGTCCTGAGTAAAGCGTCCTCTTTAAAGTTCTCTTTTAACCCGAGAGCCTGAACTCTCCTTAACATGACTCCACGTATTTATGAAGGCTTGAATGTTTGTTTACTGAGTGAAGTAAAGTAATTGAAATGACCCTCACTCTATGATACTTTAAGTGTATTCTAATGTTAATACTCATGGGTGGAATGTAAGTACATTTACCTTTGACACGTGTACTATGAGTATTTTTTATTTTGTGCTACTTTATACTTTAATTTCAGAGGGAAATTTACTTTTTACTCCACAATATTAATTTGAACTAAGCATATATACTAAGCTTCGATAATATGATTCAGCACTATAGTGAGATCATATTCTAGAGTAGTTTATTTATAAGTATCTAACACTAAAATACTCTCATACTTGACTATTGTAGTATCGCATAATAATAATAATAATAATAATAATACACTTTGAAAGGAGTCTGCATAAGAAGCTTCTACTTGCAATGAGAGTATTTGTATGCTATACTTCTTAGCTAATAAACAAAATTAACTTTTTCCCCACCACTGCTCAAACGAGCTGGAATTGAGGGGATAAAAAAATAAAAAATGTATGACTTCACCAAATAAATAAAATAAAAATAACGCAGAGTGCGCTGCGGGGAGAAAATAGCCTCGGTGTAATCCCCTGCAGTGTGTACACAGCCCGCACTGGGCTGAAGGTAAGCTCAGCCCTCCTCACACAGGACACACTTGTGAGGAGGTCACGGCTCCCTCCGGCAGCACGGCGCGCGCGCTCCTTCAGCTCTCTCTCTCTCTCGCGGGCGTCTCGTGCGCACCCCCCCTAAAAAACACGTGAGGTTTTGTTTTTCATTTTGTTTTTATTTTCGTGGATAAACGACGTGAAATGACAGCGCAGACCGGACGAGTTCCGCGGAGAGACGAGGCGACGACACGGCGGAAAAAGTAGAGGTGACTTGTGGAGCTACAGGTAAGGGAGCCGCGAGGTCGACGTGAAGCTGGCGAGCGGAAGAGAGAGGAGGGGGTTTCAAAATAAAAGCACCAGCGATCGACTCGTTATAGGAGAGCAGAATAGGCAAGATAAATACCGTTGTAGTCAATATGTTGAGATTTATTGTAACGTATTTAAATCAAGTGTCGATTTGAGTTCATACTATAGGTCAGAATCGTATTGCTGGCGAATATTTGCCAGTCATCTATTTAATAACATCTTAACAGGAGGCATCAATCATTTATTTATTATATGTGAATTAAAAATAATAGTTAATCGCGGTGTATTGATACGTATGTAGATTTAATGCTAAAGTTAATCATTTGTTTTGCTTTTATTCTGAAGAATTATGTTTTTTTCCCCCCGCTTCTGCTGGCAAGCTTGACAGGTTTTTTTGTGTTTGATAACAGGCTGCTTATTCAAAAAGTGGTGTAGAAGCATATACACTTCAGGAATAACATGTCTATAGTCATATTTAAAGCAGTCATTTAGTGGAAAGTGTTAGTAAAACACAAAGTCAAGTATTTCTTTTTGTTATAAGACAGTAGCCCACTAGGCCTATCTCTATAGATTACATCAGTCTGCAATTACATTACATTACATTTCATTTAGCTGACGCTTTTATCCAAAGCGACTTACATGATATACAGTGTACAGTAGACCGTAGACACAGCAACGGTGAGCAATGAGGGTTAAGTGTCTTGCTCAAGGACACAACGACACGGACTGCCGGAGCCGGGGATCGAACCACCGACCTTCTGATTGAAAGACCGACTTGCTAACCACTGAGCCACAGTCGCCCCCCCCAATTAAACTATAAGTGTTGGACTTGCCACTTCTCAATATAAGTGCTGTAATATTCAAACATTCCACAGTTTACTTTATGTTTCTCTTAATGAGACAACACAAACACTCAACAAGAAATTGTGTATTTGCAAAAACTATTCCTCCATTAAACCCCTTTTGAATTTTACACTAAAGAGTATTTACTCTGCGCCATATCTTCAGTAAAAAAAAAAAAAAAATAAGAACCTTTGTGCCGTCTTAAAAACACACTTCTGTCATCAAAGGCTGTTTTGAGGTGCTTGCACAATGGGGAGGTTATTTCAGGAGGTCTCAAGCAGCGCAGAGTCCAAAGGCTGAGCCTCTGTTGCAGCTTCATAGGCTGTCTGTGAAAAACCAGGAGACCAAATTAATTTAGCGTACAACAATAAGACAACTGGCCCTACGGGGCGAGAAAAAAATCATAATGATGACAAATGATGCGACAAAGCTCTGGCGAAAAAGTTTGAAAAGGGTGGCATTGTCATGTTTTCCCTTTAGTTATTTATTTTATTTATTAGCACACTCTTGTTTGTGTAAGTCTGAACTCGCACACATGAGAGAAACCTACCAAGATGGCAGACAACTTTAATTTTCTCTAACAATATGGTAAACTCCCTTTCCAGACAATTAAACCTTTGTGACGGCACACCCACTCTAAACAAAGCATACCACATTGCTTACAAAGCCATGTGCCTGCTGTTAATGCTAAGGATTGTCCTTAATAATAATAATAATAATACACTTTATCTGTAGTTTCAACACAATTATTACAAAGTGCTTCAAAAGGTGAAAAAAAAACAGAATCATAAACGTATTCAAGCATGCTGCCATAAAACATAGTAAAGACATGACAATCACAATTTAAAGAATTAAAACAAGTGGCGTGGGAAGATAAAATAGGAATATCACAGGAAGACGAGGCTATAAAAGTGTTAAAAGTCAAAGTCCCCTGAACGCTCCGTCGCCTTAAGGTGCAGAGTCGTTACGATCCTGTACGTCATATTGATTTGTGTTTTTTTAACTCAAAAAAGTGGTACTGTGATGCTCAGGGCGACAGGGACACGAGCGGCTGGAGGCAGAGAAGGAGCGCGGTGATTCCTAAGCAACAATCCCAGAGGCAAAGACACCTTAATGAGATTAGTGTTTATTGGATTGGAGGACATCTTGTGACAGAACAAAAGGGTTGTCTCCTGAGACGAAAAACAGAAAAGGCACAGGAGAGGAGAGGTGAAGACCTTTCAGTTAACTGTCATGTTTTGAAATAAAAATATAATACAATTAAATGGGAATGCTCCTCCCAGTTCAGGTTTACCCAGCATAACCATGGGGCTGAATGGCTCACACACCCCAGGTTCATTATATGGCAATTGGCTTTTGGTAATTTGATTCAATGTACCTGTGTCTAGAAATATGAAACAAAACATAATATCAGCTGACATGATAATGGCCTCAAGGTGGGCCCTGCTTTATTACTTATAATAGTGTGACCTTATGTCGAAATCTAGTTTGAAGACCTTCATTTTTTGTGTTATTAATCAAAGAAAAGCCGGTGAGACTTTTATATATGCTTAGATATTGTAGAAAGCAAGACTTTTAAAAGGATTGGCCCTGAATCTCATCCAGAGGTGTGGGTTATCGGATCTGAGCTCTAAACCCAGAGAACCACGGCCACATTTGTAACTTTGGGAAGGAAGCAGTGTTTTGTGCTGAACAATTTTCCAAGTGAATGATTCTGTATCAAATGGGATCGACCCGCAAATTGGATTGTTGGTCCATGAATTCCTGGAGGAAGCTCATCAGGATGCGTCTTGACGTATTTCTCTGCAGCAGCATGGCGTGAAGCGTAATGCGCTCGTTGACCGCATAGAAACTGGTCAGTCGGGTTCGTTCTGAGAAGGAAGTCACACGTTCAGGTGTCACGTAGGCAAAATGTATTCTATCTTTTTTCGGGATCATTTGTTTAATTCCACTTCCTGGAAACCTGCACGCACGAACTCACAACAAAGCCTGAAACATCTTCACGGCTAAAAAAAGTGTTTCCCTCTCACAGAGAATGTTTATCCCAGAGTTTGTGACCAGAGGCCGTAATGTGTTTCATAAGCTTTTTAGACTGAAAGCAAACAATTTTGTGAATGAGGTCACCAAAGAGACATCCAAAGTCTGTTTCCTGTGCCGCTGGACACAGTGGACACAGTGTGGTGTCAACGCCAGTCAAGGCGTTCAGGTACAGGCTCGTAAAGTTGGCCAACTGTTTATATGCTTGTTTATTCTCATAAACATGTACCATGAGCTGTCTGGAGGGCAGTTATATAACAAAATATTTGATTTGCAGTTTTATATATACAGTATATTGTATTTAACACGTAATGCTACTGTAGTCATTGAAAAGTTATTAAAGCTGGCAGAACTTGATTAAATTGCACAACATTTAGGGCGATTGTGGCTCAGTGGTTAGCAAGTCAGTCTTTCAATCAGAGGGTCGGTGGTTCAAACCCCGGCTCAGCTAGTCCATGTCGTTGTGTCCTTGAGCAAGACACTTAACCCTCGTTGCTCACCGTTGCTGTGTCTACGGTCTACTGTGAATCATGTAAGTCTCTTTGGATAAAAGCGTCAGCTAAATGAAATGTAATGTAATGTAATTTAAACTCAAATTAAAGTCATTACATTTAGGAAAATTCTCATTTAAAAGAGAACATTTGCCGGAGTAAATCCAACCTAGTTATTAATAACATATATTTATATGTTGTTCGGGAAGTTTTCATTTGCAACAGTTGACCACGTTTACAGAATTCATTAAAATATTATGCATAGTATGCATCTCAATAATTTTGTGATTTTTTTTTTTTTACATTTTATTTATCTGAGGTTTTTATCCAAAGCGACTTACATGCTATACAGTAGACTGTAGACACAGCAACGGTGAGCAATGAGGGTTAAGTGTCTTGCTCAAGGACACAACGACATGGACTAGCGGAGCCTGGGATCGAACCACCGATCCTCTGATTGAAAGACAGACCTGATTTTCTTAGAGAAATCTTTGCTTAAATATTCTCCAAGCCCTCAGCTACTGATCATGGTTACCTGATTAAAAAGACTCCTCGCATAGAAAATCTGAGCGCAACTACAAGCAGCGCCTTTGAACATTGTTTCTAAATGAAGTGAAAACACGGCTCTGTTCGGCCCTGAGGCTCTGAGGCTCACATCTGGGATCAGATAGCTCTCCCAAATCCCATGACCTCAGGCTTAAGGCGAAGGGACCCCACACACCTCTTCCTTATCGAACAATAGGCGCTTCAACCCTCTGTGATCGCAGGTGACCAGTCAGATGTGAAGCCTCCAGGAAGCCCTCGTTGTTTGATCAGGTCAGCGGCTGACGTGAGGCTTCTGGCCAATTAGAGATAATACGCTGGAAACTGCATGCGAGCGCCTATTTCCATCAACACCTGTAGTTATGCCAGGGCAGGTGGTAACGACTTCCCCTCTCCCAGAGGAACAGACGGCACAGGGCAGGTGGCTGTTGATGTGCAGACGAGAGGAAGACACGTAGATCGGTTAAAGGTTGCCAGTATTTTACGCTGCAGCGCATTTGAAGAATAAAACCAGCTGTTATCTTCCCAAATGGGTGTGTTACTGCAGTACACCTTTAAGATTGGGTATAATTAAGATAATGTGAGTAAATTAGGGTTTTACTGAAAAACGTATATCCATTCAAGGAGGAAATAACTAGTCGAATAGGATCACACACTGCTGACTCTTGGTTTATTTACACTAAACTACCAGCTATGACAGGCTGGCACACAGCAACCTGAGACGGCCGTAACACGTAAACACCACGTGTAGTGGAGAGTGCACAATAAAAGCAACACAGGTTAGCAAACAGTTTGCTAAATAATGAATACATGGTTGAAATAGACAGTTGAATATACTGGATATAGTCAAAGTCAAAGTAATGGATAAACAGTTGATTTATAAATATATGGATAAACAGTTGATTTATAAATATATGGATAAACAGTTGATTTATAAATATATGGATAAACAGTTGATTTACAAATATATGGATAAACAGTTGATTTATAAATATATGGATAAACAGTTAACATAGATATCTCAACAATGTCTGAATAGTTGAGCGGTTAGCTGCAAGTAATACATGGTGGAAATAATTAGCTTTGAGTTTAAAGATTGGCTAAGCAATTAAAATATAAGGGAGTTAAAAGTAATGGATGAACAGATACAACTGTTTGCTCAGAGAAATTAATGATTGAATGAATAGTTTAAATAGTAAGCAAAAGTCTGTTAAACACAACATAGTTTACGTTGGCTAAAAGTAATGGATGAACAGTTTAGATTTTATTTTATATTAAAAGAAATTTATAAACAATGGAAATAGATACAAGTAACAGCAATGTATACCAGTTAAAATAATGATAAAGTATTGTTGAAATGACAGTAATGAACAGCTACTTAGACATTGTCCACTCAAATGCATGAAAGCACTATTGTGACAACATGAAACCACATCTGAGACGTGGCGGGCCGATGGGACTGAGGGGTCAGACAGCAGCGGTCTCATTGTAGATGCTGAAGAAGGTTTGTTTTCATTCAAGATATTAGCTGCCCTCCATATTGAAGTATGCAAAACAACTTAAACGAGCCATGAAAATGTCCTGAGCCACATAATCCATCAAAGTAAGCAGGAAGCTGGGATTTAGCTCCCTTCCTTCTAACGTTGGTGGGAGTGTCGTGCTTTGTTCTACTTACCGCCACCAACCGGCTCACATTAATACGATGTATGGCCACTTTGGTATCCGTAATAGTTTCTTTTCAAGAGTTATCTGGCGCTGAAAAGTTTCCTGAGTGTGTTTGTAGTAAATGTCTGAGTCAGCTGGCAGCGGCGCATCAGGTCGGCCATCTGCACAACCTCTGAGGTGCTCTCTGCCTTTGCAGACATCTGTGAGAGGAGACGCTGACCCCGTTTACACAATCACAAGAACGCCGCTTCATTCTGCTGAGCGGAGCTTATTAATGTGGCATAAACCGGCAGAATCCGACTTTCACATCCCAGCTGCGTTGTTTCTGAAGACAGAGTCCACTTTGGTTGCCCTATAAACTGAATGCGGGGGGTTAGGAGCTCTCTTTGAAGCCCGGCCTGGGGACGAAAACAAACACCATTATATTTTTTTGGGGGTCTTTTTTGTTGTTGTGTACAGTACAGTCAGTACATGGCGGCCCAGCGGAGAGGTGCCTGCTGTTAACACAGAGCTGTGTGTTTGTGTACTCAGGGCCAGGAGCATGACTGAGCAGCAGGAGCAGAGCGAAGAAACAGGCCTGCTCCCAACACAGGACCTGGACCACTGCAAGGACGACGACGCACACGGCCACTTCAGGCAAAGCTCACACACACACACACACACACACACACACCATCTGTATCCTGTGCATGGTCATAGGTTACAACCACAGGAGATTTATTTTCAGAGCCCTTATTATTTTGTGCTTTTATTTCAGCTGTATTTGATGTCAAACAATGGTTAAAGAAACGTGCACGTACACGCACACAAAGAGACGGCAAACAAAGTGTGTGTGTGTGTGTGTCTGATCGAAAGAGTCTGTTATATAAGAAGGATTCGAGGCCGGAGCGGTGCAGTGTAATCCCGGGAATCTGTTCCGGGATGAGATTTAGCGCTGAAGCATGTTAGTGGATTCAGAGAATGGGAGGGGCTTAATGCACCTGTCTCTTGAACTCGCATCACTCAGTAAGCCTTGTGTGTATCTTTAGTTTTGTCCCCTCCCCTTGCGTGACTCACCTCAACACTCCTCTGTCACTGCAATATATTTCAAGTTGTGGATATTGGTTTACGTAATGTATTTGAAGTTGCTTTAAAAGATCAAAACACGTGGACAAATACACAACCACCACATATCACAGGTTTATTCAATTTACTTTGAAAAACTTTCATTTTGAGCTCAGTTTTGGTCTCCACCAACTTCCATGTAGCATCTTTAACTGCTCCACTGTTTAAATGAAATCGGCTGTAAAACCAAAATAATGAGCTAAAAGAGGCTAAAGACAGTGATGCTGATTCCCTGTGGCGACCACTTTCACATTACACAGAATCAATTGATTCAATGCTTATATATATATAATAAAACATTAGTGAATGCTATTTATAGACGAAACAGTGCTGAACTTGAAACTATGTTCTCTGAATTCAAAACACTGAGTATTTGCAAAGCAATATCTTAAATATCTTATTAATTATCTTGTGTGATGTTTGCAGGATATTTGTTAATGTTGTTAAATGGCTTTGCAATAGTCAAAATAATCTAAATTGTTGCACATTTTAGCATTTTACATTGATTTTCTGTGATAAAGAAAAGTCCTTTTCTTGTTCCATCTCCTAAACAATTGCAGTAAACAGAACTATGCTTTTTACAGCTCAAAGAAAAGCCTTAAAATATCCATCAAGTTCCTCTAAACCACTCACGCAACATAACCAAGCCACATGTGCACCATGATTTTCCATAATTTCCTCACTGACAAAGTTTGTGTTGTCATATTCTTTACATATTACAAATAAGGAAGTCGGCAGACTTGTGCGAGTCACGACTGAACCTTCAGTTAAACCGTGTGCTAATATTTGACTATAAAACACTCGTGATAACGCTTTGATAAGAGACCAAGACAAACATGTTATTATTATGATATGAAGCTGATTACGAGCATATGATTTCCTCAGAGATTAAGCTACAGGTGCTCGCTCGGTGTGTGTCGCGAACAAAATATCAGCTGACGTGGTGAAGATGTGCGTGTGAACTGTTTCATTTTAATCTGGTTTCAGATGAGAACTCAGACCTATGAATCCGATACTTTGATTTTTAAACCCAGGAGACGTTTTGAAAAGTTCCTCCACTTCTCTCACCGTGCCTTTATTTTTTTCTTCCCAGAGCGAGACTCACCTCTCTCGCTGGCGAATCCGTCTCCTCCAGCTAAATTATTGACTGGGAGTCCACTGCTCCGCCGTCCACCGATGGGAGGTGTTCGCTTTCTAATTTAGAATTCAATTTAGGATTCTTTGAGCTTGTAATTAGTTTCACTACTCAGCCTCACTGCCAAGGGCACCGGGATGCACTGGCACGGGCGCATGCGTGGACACACACACACACACACACACACACACACACACACACACACACACACACACACACACACACACACAGAAGCAACATTCTGTTTTGCTCACAGGGATATAAACCGGTACACGGGTTTAGTTTCATTGGAAGTGGTGGTCATTTCCTCTGGTTTCTCCCAGCTTGTTATATCTTCTGTGCTGGACTCAGAAAGGTTCACTACGGGTCCACAATGTGATTCACTGTCCACTGAGCCCGTCCAGGCAGCTGGAAAATACCAAAGTTATGCTGCTGCTGTTGTGTGGAAACCATACCCCATTCTGATTTAGTGATTTCTATGTTCTTACTTCAACTGGGAGAAACTTGCCGGCTCCTCCTGGGCCTGGGAATTCATTTCAAACCCTCTGAATAATATCCAAAGCAAACCTTAAGTGGCATCCTGGCGAAGCTTTTATCTTTAACTGTCCATCATTTTCGAACATGCCATCCCGGCATGACCTTGTTTATACCCTTCGTGGAAACCGCCCCCTCCCCCCCCGCCAAGCTTTACCTCTCCTCTCCCACATATCGCCGTGATGGGAATTGCCTGTAGCGGTTTACTTCTGACACTCACCTAGCGCCTTGATGTAGCAGCAGTATTGATTAAGACCTGGATCTTGTGTGAGAGCCAGAGACAGATGGAGAGCGAGAGCGAGGACTGGAGAGCCGGTTAGTCCCCACAGAGCCGCCTGTGTTTTTAATAATCACTCTCTTCTCTCCACCTGGGTGTGCAGAGCCACGGCGCAGCCTATTTATAGGCAGCAGGCAGCAGCACACATGCACTATTGTTCATAACATGGTCACAAGATAATGGGATGGCGTTTCCAGGGGGAGAAGGAAAACCATGAATCCTCACATGCACATCTAGGACAAGCTGCATACAATGATTAAAACATTGGAAAGAAGGTAGATTTTGGCCTTTTTTTGTTTGTTTATGGATTCTTTTTTAGATATTCTGTTTGCTAAATTAATTTAATCTGCATTGAAGTTGTTTAGGAAGTCTGACTTTTAAAGGTGTACATTTCAAATGTACTTTGGATACTATTTTTATGTATTCAATGTACAGGATATGTACATTTTGTGATTTTATTCCTCACAATTATGTTCTAGTAGATTGACAAAAGGTACAAAATGTGAAACAGTTAAAGTAACTAAAAGAACATCTCCACTTACAGCAGGAAAGAGGCGGCTTCGTCTTGTTGGATGGTGCATGGAGGATGTAACGGCTGTTTTGAAGTTAATAATTAAGTGATGTAAAGTGACTGATGCGTCACATTAAGTGTCTGTAGAGGTCCAGCACATCCAGCTGGAGAGCAGCGCAGGGCTGTCACAGCTGTACTGCTCTGCTGTAAACAACAGCCTCATCCTGCTCTCACACACACACATGCACACGCACACACACACACACACACACACTAACACGCACACACAGCCCGCAGGCGTCTTAGCATCTGTCAACCCCCTCCGCTCTCTGACACTTTAACCCTACTTGGGTCTTTTTTCAGCAGGAGTTGTGGATCCTTCCTTTCACTTCAATTCTATTAAAAGAGGCTTTATTGACATGAAAGTAATACAATATATGTATTGAAACATTGTTGCAAGTATCACATTCCCTCTCTGATTCTCTCAAGTAGTAGTAGAGTAACAATAGAGACGTAGAGAATAATGACCTCGCACTTGAAGGCATATAGAGTCCAGTAGCCGCTGTATTTTTTTTCGTGGCGTTCAATCTCACAGTTTTACCATGACAACAGATGTATCACCATGACAACACCCTGTGATACAGTTAAAAATCTGTATGTAGTTGTAGACTTCATTTAGTGTTAGTTGTGTCTCATGTTTGCATGTGTAATATATTACACCTTCATTTTTTTTTATTTAATAAACTTAACTGTGTGATTATAAAGTCCTTGAATTAGATTATAAACAACTTTTGTGTCCGCCGACGACACTCCACACATTAATCATCTCGTCTCTGCGCTCCACGCGGTGCTGGTGTTTGTGTTGTTGCTGTTCTTCTTTCTTCGCCGAGCATATTTCTGTCCTTGATGATCACACCATTTCTCCCCGCTGCTGCTCTCACCTTCATCTTACCACTTCTTTAAAAGTCTCTCTCTCCCATCGACTGAAGCTCGCTCGCTCTTTTTAAGTTAGAAACTTAAATGCCACTCTGCTATTGTTTAGTATGACTGTAGGTTGTCTTTCAATAAAGTAATACGATTGGAATCATATAATTATGCAAAGTTTGTGTCAGTTAATGCACAAAGACACAGCAGAATAAAACTAATCTGGTAATATTATTTGATAATAAGTTAAAACTAATTATTCAATGTGAGGAACTTTAATTCCTGAGAAGATACTGATTCAGATTGATATCAAATGACATTTTCATATTGTTGTTTATTGGTACACAGGATAACGGGGGGAGTACTTTTTCCGGAGTTACTATTATTTTCCTCTATAGGAGTAATATTTCATCATTTTGGAAGGTAATTACTAGCCGTAGCCAGTAGAGTAGGAGCAAATATTCAGAATAAAATCTATTGGAGTAAAACAGCGTGACCACGCCCACCACGGTTCCTTAAGTTTGGTTTCCGCCGCCATGAAACCGCTCTACACTGGAATGAGCTGACGGTTTATGGGATGGAAGAGAGCTGAAGGGACTTAAATCCAATTCTAGATAGAATTTTAGAATTTAATCCAATTCTATAAATAATTCTATACAACATAATTCAATTCTCTATAGAATTATATATAGAATATACAATTCAAATATATATAGAATTCTTTATAGAATTTGTTTCAATTCTATAAATATTCTATACAACATAATTCAATTCTCTATAGAATTATATATAGAATATACAATTCAAATATATATAGAATTCTTTATAGAATTTGTTTCAATTCTATAAAGAATTCTATTTAGAGTCCAATTCTAGTAAATGATCATGTAGAGTTAAAATATGAACACTGAATATAGTAAAAAAAAAAAATACTCTGAATAATTAACTCTGAGTAGTAGATTTTACTTTTTTTAGACTTGGTACATGTTTTTTCAATTTGAGTCAAATTGACTTTGACAGATTTACCGTGTACTGTATGCCATGGAGAGTTTTACTCCAAAATAATATAATTTCCGCTGATGCTGGAGTTGATTTAGCGTTTAGTAAAACACTCGATGGGTCGACCGCACTGAGGCAGAAATCCGTATTTCCCTGACATCATCGTCATGGTGACAGACGGTGCAGAGTTTACCTCTCTCACCTGAGAGGAGCAGGGACATGGGGAGGTCGTGAGATCGCCAGAGGTCACGCTATCTTCTTACCCAGAGGAAAGTGATGAGCATTTCAACACAATGGTTCAACACAGGGAGGGACTCTGTGGAGCTGTTATAAAGTCCCTGCTGAGTCACAGGGCGGCCGTGTAGAGGAATACATTTTCAACCAAACGCCAGCCTGGAGGCGCGAGTGAGGATGAATTAATGGAAATGAGATGTATATATTTCTCTTTACATTTACACCGCATTAACATTAGCACAAACCAGTTCAATTAGCATTTTAAGCAGCGGTGGAAATCTTTGAACGCTTGAGTAAAGGCACGTCAGTCATGCTAAGTGGCAACTAGACGCACTGGGAGTCAATCCAAAGGTAAAAGTATGCTTGATGCAAAAAGGCACTTTTCTTCATTGTTATGAAGCGTTATCATCTCCACTCACATGTCAAAGCATGGTTTTAATGTCAGGGCAGAGCTGACGTGAACAGATATACATACTGCATAGTTTGTGAGCTGATAGTATTGTGTTTTATGTATAAATCTTAATCTAAATGGTGAATATAGTGGAGGGAAAAGTCCAATATTACCTCAAAGTTGTGTTCAAGTGCAGTAAGTAAAAGTGACATGTCTCAGCTGCAGTCCACCTGTGATGACAGGTACGATACCAGCAGTACCAGTCAAACGGCTGTGAGCGTGAGCACTCACCAAAACGTGACCTTTGTCCGCCACATTAATCCCGTGAGGACTCTGGAGGGTTGAAGATATAAAAGGCCTCTTTGAATCGCCTTGTTGTTGAAATGTGCTATACAAATAAAATTTGCCTCGCCTTGCCTCTTTCCTCCCTTCATTTGATGCCTTTCTCCATCGCACCGTATGAAAATTGCTTCCATCGAAGTGAGATAATCCATCCCAGCCAACACAAGGCTGCAATTTGTTGTTTTTTTTGCCCGAGCTCCCCGTGTTATCAGCAGCTCGTCGAGCGGCAGCGTTTCCATATCAGCGTTACGTCGCTCTGCTCGCTGTCAATCACCTCGCACTCGCACAGAGATACAGGGAGGGAGGGAAAGTCTCTGTCGGGAAGTAATCCCTCAGAAATATCTGCCCTTTCAGAAGGCATTGTTGCTTATACGTGTCTCCTTCTTTAAAGCGCCTTAACTGGGACAGCGGATCGTTTTAACAAACTCTTCCTTAGAGGGCTGATTATATTATATTTTATCTGCTGGGTGGTTCTGTCTGCATTAGTAATAGATACGAGTATCATGCTGTGACATCTGCTGCACTGTTCTGACTGCTCCTCCTGAGGCAGTGTGTGTGTGTGTGTGTGTGTGTGTGTGTGTGTGTCCATGCATTCTGACTATAAAAAGAACAACATGGATAATCTCCTGGCATGGTCACTATTTGCGTTTAAACAACTCAATATTTATCTTTGATTATGTGGTTTTGTGACAGCCTTCCTCTCCCTGCAGTTATGCACACACTGATGATTAACTCGTCATGTGGAAGCTTTGACCCAGCTGGGATGTTCACGCAATGTACACACAGATACACACACGAATACACACACACCCACTGTGTCACACACACACACACACGCTAACATCCATTTGTCACACTGTCTCCAGGCCAGCTGAAGGCATCAATCTGCCTTGTGTGATATATCTATATATATATAGATATATATATATATAGAGAGAGAGAGATATATGTGTGTGTATTTGTATCCATAGTAGTACATTTAGAGAGAAGAGTTGTATATTTTACATATAAGATTATTATTGAGATGTAAACATGTACCATTTTAATTCTAAGTGTATTTGTCTTGTATTTTTCCAGGTTTCAGTTGATTGAAGACCTCTCCTATGAAGATGTGAAAAAATGTTACCGTGGCTCGGTGAGTCTTTGCTCTCTTTAGTGTCTGTTTGATGCTGTGTCTGTGATTAGAGTCCAACTAGTTTTATTCATATTCACCTAAATATGTAATCTATAATGAAAGCGGCACGCTGATTAGTAATTCCTTGACTCAAAGGCATTTCTCTCAGTTTTATACTGCAGTGTTATAAATATATTTGTCATGAAAATTGGCCACAAAAGCTGAAAAAAGGCTTTTCAACTGATGTGACGCAATCTAACAACAATCTGATGCACGTTATATTTATAAATGTGTCTTCTCTGAATCACATACGATGACAAAGAATAACATGCTGCCGTTATACACTTGTGAGAAATGACCACACCTTTCCTGCTAATGTGAGATTTCCCAAACTCATTTATTATTAAAGGATTTTAGACTCAACATCTCAAACTGAAGGGCCAACAAAGGACCACATGTTCATTGCCAGGCTCAGCAGTGCTGTATAATCCTAAATTTCCATCACGTAGACCTGCGGCCATCCTGGCCCGTGTCCTCCAGACAAACTTATCCTTGATAGGAGTCAAACAGAGTAACAGCAGCATCATCGAGTGGAAAGAATACAACGAGTCATCTCCTGTTAACGCACAGCCCTGCGCATTACTGTAACACACTGCAAGCGCCATATTCCCGAGGACAGGAGCTGCTCTCGTGTGAGCTATTAATAGAAGGACAAAAAAACAGGAGCAGCAGACAACTGGAGATAAAACTGAGCTGATACGAGTCGAAGGAAGAGAAAGAAGAAGAAAAAACACGAGATGCAGGACAGGGCAGGAAAATAGGCGGCAGATATCTCCAGCTGGAGGGGAGAGTGAGCAGCGAGGGGAGGAGAGGGAATGAATGAGACCTCTTGTGTGTTCAGACGGGAGGAAAATGTATGATTTTCTCCGTGAAGTGTGTGTGTGTATGTGTGTGTGTGTGTGTGTGTGTGTGTGTGTGGACTCTTAGGTGTCGCAGACTGACACTGCAGACAAGCTGACACATCGAAGGAAGGAGCGGCGGAGGCAGAGACAGAAGGGGCTCCAGCAAGAGAGTAGAGAGGAGTACCTGTGTGTGTGTGTGTGTGTGTGTGTGTGTGTGTTGTTTTTTCTCTTCAGCTCAGAAGGATGAAGGGCAGAGTGTGTGTGCGTGAGGGAAGGAGGCTGAAGGAGAGGGAGGGTGTCAGCCGGGTGCTTTTTAGTGGAGTCACTGGAGGTGTATTTGAGAAAGAGAAAGGGAGCCTTTCAGTTTCAGAGAAAGAGCTCGGTGGCTGCTTCAACTCTGTCGTAGTGTGTGTTCGTGTGTGTGTAGGTGTACACATTAGAGTGTGCGTGTGTGTAGGCGCGTGTAGATTAGAGGTAGGCAGCCCTCCACCCTCGAGGGCCCCGTACTGACCGGCGACAGGGGGGCGCAGTGTGTGTCTTGCAGCGGCTTGCTCCAGGCCCTGGATGTGCGCGAGTGTGTGTGTGTGTACGGCGCCAACGTGCTGAGCCTGGTGCAGAGCTCGCGTCCTTTGAGGCAGAGGGTGGTGTCTGCGGCGAGCGGAGCCAAAGTGGCCGGCGGTGGCGGTGGTGGTGGTGGTGGAGGTGGTGGAAGCGGAGGCGGCGGTGGAGTGGCCGGCGGTGCCGTGCGGGCAGGCCGGACCGCCAAGGAGATGCTCATGACTCTGCCCTGTCCCTCTGCACAGACCGTCAGCAAGTACAACTCGCAGTACCACAAGCTGTTCCAGTGTGTGCCCAAGGATGAGATCCTCATGAAAGGTAACGGCTCTCTCTTTACCGCGAGGAAAACCTCTGGGATGCAACATCTGTTTGAACTTGTTGTTGTTGTTGTTGTTGTTGTTGTTCTTGGGCTGTGATTTATTATCATGCATTGGTTCTTGTATTTGTACTCTGTTGAGCTCTTCTTGCAAGCTAGTGATGGAAAATTACCTTTTATCAAATACTATAATATGGTTAATCGTCAAGTAATTTATCAGTTATATGAACTTCCCATGTTGTTGTTTTTTTGTATGTATTCATATGTATATTTGGGTTTTGGGCTCTTAACAATTTTTATTTTTATCATTATCTTTGGATCCAGACATAGTAAAGGCTAAATAAGTAGGCATATTATAACTTTTTAGTCGGAAATATGATCAACAACAAGTCATTAGTTGACATGTTGGAAAGTAATATAAAAGATAATGTTTTTAGTGACATGAAGCTGTCGTGTCCTCTGCTAACTTTTACACCTGAACTAGTCGTGGTGTAGACATGCTACGTTGTGCATGAGGTTATTTTCAGTGCATCTGCACAAAAAAAACTATCAACTTCAATAGTCACATTTGTAATCGCATACCAAAAGCCTAAAGAACAAACACTGGCAACAATTAAACCACCTTTTATTTCATCTTTTCTCGGCACTGTGTCCAGCTTTAGTCGGGTCTCGTCAGTGTTTCTGCTTCGTGTTGCATCTCTGAAACTGTTCCAGGTTCCCCGACTTCTCCTCCGGCAGCCCAACCTGGTTTACCTTGAACTCCAACGTGCAATCACGTTTTACCAAAAACGCCGATGAGACGGATACAATGTCTGTTCTTCTGTACCCGCCCGACAATACAATGAGACATTAATCTCTCTCTCGTGTCCTCAGTGTACTCCTGCGCTCTTCTCAGAGACATTCTTCTGCAAGGCCGGCTCTACATTTCCCGAAACTGGCTGTGTTTCTATGCCAACCTCTTCGGCAAGGACATCAAGGTACGGGAGACTGACGGACAGCTTGATAAACGCAGACTGACTGACAAACACATCTCCAGCCACGATCTGACAAGCTGCATATACGACTTGACAAATTACTTGACTGAAAGTCATTCAGGATTACGGGCTGACTTTCAGTGTCACGGGCTCAGTTCTCTCTCTCTCTCTCTCTCTCTCTCTCTCTCTCTCTCTCTCTCTCTACTGTAGAATTATGTATCAGGACCTGTAGACTTACTGAACCTTTCACCTCCACCAGCTATGTGATTGTCTCTCTGATGTTGTGCACTGTTCCCCTTTTCCTTCATTTCCTTGAAACCAAACCTCTCCTGACATCCGATCAACAATAAGCTACTTATTCAGACTGCATTCCTCACATTATGAATGAAATAAGACACGTATCATGTCCACTACTAATTCTCTCTACGGGGCTTTTCCCGAAGTGTATTTCAGTGTCTGCTTTCCCAAATCACACTTTTTTTATTTTTATTTTCTTCCTCCTAATTTTGCTTTTCAAGTCTCGCCTCCTCAAATCTGTCTCCTCCTTCTCCGTCTTCAGGTGGCGATCCCCGTCGTGTCCGTGAGGCTGGTGAAGAAGCACAAAACCGCCGGCCTCGTGCCCAACGGCTTGGCTATCACCACGGACACCGGCCAGAAGGTGAACGCTTCCCTCCCGGGTCGCATTTCAAACACTTGTGGCCGCGTGACGGACTCACGACAACGCCGCGCTATCGCTGCTATAGATAGAGGCCGAGCGGAGCCCCGGCACGCTGGTGCGAGAGAGTCCACCGTTAACGTTCAGAGAGGCCTCTTAACGTTCACACGTCAGACTCATGGCGTCGAGCGGCGGTTTCAAAGACATCGTGCACTTGTCACGTTCTCTTCGGGCCCCAACACCTCATCGATGATGATGATAGCCAGCAAGCTAATTTTAGCAGTGACCCAGGTTGTGTCTCCAAGGATCTGCCCAGTACTGTAAAAAAACAAACAAAAAAAACAACAAATACATGTATTTCTTGAGAGGAAAGCGAGAAAATTAAGAAATGTAAATGCTAGATTGGTAATTTAAGGCCACCAATGATCAAACTGAGGAAATATAATAAGTTCATTGAGAGCACAAGTGAGTAATTTAAGCCGGTGATTTATCCAAAACCTTCGTTCTGCCATGTTAGGCTATTTTGAACTAAATGCTAATGCCAGGATGCTAACATGCAACAGGTTTACATGCTAACAGTAGCACTAAATACAACACATAGCTGAGGTTTGGCAAGTATCCTTTTTCCCATGGAAGAAGCTTATCTTAATCAATGTGGGCGTGCCCCGCTGGTTCGCTCACATCCGCCGCTCTGCACTCGCATGGCGGCTACAGCTGATAAACACTGTTGTTTAGAGCTGGTGGGAGCCAGATGTACGGCCCTCTGGCTCCCACTGCCTCCCTCTTTACACATTTAAGACGTGGTGCACGAGCACAAATGCCCCCTGTTGCAGATTGGCTGGAGTCGTGTTTTAGCCATTTAGTTTGTTTCCCATTTACAGAGCCCGGGCTGTGTTCGAACACCAGGTTCCTTTCAGCGCACACAGACAGCTGGTGGACCATAATATAGATATTCACTGAATTTGACAAAAACATGTCCCTATGTGTAGCCCTGTTTTCAACAAATTAGGTCCTGAATGTAGCTTAATTAGAGGACAAACTCATTAGGATTTGTCAATATCCTCTATAACTATATTTTTACTTGATATAACGTCAGACAGAATTTTGCGGCGTATTCAAATTCTATGCTCGTCAGGAATTCTTGGTAAAGTGGTTTTTGCTTCCCCGTTGTTGATCTTGAAATAGATGACAGAATATTCGGCCTGTTTCTCGTGGTGGCGCACACTTATCATGCAGGCCGTTGCCAAAGTACACACACACACACACGAGAGCCGGCTACTCCAGAGATACGGCAGTCGTCACAAAGTTCAGAAATAGCACATGTTTTTAAGTGCTCCGCAGACATTCATATACTCCACTATGCACTCATATATACATACACCACAGTACATGTGTACTGTACCGGGTCCATCATTTATTCATAATACAAATCATGAATTATTCAGTGACTGGGCAGATTCCTTTTAGATGCATGCAGGAGTATAAACATACTATCAGCCCTGAGGTCCAACAGGGGTCCGTTAGCTCAGTGTTTTGTGTTTTTCAACCTTTTTTGAGCCACGGCACATTTTCTTCAATAAAAAAAACCCTGCGGCACACCAACAACCAACAGTTAAAGTTAAGAAATGTCACATTGTAGCATAATACAGCATATAAAGATAATTATTCTGGCATGGAAGAGTATTTAATTACTAGGCCAGGCACTTTATTGCAGGCTCTGACGCTCAACAATTGAAAATGATTTGCAGCAACTAAATAATATTTTTTGGGACCGATTAAGTGAAATTGGACATTTTCCCACGGCACAGTGGTTGAAAATCACTGCATCAGCCAACTCTCTCCAGATTAAAGCAAACCGTCTCATGCTGTCTTCACCTTCAAATTGTCACAAGCTTCCCGCCTCTTCCTCTATCTATTCTGACGGGCGACTGTGGCTCAGTGGTTAGCAAGTCAGTCTTTCAATCAGAGGGTCGGAGGTGCAAACCCCGGCTCAGCCAGTCCATGTCGTTGTGTCCTTGAGCAAGACACTTAACCCTAATTGCTCACCGTTGCTGTGTCTACGGTCTAATGTATACTGAATATCATGTAAGTCGCTTTGGATAAAAGCGTCAGCTAAATGTAATGTAATGTAATATTTAAAGTCACAGTGAGCCCGAGCACCACCCGTGCAAAACACAATTATCAATTCGGGCGAGTAGATCCTTAAATGTTTATTCTAACCAGAGAGTCCGATTCCCTGTCGAGCCCAGCAGCTCAGATCATGCGGGGATATGTAGCATAGTGCACCATATATGTGTTTGTGCGTGGTTGTGTAATGTGCGTTACATAACCGTGTGAACATACACGGCTCTGTACAGTGCAGGGCCGCAATGCAAAGCAGGGCCGAGGTCGGCTCGTGTGTTTACGAGGTAAGAAGTTCACAGCTCGGGTCTGTAACAACAAAGTCCGGGCTTGTTTGCAATGTTTCACGACTGCGGCAGGAGAGATCCAGCAGCGCGCACAATAACGCAGTGTTTCAAATGAATGCGTTGGAGAAGTGCTTTCCTAGACAGCGGTGAGGTTTATCCAGGTCAGAGGGAAATTTGGGTAAGCCGTCACTGACCTGTCGCTCTTAGTTTTTCATGAGAAGAATAGACCGGAGCATAAATGGGATGAGAGAAATATCCTCTTTGTGGCCCAGATTATGAATCCCTGGAGGGTTGTTCGCCCCGAATTATTGCCAGAAAATTTGGGCTCCTCCCTGTGATGTATGCACTGGTTGTGTACTTACAACAGGAGCCGAGCGTTTGATTCCGTGCATACAATAAAGGGATAAAGAGACCAAAGAAAGGCTGAGATCTGAAACTGAAGCTGAGATCATATTTCTTTATTCAGTTTCCCCCTCTGGGCTCGTCAAAGTTTAACACCATGTCCTAATTTTATTATATAGCTTATTCATGTTGTTTTGTAGACTTTTTCAATATACATTTGAGGTAATCTCTGTTTAAATGAGCTCAAATAGTTTTTTTGTGTGGATGGATTCAGAATATTTTCAAGGGACTATTTTATTTTCAAGCAGCATTATGAACATAATACCAACAGGATTCTTACATCACTGTTTCACTGTTTTTATTTCCTCAGTACGTATTTGTGTCTCTGCTATCAAGAGACAGTGTGTATGACGTCCTCCGCAGGATCTGCACACACCTTCAGGTACGAGGACGTGGACACTGTTGCATGCACACCACTCATTTAGCCCGTTATTGTGTGGTGATAATTGTGTTATTTCCTTTTTCCCCCTCTTCAGGTCAATGGGAAGAGTCTGAGCTTGAAGCAGTTCATGGAGGAGCCGACCTTATCGCTGGTCAGTCTCCTCTTTCGTAAAGCGTCTGGTGCAATATCTTGAATATTCAATATTCTTCTTCTTCGTTTTTTATTTTATTATGTTTATTACTGTTTACTGTTTATTTATATTACTTGATTTAAAAAAATATATATTTTACTTACTCTGAGTAATGCTGCTGTAATCCTGTAATTTCCCCACTGCGGGACTAATAAAGGATTATCTTATTTTATCTTATCTTATAAAATTAGAGATTAAAGATCCTGCAGGGCGAGACGTCCACATGTCGTAATCCACGGGCATTGAAATAACTTAAAGGGTTCCTGGTTGTGTTTCCTGTTGGTCTAAAGGCCTCCGACAACTCTCCCTTACAACCGCCCCTGAACCCGGAGGCCGACTCACATTCTTACACAGAGAGCTTCAATAGATCACTCTGTCTTGCAGTGAATTATCCCTCGAGTCGGCCCGATTCAAAGAGCTCCCTGAAGTCACCTTGTGTGTGTGTGTGTGTGTGTGTGTGTGTGTGTGTGTGTGTGTGTGTGTGTGAGTGTGTGTCACTGCGCCACAGAACAGCTTTTGTATTAAGTCATAATTAAGTTCTGTTAACGTGCTCGTCCTTGATCACGCTGTAATCTAAATGGAAAGTATTCAAAGAAGAAGAAAAAGGGGGCGCTTGAGTCCAGGAAGCTTTCCTGGAGCTTTGCTCTCCAACACACAACCTGTTAAGATGTCTGAAGTATTTTATTATATAAGTAGTAGAAATATTCAAATGTCAAGAATATTTGCTGTCCTTGACGATCTCTTTTCATTGTAGGATGTAATAGATTGACCTTCAACCTTTTAAAATGAAGCAATGGCAGAAACACCATTTATTAACGGTTATTCAATAATTTACAATCACTTGTAAGCCATTAACGAAAGTAACATGTGAGCTGCAAGGTTGTTTAAAAGCCTGATGATGTGTTGGAGCGCACCCAGTGCAAAATGTGTTTATTATTAACATTCATAACTGCAGTTATTCATGGATTACCATTTAAAATTGCTTTTTTACCAAATAGCAAATGAACATGAATCAAAAGGAGCTCATTAGTTGTTCTCATGGATGCTTTTAACTGATTTATGGCATTATCTTCAGTTTCAGTCTCATGTTGGGGGTCACAATATATGAATTTAAGAAGGAAAACATTCTCGCTTTCATGTTTTCTGGCTTCTAAATCATTCAAATAAAGAAACACGAGGAGGCACTAAGGCCGTTACATGTACTCGGAGGTCACGGGGTGGACATCACTTTATTTTAAGGGGTCACAAGCAGAAACAGTTTGGGAGCCATTGATGTCGCTGAGGGTTTGTGATCATCTTTCAAACAAAGCAAGACTTATAAATACATATTAAGAAGAAAAAGTGAATTATGAGGTGATTTTCCATCTCAGGTTTCGATGATGAGCCACTAGTTTGGATCTGCTGCAGTTTGCTGACCATCTTCGTTCTCCGCTTTCCACAGGACGAGTTCCCAGTCCCAGACGAGTTCCCAGTGGTCGACGAATTCCCGTCAGTGTTAAAGTGGAGGAGGAAACCCTCCGTGGTGTCGGTGTCGTCCTCCCTCCCCGACCTCCTGGGAAACTCCACCAGCAGCCTGAGCGCCGCAGACACGCCCTTCAAATCAGAGCAGCCGCTGGAAGGTGATAAAACCGTCCGAGTGTGTATTGTGGGGAAGCATCAACAGCACCGGTTACCACGGTCTCAAACCAGTGAGGCCAGTCATACGCTGTGTGATAAGAAAAAACCCTACTGGGAAATACTTTAGCATTAAATCACTTATTTGTTGCTACTTTCAGTTTTCAACTGGTCCCGCAGGACTTCAATCAATAGCCAATTTAGAGGGAAAGCCACACGAGCCTGAGGCCCTTTTAGAAATGTGATGAAGTTTATTTGGAGTGGGAAATTATGCACAGCAGTGTTTCGTTGCACGCTTTTCTACTATACACAGTTTCTGAAGACGATTACAATGTAGAATACACACATTTATATTTCTCACAAGCTGAAAATAACATTACATTTAGCTGTGGCTTTTATCCAAAGTGACTTACATGCTATACAGTAGACCGTAGACACAGCAACGGTGAGCAATTAGGGTGAAGTGTCTTGCTCAAGGACACATCGACATGGACTAGCGGAGGCGGGGATCGAACCACCGATCCTCTGATTGAAAGACAGACCTGCTAACCACTGAGCCACAGTCGCCCCAATCAAATAATACTCAAATAATTCAAAATAATTTAACTTTAGAATAAGGGGGGGATCAAATTAATAAATAATTCATTGAAAGATCCTGATGAGAAAATGCTTTGCCAGCAACAGATCCATGAAGAGTTTTATATTTAATAAGTAGACGTTTGTGGTCAGTGAGGACAGAATCTGTGTTACACCTTCAAAATGTCACTTCCTTTATAGGATAACAATGTTGAACCCCTGGATGCAGATGTCCGTGTGTGAGTGTGTGTGTGTGTCTTTATACTTTTCTTTGTATTTCCTTGTGTCTGTGTGTGTGAGAGGGCGAGGGAAAGAGTGATTGCTTTTGGACGGCAGCGTCTCTCTTACGCAACGACACATCCAGCAGCTCCAAGTGGAGATTAAATGGTGCGGGGGTTTGTATTAAAAAGCTTCGGGCGGTTCAGATTAAGGAGAGATTATCACAAACAATGTCCGCTGTCAACGTTGTGTGAGGACAGTTTAACGGCTGTATGCTGACAGATCATTTCTCAATACTGACCTATATTAATGTTGCTCCCCATCACACGGACGACATTCGATCAGCTAGCTTTTTCCTCACAGCTCGAAAAGATGGAGAATAATGTAATTAAAAGATGTAGAAGTCTGCTAAATAACTTGAGTCAACAAACACACACACACACACACACACACACACACAGAAGCAGAGCATACATATCAGCTAGCAGACAATACATGCAGAGATGTCAGGGTATGATAGTCAGCATATATGATTCAGACAATATAGGGTTCTCTCTATTCAATATTTAAAATGAACAAAAACTGTCTTTAGGTTTTATTGTTTCTTACTTTCTTACATTTGTTTTTCTGGGTTTTAGTACAAAATGCACATCGTCTATCTAATCATTACAATAAAAGTGTATTACTTTTCTTTTTTCAAACACAATACAGACATACACACACGTACATGTATATATTTTGTATTTATAATAAGTTAGTTTAACGTTCTTCAAACTCTTTACTTGGTTGATATTTTTGTCTTGAGAAGGTTTTATAAATAATAGCTCACAGTGTTAATACATAGAATTGAATTGCACCTTCTGACATTTCATCTATGAACAAAAAATTTTATTTTATTTTTATTGTTAAGCTCTAAAGGGCATATTGTGACAGCATTACTGTAACAGGTGGGCCAGCACTGCTGAAGGTAGTACATGTAGTACAGTCAAGCAAAGTACTGTTAATGGTTTTATGTAACTGTGTGTGTGCGTGTGTGTGTGTGTGTGTGTGTGTGTGTGTGTGTGTGTGTGTGTGTGTGTGTGTGTGTGTGTGCGTGTGTGTGTGTGTGTGTGTGTTTTACAGAGCGAGCTCTGCAAACAGACAGGGGTCTTTTATCAGAGCCACTGGCAGAACTGGGCCAGATGGAGTACCAGCTGCTCAAGTTCTTCACCCTGCTGTGAGTATACAGAGCAACACACAGACACCAACACCACCACCTTCACCTCCTCCAACAGCTGACTCACAGCTACACACACACACACACATTAACATGGAGATATAAATAGTGGGAGATTGACTCCGTCAAACTGAACACAAGGGGATCAGACACCTCCTATGACACGAAACTTAATTATCGAGATTCGTGGCATCAAATGATTTGCCTAAGTGAGCGTCGAGCTCTCCGGGCTCCAGCTGCCTCCAGCGTCGCGGCACGCCGCCGCCATCAGAGAGCCCGTCCTTCACCCAGAGGTCATGCAGCCTCGGTGTCCTTGAGAGAGCAGCGACTCCCTTTCTGCTCCTGATGGTTTGTCATATTGCTGTCGGTGACCTTTGACCCCCCCCCTGTGCAGGGCAGATTGCCCCCTGTCATATCAGATTATAATCCATATCAATTACAATGAAAACTACATATATTTAGGCTTAAAATACTCAATGCATGTATATTTAGTCCTTCTTGAGTGAATTAAAAGACAAATAAATGTAATTTATTTTCATTGTTATGTTATCATTGTGTGGTAATAACCTACACTTGAACTGTAACAACACAAAACAATCATTTAAAATCAATGCAAATAGATTTAGGCTTTATTGTCACTGCAGCAATGATGGGAAAACAGTGGCTGCTTGTAAAGTAGACGCGTTTAACCATTTGAAACGTGACATCGCTACTTATTGAATGTTCAGCAGGAACATAAAGTGCAACATGATTTGCAAAACGTGTCCAAAAAAAACAAACACTTTAAGTTATTTAAGATTTAAACTGTTCAAGGACAGAGAAGTGCTGTGATATGTTGATGGAAGTCAAACGTCGCCCCCTAGTGGTCATCAAAAGACATTACAGCTCTCTTCCTCCACGTAACCAGAGGGATCGTCGTCCTAAATCTTTTTTTTCTAACTAATGTGTGTGTCTCGCCTTCTTTCGTCAGTATTATCCTCCTCATCCTGTCCTCCTGCTACCTGGCCTTTCGTGTGTGCAGTCTGGAGCAGCAGCTGTCCTTCCTGAGTAACCCCAATCTGCCCCTGAGAGAGAGGTGAGGCTGCAGCACGCTGTGACGGATCAATTCTTCATCGTTTTTATGTATTCAAAGACAAAAACACATGAATTTATCAGAAATAAAGGACATTCAGGGTCTATGAAAGTTGAGATTTAGTCATAGGAGACCAAATAAACCAGGTGTGTTCGACAAGAAGAGTTTATTATGATGTATTTGTATATGTTATATTATGTTTTATGACGGGTAAATACAATGACATCAAAATAAATACATGTATAAGATGTTTAGATGTCCCCGGTCTAAGGTCGTTAGATGTTTGGTTGGTTTTCTCATGTACAGTATTGGTATGTTATTATGTGTGAGTGTGTGTGTGTAAGGATGACATAATATGGAAAGGATCAGATACAAGCAGCTGATTAACTCTCAGCTGAAACCAGAGTCCGCTGACCCGGCTGCCTTCTTCTCGTCCAGGTAACCACAGCCTCTTGGCTATGACACGGCGGCTCGGCGGCTGCTTCCTGTCCTCGTGCTTTGAGCTGACGACGCCCTCCTGCACAGATCCAGGATCAGCATTAGAGCCCAGAGAAGATCAACCAACACGTAGCAACACCAAAGGACCAGCGCCGAACCCGAGCCCGGCAATCCGTGAATTGACTTCCCATCTAGTGATCACTTCCAGACTATGCAAACAGACTGTCTATTTATTTATGAATTCAACGCAGGCTTTTACTGTAGATTATGACTTCCTGCCATCGCCTTTCCCTCTCACGGACATTTCATCTTTCACCACGTGACTCCGGAGCGTAAATCTCTCAATTGAAATTTTGCCCGGTTGCAGTGGAAGCTGCTGTTTGTGGTGGTTGAGGCAAAAGATAAGAGATAAAATATATATTTCAGGGGAGTTCTGGTGTTAATATCAAAATATTACTGACTGACGAGTTGACTAAACCAAATGTTTGTCTTTCTGGAGAGATCTTGCCATTAGCCCTTAGACGGCTGAAACAAACTACAACAAAATGCACTTTTAAAAGAAATGTGTCCACGTTATTTCAAATGTATGTAACAGTTTTAAGAGTTTAGATCTATTTTATTCTTGATAATAGGTACTCAGCTGTCATTTTTTAAGGGTTTTTATGGAAGGAAGTTGTGTTATGACCACAGATACTTGACTGATTGAAGTTATCTGTCATTTAACTGTAATATACTGAAGCGATAACAGCACCTGTGTTATCTATAATGTGAATGAGATGGTTCGGTGACATGCATCATTTCTGTTTTAGCTGTAATAACCTGCTGAATGAAAGGAGTTCCCAGGATGTTTGTTTTTATTTTATACATTTCGATTGAAGTCACCAAAGACACAGTGAAGTCCATGTGATTATATTTTTGTCTCGCGGTAAGTTCTTTGATCTTGCAGACGTGGGTGGAATGTAGTCCTAGACTAGGTTGTGAAATCCTCATCAATTAAATTGGCAAGAAAATGTAGAAAAGGGGTTTGTGACTTTTTATTTTTTCGGGCGTTTGAGTGTCAAGATTTAACCCTTCAACCCTCCCGTGCTGTCACATGGGCACCGCACACAGGACCACCATGAAAAGCACAGTGCAACCCGCCCTAAATTATTAAGATGGAGCACAATGTTGGCCGACGCACTTCATGCTTAACACATAACATGTGTAGCGTTGGCTGTTCACCACTGGCACTGGTCTTCTTCCACGTTTCTGTCTAATTTGAATAACTGTATCCAGTTCATGGATTAAATGAGTATATTTTCTCAAATATAAGCCGTTCAGAAGCTTCAAAAACCAACCTTGACTTACTGTAAGTCAGGAAATGCATGAAAGCGGATAAACGTTTCTGACTGATGGGGCTTTGAAAGGGCTTCATAAACTCTTGAAAAGGCTCCATAAACCCACAGTGTGGCCCTTAAAACTGAGATGAAGGCCGCCGGAGTTACAAGTTCCCACAAGACAAATGCTGTAAAATCAGATTGGATAAAAGACAAAGTGAGTTCACACTGTTTCCACACGACAACATGACTGTCAGGCTTTTGAACTGAGCAACTCTTCAAGCACAAACTAGCAGATCATAAGACAGACATTTCTGGAGGTTTTCCACTTTCAAAAAAAAGTTACAATCTCCAAGATCTGTTTCGTCCTCTTTGGCGCCGCCTTTGTCAATAAGCGGCAACTGTAGGTGTGTTTTCCAATCTCTCAGTTTTCCCAGTAACGTTTGGAAGAATTGCGAAAGTAAGAGGCTTTTTGTGGCTGCTGGCTCGGGGGGTAATTTGAACGCCATGAGGAGTAAATCACTGCTTGTTCCAGCTCTTTATTAAAGCTATGTGATAATTACACTGAGTACATATCCAAACACAAGACTTGTTTTATGGCTGTGCCACTTATCGCGTCTGCATCAGTTTATACCGATTTCCAACCAAAATAGTTTCGACAACTCTCGGACTTCTTCTACAGTTTCAGATAAAGTTTGGGTTGAAGGATGATAGTGTTGTTTACTGCCCTGTACAATAAATATGCATCATCTCACTTTCTCAATAGTTCATTCTAATGAAAGAAAATGTTTGCAACTTCAATTGCCAGACCACCTGGATAAGGTAAGGTAAGATAAGATAAGATAAGATAAGGTAAGGTAAGATAAGATAAGATAATAATGTATTAGTCCCGCAATGAGGATATTGCAGGATTACAGCAGAGACAAGAGACATATAGTAAAATAAAAACAGTAAAGAATCCACAATAGCAGTATTATATATACAGACAGAATAAAAAGTACTTTAAAATGTATTTATATTGCATCAACCATGACAACCTTAGTGATTGACAGGAGGCATAGTCCCACAGTGGGGCAGACAGGAAGCCTCAGGGTCACCGTCTAAGGAACCCGGCTCCACCCATTTTTATATATTAAGTCAACGGTCTTTATATAATGAGTCCTTCCACTTTACTATGAGTACATTCTTCTGATAAAGCCTCCAGTCTTCTACTTGAATTACGTGTTCAAGGCAGGACGTTTACTTATAAACGGGTATTTTATGGTGGTACTTTTACTCATACTTCCAATCGTGATGCATGCTGTGTTTTTAAAGCTATGCATCTATAAATGCATTGCATGCAACAAACGTGCAGTAGAAACAAGTTCATTCTAATTATTAGCTCCTCGTTTATCGGTCTCAGCTGAACAGCGAGCCTTGGAGAGACCTTAAGAAGTCCAAAGGGCAGAGGCCAACCAGCGTACCTGTGTGTGTGTGCGAGTCCGTTTTAGCTGGAGGGGAATGGCGGCAGGTCGAAGCAGATGGTTAGACAAGCTGCAGCCTCATCCATACCTCCAGGGAGCCGTATTGTCTGTTGTGGAATGCTCTCCCCGTGACCTTTGACCTCTGGTGTGAAGGAGAATGCTGACTGTAGCTTCACGGTAATGGGCTGAATCCCACACAGCGCCACACACCAGCCGCATTACTGGAGGTTTTCCTGGAACACATTAACACGCATTTAATGTGCCGAGTCTGCTGAGAGCACAATCCAAGTGCATTACACTTAACCAATGCATGCAGTGAGAGTGTGTGTCGCTGCAGCGGTACACACACATATTTCTCTCTATTCAAGCTGGGTTTTGAACCAAAGATCCAGAGATAATACAATTACAAATGACATCTTATAGAAAATATTCTACACTAAGGCATTAAAATGATTGCTTTTCTTTTAAGAAGTGATGGATGGAAGTGCATGTTTGTAAGAAATATTGAAAAAAAAGAGGCTGATTTGATATAAAAGGATGCGCATTGGTTAATACTATGGTTTCCCCGGGCAAGCCAATACGAAATTGTATTAGAGAACAATTTGTCTTTAATAGAGAGCAGCAGGGATGACGTATTTCTGTAGGAAAACCGGGAAGTCAGCGTCTCACTGGGTGTATTTTTATTATCTCAATATAAAACCAGCCAACAAGAAGGCATGACATCATACTAGGCGGCTACGAATGAGTTTGATCGTAGAAAAACATAAATAAATGTCTCATTTATTCCCTGCCAGTAGACCTCAAAGGATCTGAATGCAGCACCAAAGTTAAACTGTGTTTTGATTATTGGAGGTTGATCACAAACAAGTGGGACAGTTTCATCAGCTCCTTGGATTTCTTCACTTTTCCTTCCAGCAATAACGAGTTCAACCCAGTAAGTAAAGATCTGCGGTCCATCGTCATAACTCGGGACGTTTACTCTCCCACAGAGTCAGTGGCTTTGATCACAAGTGTCCACAAATTGTCAGAGATGTGGTGAAGCTACGAAAAATCAGTTTTCACATTTAGGCTTTTTAGACAGAACAACCAGTTTCTTAAATATGTTGTATTTGAAATACTTAAAGTAATATACATTGTTGATGTAAATATATATTTTGTGGTAGTAGATTCTTGCTTGTATAGTAAATGTAAGTTTAAAATAGGCAGCCAGTTAGCTTAGCATAGAGAAAATACTGGAAACCGCTGGACTATCTATCAAATGGTCACAAAATCGCCAACCAGCACCTCTAGACCTCACATGTTTATTAACACATTATTTATTGTAATATTTAAAATGTAAAAGAACTGCAGTGTCAAAATGGAAAGTCTTGGTTTCGAGGTGGAGGAAGGCATATGTATTTTTACCATTGATTACAGCTAGGCTAGTTTTCCCAGTATTTATGCTAAGCTAAGCTAACCAGCTGCTCGCTGTAGCCTTACATTTACTATACGGTCAACAGTGGTGTCAATCCCATCAGATAAATCTCTGCAAGAAAGCATATTTCTCAAAATCTGTTTAATAGGTTTAATATTCACTGATGACTCAACTATTTATTTCCCTGATGCTAATCCTATCAAAATGGGATGTATGGGATTATTTATAGCCAATTTACACAGTACTTTAGAAGAGATGTTGCTCCGATTCCCTGGTTGCCACTAGAGGTTGATAAAGGTCAAGCACTACTTACATCTTACTAACTGCTCACAGATTTCCCAAATGTTTAGTCTTGTTCTGCTGTTTCACATTTGAATTTATTAAAATATTTTACATATTGAGGTTTGTGGCCTCCGGTTCCTTATGGTCTGCTGTGTCTCCGTTGGGTTTAAAATGAGCCATTTCCCAACAGTTTTCTGCAGGGACAGAAGTCCACCTGATCCAAGGACATGGACCAGCCTGGTCTTCCTGTCACCGGTACATTGTGTGAATGTGGGCCCCGATGGTGACGCCTTATCTCGGGGGAATCATGCTGCACGTGCCTGATGTGACGGTGTGATATGGACTTGACCTACTTCCTCCTGAACGAGGCGCGTTACCGTGCGGTTGCACACCTGGAAACAGTGCCGTCCAGGATGCGAGTGCGTCGGGTTCGGGCCTCACGATAAAGGATGTCGTTGTTGTTTTAATCAAACTGATTCTCACGCATCCTGCTGTAAATTAAGTTGTAAATGGTTCCAAAGCGGTGCAGATGTGTTGTGACGGGACATGATGTAATGCAGTAACGCTCCCAAAACAGATTTATTTGGGAATTCCGAGACCTGAGCTCAATGTATGGTTTCTGTGTATTTGTGTGTGTACTTGTACTGCTCCGGGCCCGCGGGGTTCAATCCGATGAGTAAATATGAACCACCTGGAGATCCTGAAGGGGGAACCTTGGCTGCGGCTCCTGAAATCAATTACACACAACACTGATGAAGAACAGCGGTGAGTGAGTTCACCCACGGAGCTCTGTGTTTGTTTATGTCTGTAGCTGAAGGTATACGCCTGGTCATACAAAACCAAATACGTACTTCAATAGTTTCGGCTACATGTGTGTGTTTTCTTTAACTGGTATAGCTCATGCCTTGACTCTCTGGCAGTGTTTGTCTAAGTCAAGTCCTCACAGGCAAACGTTCCTTTCCAAGATGTGTTTACTGGCTTCAATCTTCTCTTATTTTTGTCTGTATCAACAATATGCTCTTATTTTGTTAAGTACCATCGATTTCTGGGATTAGCCAACTTGTTTCTTATATTTCTTTCTATTTATATTTTGGTGGTTGAGAGCCTTCTTACCAATTTAAAGAACAAAGAAAACACATCTGGTTATTACAGTGCACAAATTGCTTGTCCAATGCAAGTAAACAAATGTTTAATATTTGAGAAACAAAACAATTGTTTGAATATCATATAATAAGGTGTATACAGACATGGATAGTGCAAGGGCTATTTTGTGTAAAATTAGCATAGGTAACGCCCCCTAAACACCATATAAGGGAAGGTGTTGTGCTGTGTGCAAAAACTCTGGCAAACGCCACCAAAAAGTGCTGAATAAGAACTTAAACTGAGGTACTGTTGATGAAAAAAAGAAAGCATGTGATCTTTCCAGAGCATCAGAATTGGTGTTACAGGGAAACCGAAAAGCATCAAAGAGCTAAACACAAACAATACGATCCACAGGTTTTATTGTCTTAAATTGAGATCAATGGGCAACACACCTGGGAGCAGATTTGGATGGTTAAGAACTTTTGATACATTTTGGAGTCAAAATTAAAAAGAACTTTCAGAGAACGTTGCTTCATGTGTGTGAGTTTAATTTATTTTACAGTCTTTTGGTCAAACTGTTTATGGGTCTGATCGCTATCATCACACTTGCATTCAGTAGCTCCCGGTAAAGACTGCTGTCGCTGAATGTGTGTGTAGCTCACAGCGTGGCTGTGCACTTGCACAAAGCAGGGGGGGAAGTGTGGCCTTCAACGATTTTCAGTTTGCCTACTTTTGATTGTACAGCGGGACAGAAGCAGCAATACTAAGAAGCTTTGTTTCAGGCCGCAGAAAGATGGCCGCCGTTTGCCAAAAGAGCAAAGAGCAGGGTCCAGTATTTTGTAAGATTTAAGTTTATCCATCTCAGTTTAGGTTATCCGGCACATAACAAAGTGCCCCTTTGTATCCTTTTGTAGATTATGACACCAAACCGTGGTGCACTGCCGTACACTTGGACTACCACGACCTGGACATGACAATAGACAGAAAGTCTAGTTCAGGGACTCATTAAATTGGCCATTTGGAAGCAATCTGTCTAAATGACTGTGCCTTTCCCCGGGCTCTTTGTCTCACTAATGCCAGTGCGGTGAATGCCCTGGTTTATTGGCATCTTATTAGGACAATAGTAAAAACCTGATGGCCCATCTGACTGGTCTCTCCGGGTGAAATCCAGAGGGTGGAGACCTGATCAGGTGGCGGGGTCTCTAATTCACTGCAACACAATCACTGATGAGTATTCCTGATTACACTGTGCGGTCAATTGACTCATGTAAACAGATTAAAATACCCAATGTTATAATTACCTGTCATGTTTCATTTATATTCCCTGCTCTTCATATCACATCCTTCGTCAACAGGCTTCCTGCAGAGGTGGTGAAGTAATCCAAGACAGGACAGCAATTGTTCATTCGTTTGCACTCCCTTTTCCTGAAATCACATTGGACATTTCAAGTCTTTCTCTGGATGGTCATTATGCATATTAATAAATATGTCAAAGGCCACAGTCTCACTCTGAATAGTAACTAAATAAAGAATAGTTTGACCTTCCTGTCTACTTTCTTAATTTAAAGTACAATGCTGGATGACAGCTTGTACCATTCTACTTATGGAAACTATGGATATTTCTGACACTGTGTTTCCTTTAAGAGATGAACATAAACCTATTTTTAAAGATTGCAAAAGTGAGATTTCTTTTCTGAATAATACAGATTTCTTGCAGTTGCGACACAATGAAGTTTCCACTTTGCCCATAATGTGCTTCAGCTTTATTTAGCTGCGATCCATCAAGCTGTTCCATTCTTGGAAGTATTATATGACTTTCTTTCAAACCCCAAAAATAAGACGCGTTTCAATGGTGAGCAATTTAAATGAGTCCTGAGTGACTTGTTTGTCGGAAGATTGAAGTTTGAATGTGTTGTCAGACTCTTCTGTTTCTGATATGTCATAATCACATGACTTTTATTTATTTATTAAACTGTAGACAGTTTCTGTTTCATTTACAACCATTTAACTGTCAAATACTCAGACTATAAACATGTGAAGCTTGTCTATAATCCCCAAAGTAAGGTATCCAAAACAAAATAGGAGCAATATTTTGTAATAACACACTTCCTAGAACAAAAGGCTGAATTTTTTTAAAACTAAACACTAAGATATTCTATGCTCAGTGAGGTAATTGTGTTTAAAATAACAAACAATAACTCAACTTAAAAATGTCAACATATTGACATGAATAAGACTTGAACAAAAACCACGAGGCACATTTACCATTTTGTCAACAAAAATGTAACAACACAGTTTATTAGATCGCCAGACTATGAGCTTGATGCTTCTTGTGAGAACATATCACACATTCCATCTCTCATCGTTGCCTTTTGTCCCATAAAACAGCCACAACACACAGTGCACGGCTCACCCTCATACAGCGATTTGCTTTAAAACGCTTCCAGACGAAAAGCTTGTAATTGTGTTCAAACAGACCGAATGAACACGTGACACGAAGCGGGAGCCAAAAGTTGAGGTTCACATTCTTATCGTCAATTCTAGTTCATTTAAAATGACCCTGAGCAATAATCTGTGTAAACATTTCGACATTCGCCCCAAAACTAATACAACGGAGAAAGTCTGTGCCTCCTCTTCTCCACCCTCGCTAAGTACACACACAGGAGTACATTTCTTATTGGCATGCAGGCCTTCAGGTTAACATATCGTCTGTTGCCGTGCAGATACAAGCCAGAAACATGACACAGAGTTCTCAAAGAATCACATAGGATTTCCCACAATGCATTCTCCTTTTTAAACCCCTTTTTGTGTATTATTGAGGGTGATAGTAATAGAAATATATGTCATGAGTAGGTATGTACTTTATTCAAGGAGTGCAATCGGATGCTCCAGCAGCAGATCTGTAGAGAACGACGGCCATTTTGCATATAGTGCAACGTGCTAAGGAAAGGTCAGAGGTCATTCTGAGCGAGGCTCTGGATCAGTCTGCGCCACTCGGCCCTCTTCTGGGTGATGTAGGCCGGGGTGATGCTCTGCACAGGAAGGCGTGGCGAGCCCTCCACCCCGGCCTTCTCACACAGGGCCTCCGCGATGCAGATCACGTACATGCCGCAGTCGTAGCTGTTCTTCTGCGACGGGCAGGGCTCCTCCACAAACGGCGCTTTCCTCCTCCCGCCCAAGAAGGGCTCCAAGTTGACGGCGATGCGCATGGCGTGCCGCGCATTGCTGCCGTTTTGAGAGTCATAGTGCTCAAAGTGGTTGGAGTCGTGGTGGTAGACCAAAAGGCTCCAGTGGGAGCCCCCGGCGCTCTGGTTGGAGTTGTCGTTAACGGCAAGGAAGACCCATTGGCGAGAGGCGAGATGCAGCGGCTCCAGGAACAAGGCCAACTCGTTGGGGCAGGAAGCACACTTGATGAACTGGGTGACCTCCGGGCTGATGAAGGTGACGCTCTCCCCCAGGACTCTGAAGCGCTCTGCAGCAAAGTATTCAAAGGCGAAACCGATGACTTGATCGTTGAGCCAGTGGGGGCCTTCCAGTAAGGACACGTCGGAGCGCCGCAGCAGGCTGTCCTGGAAGCTCAGCACCACAGGGTCCATCGTCCCAACTCGGAGAGTGTCCTCTGAAAAATGCAGAAGATTGCAGTACAGCCAAGTCAATCAAGAATTATTGGGGATCAATAATGTATCCCCAATACAATTGTATACAATTGTATGCATTTAGCAAGTACAATTAATAAATGCATCCTCTTAGTTGTGAGAATTAGCTCCTTTTCGTTGTCTTATGTGGTCGTAAACTAAATTAATTTGGGTATTTAGATTATATGCACAAAATGTGAGGTTGATTTGTTTATTAAATTTACAAATAGTGTCCAGCTCGAGTTTTAAAGTGTGAAACATTTGTGAAAGGGGTGTCAAAACAACACGTTTACTGGGATGTATAAAAACCAATACTGCACATTATGTTGCAAAACCGATTATTGATCTTCACTTGATGGACGAAGCTGTGTTCAAGGTATATAACCGTTAAACACGGGAGCTGAACACTCAACGATCTTTCGCCGTCA
The DNA here is from genome assembly GCA_023566465.1 of Cottus gobio. Taxonomy (NCBI): domain Eukaryota; kingdom Metazoa; phylum Chordata; class Actinopteri; order Perciformes; family Cottidae; genus Cottus; species Cottus gobio. The sequence goes on along the minus strand of CM042224.1, from coordinate 6,384,326 downwards.
CACGAAGTCAAACTAGTCGGCTGTAAAGCGATTAAAGCCCGTAAAACATAAACAGTACACTGTCAAATTAAAACACACGCACTTGATTCAATGTCCATACCTGTAAAAGACACAATCGGGTAAAAAGTACCACAAAAACTGCGGTGTTGTGCCTCATTGCAGTTACTAACGTAAACCGCTGCCGGAAGACCGTTGACGTTTCTTTGCGACAGGGTACCTGCGCGGTAAGTTTACTGGAAGGCTACCCGTCTGCTTCGTTACCTCCAGTGACTGAAAAGTGATCGGTGCTTACATTTTGCAGTTATATATGTGAAACATCAGTCATGTATATACAATAGAGAGGATATTTCCTGTCATGGTAATCTTATATAAACTAAAATTGCAAGCATAGATATGTTTGTAACTTAATTTAAAATCATGTGGTGTGCGGTATGTACAGCGCTGCCGTGTTATCTCATTCTCCTGCCTACTTCCGGTTGTCTCGCTACGGAAGCCGGACGGGATCATATGGATTTGACACCTCGCTCAAAAAATGGCGCCCCATTCATTCCTATGAGTATTTCCCAACGGGTGCACATGAAAGTTATATTTATATATGTCTATGGCGTACTTCGTCACACGTTAGCCTTGTTGGGTCCATAGCGCATGCGTGCTGGAGTCCTATTCAGCCGTTGGGGGTTCAGAAACATGTATTAATCTTTTTACATTTTTTTTAAAATTGGATTTGTGAAAAAATACTTTTTTGGGGGGCGTTAAGATAAATGCGGAAATTGCAATTTATCGTCCGACCACTAGGTTAAATTATCCCCACAGCTCTGCTCCCGTGGGGCTCGGCTCCGTCACGCTCACCTCCCCGGTCTCTTTATACATTCATGTTCCTCCCTCCTGTATTTCATTCTCCCCGCCCAGGAGCAGCGTGACCGCGCACTGCCGCGCGCCCCGAGAGCGGCGGCACTGATTAGCAAAGCAAAGTGGAGTTTCCAGCGACCGTCAGCGAGCTGCGAAGGACTGCTCTTTTAATTACGTCCACATCAGCGAACACTCACGGATGATACAAACAAAACTAGAGCAACGCAAGTGTTCAGCGCGGACTTGAATTTCGAGGAGTTTGTCGGAGCCGAGCCGCGGGAGAGAGAGAAGGAAAACCAATTAATTCAATGGGAATGCTGGGAATTAAATAGAGACGTAGGTATCGCGTGCGTCTCCGGGTGTTTGTGGCGCTGCAGACCCGTCCTGAGCGAAGACGGAAAAACTTGAGTCCCACTTACAACTGACTTCAGCGGTCACGTCTGGAGGTAAGAGTGTGATGTTTAGTAGTTGGGACACTGGTGTGTGTGTGTATGCATGTGAGCGCGTGTGTGTGTGTGTGTATGTGGTGGGCTGCCCCAGAGTGGAAAGAGGGGCTTTGGGGCAGAAAAGCAACCAGTGAATCAAGAACATTTCATGTGCTCATTTCAAGATGATTGTTCGTGGCTTTTAAGGTGTGTGTGTGCGGGTGTGTGAGGGGGATGTGTGTATTTATTTACGTGTGGTGTGAAAAGTTTGATTTGCTCGCTGTCACTGTGTCCTCTCCAGAGAGCTTGATCTACACCCAAAGGTGCCCCCCTGTGTTAAGATGATGATGCTCCTTTTGGTTGATGTCATTGTGATACTCATTGTGTGCAGGATGATGTTAAAAAAAAAAGAAAGCACCAAAACAACACAAACTCACGTGCACATGCAGGATGATTCGGCATAAATGAAAGAACCCCCTTTACAGTATTTAGCAGTCATCATGATAACGGGGTTCAGTGCTGGCTATGCGTCCCTCCGCAGTGAGGTGTGGTACGTGTGTACATGCATTACAAAGCGGAGGTCAGACGACACAGCTTATGGTGCAGTGGAGGCAATAAAGACCGCAAAGCAGGGAGGTCCACCGGGGTGAGGAAGCTGCTGAATCATGGGCGCGCGCCTCAGTCTGTCCACTGGACTTCAGACACTTGGTGGCTGCACACTCCCAACTCCAGACATCATTCTGTGCCTCACTTTAGTGATGCTTTCGGAGGCTTTGGTCTACATTACAGCTGCTGAGGATCTTTTTTGGGGCAATTTTTATTCCTTTTTTTATTTTTTTTAATCATAAAGTTGTCAGTGGGGTGATGACAGGATAATGAGGGGAGTGAGTCGGTCCTGGGTTCAGTAACCTACACACTGCCAGGGTGCCCCTGATCACCATCTATCAGTGTGTCCGTGGGAGCATTATATTTAATACCGATCAGGGCTAAACGTCTCCATATCACGCTGGTTTCTCTTGACCCAAGTGTTTTATTCTTCTCTCTTTTCATTAGTAAAACCATTAGTAGTGTCTGCTTTAGATCAGTATTCCTGTATCCTTTTAATATCTCTATAATATCCCTTTAAGTAGCCCCCCACCCCCCAGAGCATGTCCTGGACTCAGATCAGCACAGGTGATGAGGGTGAAGTGGGTCTGTCCTGCAGGAATGTGAGGTCTGAGAAGACCCAGCTGCCGTTAGCATGGGAGGCGGCTCAGGCCGAGACTCCGGCAACTGGTCCCCGTTGACATCTGACACCCCACAGGCCCCCTTCTGTCTGCTATTTCTAAAAAGACTGGCCTCGGTTTGTATCACATCGGGGGGCCCCGTCTGTGTCGGCCGATAGCACCGGCACCACCTGAGAGACCCGAGCTGGGGCCTGGGAGCTCGAAGGTTTGCAGGAGATCGTCTGCAGGATCTTCTGTGGTTGTATTGAAACATATTGCAGCACTTGAATCACAACACAACCTGTACTCCTGTACTCGGAAGAACTTTAAGAAACCGTGACTAGTTTGATGAAGGTGCACAAACCGTGAAAAGCATCACTTCCTCTTCACGGCGACATCATTTGGGATTCAGGCAAACAATGAATCGGCTTCAGGTTGTGTCGCCTTGTACACAATGTCCTGTCCACCAGTTAGTCGTGAGGTGTGGCCTCACTCTGGGAAAGTCCTGCTCCACGAGTTCACCTCTAAAACAGATTCACGCATTGAAACAGTGGCCGAACTTCCTGTTAAGCCATCACCAGTAAACGATGGAGAGGCCATTATGCAAATATGATTAGAGGTGTTGTTTTTACAACCTTGTCATGTTTTAACCTTTCGTACATGCATGTTGTCGTGGATGGTTTGAGTCTCCTGAGATTATTTAGTGCAAAAGAAGACGCCTCCTCTGTGTCTTTGTGTGTCATAAATAAACTGCAGCACATTTTAGATGCAGACCAGCTGAGGCATCACGATGGCAGAAGGAGAAAACCGCCACTCTGCAGTTTTAAACCCTGTCATAAGATATTTATCAGCAGTCTTTATATATATATATATATATATATATATAAACCCTCACATTCTTTTGACGCTGAAATATGTCTGTGGTTTGAGAAAATACTTTGCAGATATTGTACAGAAATCCAAATTAGATTGAGGTTAAGAGAGTTGCAGCAGCAGAATATCAGCTTTCTAGGGCTGCAACTTATACAGATTTGAATGTCTTGTTTAGTCCAAAACTCAAAGATATTCACGAGTAAACAAACTGATTTATACTGTTTTAGAAATTATTGCAAACTCATTCATTTCTAATATGTTTCTAACTGAACAGGAGGATAAACAAAAGTATTTATTTATCTATGTACCCGATGAGAGGACATTTACTTTTTGCATTTCCTGCTCAAAGTTCACCACAATGTGGCCCTAACACAGAGTGACTGTAAGTGCGTAAATAGGCCTATGCATGACATATATGTACTACCACTGTGTCATAGGTGCAGTTCCTGTAAAATTGCAGCTTAGGGAGGAAGGCTACAACTAGGGCTGGGCGGTATGGCCAAAAATTCATATCACGGTATTTTGTAAGAGTCTGGCGGTTTCACGGTATTAACATTAATTTATTGACGCTGAAAAGGACCTGCGGCCACCTGAACAGCTGGTCACTGCTCGTTGTTCACCGCTCGCTGGCCAACTCCCTCGCAACTGCCCAGCAAGCTGTGAACAGTTGTTTGTGTGGCGTGACTTCCAGTCTGTCTCTTCCGGGTTTTTTTCACCTGCATTCCCCTGGGTCCTAAGTCCCTCCAGGTTCAGCTTCTTTGCAATACATCGTATTCTAAACTGCGTCGGACTTTTCAAACCCTCCAGCCAGCAGACACAGCTCCTCTCTGGGCAACACGTTGTGTTGGTGCGTCTCTGCTCTCTCTTGTTCCTCCTGCATCACTCTTTTATGTTTTTAATGTAGTTTCTTCTTTCTGTGATAGTGGGCGGGCTGTACCCAGCATGCAGTTCGGCGGAGTAAATTAAAAAAAATTACAATTATTAGTGTTACAAATTGTTTATGTGTCACAAACTGTACAGTGTTTGAAAAGTGCAGCGGATCCTCAAACATGATGTTTTGTCCACTTTAAATCCGATGGAACAAGCCTCTCCGTGCCCGTGGCTCTTTAAACCCAGAGTTTTCCGACATAATCTGAAAATAGGAATGACCCCCACACCTGATGTGTCACCCGCCAAGCCCGGGGCGCAGCTCGTGTTTTGGGGTAGAAAGCGGGAGTCACGTGCTGCGGGGCCCACGTGATCGGGATGTCCTGAAAAGTGGCCGCATGATGGGATTGTGTGGCGTAAGTGATTGGCATGCACATGAAGTCATTAAAGAGGAACCTGCTTGTGTTGCACTGAACAAAGCTCCCCTTTCTTTAGTAGGCCATTATATGAGGGAGGCTTTGGCCTCAAAGGCTCAGCGAGCCCCGCGTTTTGCATTTCCCCTCATTAACTCACTGGTGCCGCTAACAGTAGCCGGACCGAGATTGAGAGAAGAAAGTGCATTGTGTTGTTCTTTGCGATTTTATTTGTTTATGTGAGAAGGAGCTTAACTCGTCCGTTTTGTGTGTGTTTGTTTTTAATGAATCCCTTAAAACGGGAAATGGAGTCAACAAACAATAGTGATCTGTTTGGAAGCTGAGTTTGTGTTCCCCTAAATTAAATTCCATCCTCCGAAAGTTTGTTTTGGACCGAGAGGCGAGCGTTCAAAGTCTTCTTGTTTTTTTTTTTTTCTTCTTCTGAGAAAATAATTAAGTCAGAGCTTAGAAAATGTCATAAGATGTGAATGTCGTAGAAAGAAAGCAGTTTGCTGAGCTTTAAGAGCTCAAGTTTTTGGGAAAGGACTGTGCTGGCGAGATGATGACGTTGGACGTGGATACAGATCCTCTCTTGCGTGGAATATCAGGTGAAACGGCCAAAGCCTCCAGATGCCAGCGGCCACATTACTGCAGGCACCGACTGCAAACTAAAGTTGTGTTTTGCAGAGTGTGTGCGTGTGTGCGTGTGCGTGTGTGTGTGTGTGTGTGTGTGTGTTGTGACACAGCTGTGACAATAGCTCGTGGCCCCCTGCAGCCTCACGGTGCAGACAGGACTGGGCCCATGGTTAATCCTCAGGCATGTGCTGGTGGGTAACAATGGTGCAGCGTACTGTCCGTGTGCAGAGCGGTGATGTCATCTAAACCAGCAGTGGAAAGTGGGCGTAGCTTTTTATATTGTGTGTGTCAAAGCATCAGGACGTATTAATGAGGATATTAAACCGGCAAGTGTTGCGTTTATGCTCCTTAACATCAACTCAGTGTGACATTAAAACCTGAAGGAAATCACTTGATGTGATTTGTTTTGTGTCTGGTCTACAGACTGGTTTTATTTCTATTGGATTAACTTTATTAACAATTTGCTTTATGTACAAACAATACGGCAGACATGTGCAAGAATGCATGGACACACTTTTAATTAACAAACAAAGAAACTAAATAGTTATTCGGACGAGCTCCCGGTCCATTTTCGCCTTCCGTAAAGTTCAAAGAAGATTCCCATCTTTCTTTTGTGAGGACGATGAAGTTCAGAGTTGTCCTGAGGAGTCTTTGTTTTATGAATGGAAAAGCTTTTATTAATCAAAGGTTCAGCAGCGCCTTTATCATCGAGTACCGAGCCAAAAGTAATGTCAGCATTTGAAAATGTTGCGAAACCACATAGTTTAGTTTCTAACGTGCATGTCATCCCAAAAGGGTTTTTCATCTCCGTATCACTTTTCTAAAGTTCAATTAGTATGTTATATTAGTATGAAGGGGTAAAATGCATGGACAAGTTTGAAAAGTCACTTTCGTAGGGCTAGGGATGGTATCGGGGGTCGATACTGCGTTAAAATACTCGTACTCGTATCGATTTCAATTGTCGATACCAAGAACCGATACCACTCAACAGTATTTCGCTACAACAAACTGGTCGCGCTTTGTGGAGAAAAAGATTTGTTGTCCTACCTGACTTCAACGTCTAGGGCAGGGGTCGGCAACCCGTGATCCAGAGCCGCATACGGCTCTTTCGTCGCTCTCTTGCAGCTCTTGCAGCAAGGTGTGTAGAGTTATGGTGCGTTCACATCCCACGCGACGGAAAATTACTGCCGTTCCGCCGGTTTGAATCAAACTGTTGCTGATCCACCAGAAGTAGCGCTGGCAGCGGCCTCATTCAGACGCTGTTGTGCGGCTACGGATGATATTATTGTAGCCGAGTGTCTGTTGTGTGTCTATATTTGTAATTCTAATAAAATGAAAACACGCTGCAGGGTAACTTGAACCACTTTTTTATCTCCTTCACACACGTATATCACACAATTCCACTCTTTTCCTTTCCGTTTCTCCCTCCACAATAAAAGCACCGGAAACATAACTTGGAACACAGCTTCCTATATAATTGCTCGATACCTAATATTATCGCTTACATTATGAACCCGTACACGGGGCGTTTTATGGTCCGACATTAGAGGGACTTCCACAAGAAGTTTAAAGCTTGGGATAGCCTTCTGTTAATTTTGTACTATAGGCTTGACATAATCTGCAGAGGATAAAATAAAATCTGCCTCCAAATTAATTGCACTTTCATGGAGACCAAATCTAAGAAGTATCGGTATCGGTACTCGGTATCGGCAAGTACACAAATAGAAATATCGGTATCGTATCGGTTTGTAAAAAATGGTATCGTTGCATCCCTAGTAGGAACGGTGTGTTGAATACAATTTTTAGGTAACTTTCTAATTGATTTAGTGAATTTCGAGAGAACAACGCTAGGGAAGAAATCTGATTTTATAAAAAAAAAAAGAAAAAGCAACTTTGAATTACTTAAATCATTACATATATTGAAGTTATTAAACCAGAGTTGCAAAGAGAGGATGGAGGTGTGGAGCTAAAGGACGGGATACTCCTGCACAAAAAAAAAGAAGACTCATCCACATCAGGAGCGCAGCTGGAACTCCATCATCCATTATCCGAACCGCTCATCCTGTTTTTTAGGGTCGCCGGGGCGCTGGAGCCGATCCCAGCTGGGCGAAGGCGGGGTACACCCAGCTGGAAGTGCTTTTTTTTTTTGAAATAGTTTTTAATTCATCGCAGTTTAAAAATCACATTTTCGAAACGAGGTTCTCAGAAGACCGAGCGTTTCCTGCGTAGAAGGAAAGGAGGCGCAGAGTTGCCGCTCTTATCTGAGAGGAATTCTGTCAGTTTACACTTACAGTAGTCTGCGCTCCGTCAGGATGAGGCAAGAGGGGAGGAAGAGCGGAGATAGTTGTGGCTAACTGACAACAAACAGGCGGCGATAAGCTGCGTTTCAAATGCAGCCCCAGACGGGCTCAGTAACAGCTGGAATGCTCTAATCTATACTATAGTTATCAGTGTGGTAACGGAGCGCATGATACAGGCCACTTTAAAGTTATTATAAGGTGACCCATTAACTGTGGAAGTGTGCTGGGATGAAATATGTCGGTCTTATTTAAGAAAATGACATATATGACATCAAATATGTTGGTCTTATTTAAGAAAATGATATATGGCATCAAATATGTTGGTCTTATTTAAGAAAATGACATATCACATCAAATATGTTGGTCTTATTTAAGAAAATGACATATATGACATCAAATAGGTTGGTCTTATTTAAGAAAATGACATATATGATGTCAAATATGTTGGTCTTATTTAAGAAAATTACATATATGATGTCAAATATGTTGGTCTTATTTAAGAAAATTACATATGACATCAAATATGTTGGTCTTATTTAAGAAAATGACAAATATGACATCAAATAGGTTGGTCTTATTTAAGAAAATGACATATATGACCTCAAATATGTTGGTCTTATTTAAGAAAATGACATATCACATCAAATATGTTGGTCTTATTTAAGAAAATGACATATATGACATCAAATAGGTTGGTCTTATTTAAGAAAATGACATATATGATGTCAAATATGTTGGTCTTATTTAAGAAAATTACATATATGATGTCAAATATGTTGGTCTTATTTAAGAAAATTACATATGACATCAAATATGTTGGTCTTATTTAAGAAAATGACAAATATACACAGATTTAGTCAGTCAGAGATGCAGCTGTTCTCTCGCTGTCACAGTGACTTTCAGATGAAGACAGATTACTTTTATATTTGTTTTCAAGGTTACATGATTCAAATGTCTATGTGAAGGACAACTCTCCCACATGTAGTAATAACGTCTGATAATACGTTTTAACTTTAGTTTTTTATGTTTTTTTTTTTTGCTTTTAGTCAGAATATCCTAAAATGTTGACACCGGCTTAAAAGTGAACACGTTTTGTTTTTATCTGTGTCCAGATCCTGGTATTTAAACAAATCAATTCTTGACAATAAGAGACTTTTTTCTTTTTAAATAATAAGATATTTTGTGTATTAACATGAGGTGATTGCACAGCCTTGGAGACGAGACGTAATAAGAGATATCTGGTCTGTGAGGAGGAGGAGGGCTTTGTTGTGAGTGCAGCTTGACCATCAGGCAGACATCAAGCAGACAAAACCTCTCACGATGCTTCTGTCTGAACAAACAGAGCCTCATTTAAAGCAGTCATTGTCCGATCATCACCACATCGAGTCCACGTGACACATGCGTCCTCCTGGTTGGGCCACAAATGGTCCGGTTTGATGCCGCGGCCCCTGCATCCATCACGGTTACCCGCTGATGCGCTGCGCCGCTCGCGTTCACTGCAGTGACTTCGTAGTGCGTTGAACTATGATAGTCCGACACCCTGGAGACGATCTGGGTCTCTATTGTCCCCGTGGGGTCCGAGTGCTCCACTCAGGATGGATAGAGCCCACTTGACAGGGGAGCTGTCTCAGCGCCGCAAATATCTCTACATAGCTCGACATATCTCTATGTGAGGACACCCAAAGCAGACTAATGCATTTGACCTCTAAGCCCTATTTTTGCACAGAGTTTGAGTCTGTGAACTTAAAAAAAGGTTCAGATGGAGTGTTGGACTGTTGTGACCTCAACAGCGATGATTCAGTTTTTTATTCTTGATGCTAACTCTCTCTTTTGGTGAAACATGAGTGTGTTTTAAATTGTGGATGTGCACGGTGTCGGTTTATTTACATGCAGCGCGATGTTCTGTAGAGCGTTGAGGGAAATCTAAGCCCTTAAAGGGAAAGTTCACCAACTTCTTCTGTGGCTGCTCAAATCCGTGTTGACGGTAAACGTAGTCAAAGCAATAAATTCCTCAGCGCGTGCGACATTGACCGAGAAAGCAGCTGCAAAATCTGTGGTTCTTCATGCATCCAGCGCCGTCGGTGGACGTAGTTTTAGGCGAGGAAGGGCGGAGCAGAGATCGGCTGCAACTGCACCAGCTGTGATGGAGGGGATGACCGGCCCAGACCCTCCTGGCATCCGAGGCTGCAGTGCATCCTGGATCTTGTCTTGCCGGCAAGAGAAAGCAGATTTTCTCACACTTCGGAATACATTGCTTCAATTAAGGAGATTTACCGTCAACATTTATGGGCCAGCCACATAAACGTTGGCACATTTTCCCTTTTTTGTTTTTAAAGTAATCAAACTGTCATTGCAATGAAATTGCTCAACAAATATGGAAATATGCTGTTTTTCTTCGCTTCATGTCATCGTCAATTTAATATGTTGTGGTTTAGGAGTTTAAAGTGGATAGAGCAAGAAATTAGTGTAATTGTGATTGTCACTTGGAAGAATTTTCTGTCAAATAATAATACGCAATATACAAATGGATTATCTCTAATGAGTGTTGACAAAAGAAGGGCGAACACAATCAAAGGGTTTGGTGACCGCAGAAGAAGAAGCCCACATCAGACTATGAGGAGATACGGCTGTCTGGTTCCTCAGTGGACCAGAATGCAATGCAAACACAACGCACATTGTGTTTTGACCCAAAGGCGCAGCGCTTGTCCTCTCTTGTCCGCAAACTCTTTCAATCGCTGTTGTGCAGAAACGCATGAAACCCGACTGAATAAAAACAAGACCGTGCACGTTGTCAGAGGGCATTCTGGGAAATGAAGGGAATCTGAGAACGCAGGGAGCATTACCAGTGCCTCGCAGAAATAACCCATGCAGATCACCCATTAACGAGAATGGAAGTTTCCTACGAGTCCAGTTTATTTATGTATTTTTGACTACGCTTCACCAAAAGCATCGCCACAGCATCTCCCCACAGGCTTCGGGTGTGCAGGAACCCATGAGGTCATAGCATTTTCTCCCATCCTCTCCTCGAGGCCTGCAAAGCAATCGTGCGTTGTCATCGTGCTGCAGTCTCTGACCGTCTCTCTGACTGCACCACCAGGCTCGGATTTCAAAAAGCCTGCGGTCCGCCGGCGGCGGAGAGACAGGCCCCCCTCCCCCCCCGTCCTCTGCAGCGCTGCCCTGTAATTACAGGTCATGCTTTTTTTCCTAATACGCTAAACAGATGTGCTTAAAATGATGCTCAACACTCAGACCCCGAGTTAGACTTGATGACATGTCATTACTATCAGCCGGTTTCCCGCGCATCAATGATTTGGATTTGATCGTTTACTCTGATATTCGCTAGAAGAAATGTCCATACATGTGATGGACAGAGAAGCCAACAAATTTAACTTAAAATGAACAAAAATCAAGTTTTGAAATATATGTTTTTAAGTAGAACGACCCGTACCATAAGTGAATAATATGTTTAATTTCTAGGTATCATAGCATGGAAACAACTGACCTGGAAACTAAATAACACACAGAAAAAAAACCTCATGTTCTCATGAACATTTAGTTCGGGGGGACTTTTTCTTTAAGTGCCTTAATTTATAAAAAAAGAAGAAGTTTAAAGTCTGTTTATCATGTAAAATGTCATTTAAATTCACAGGCCTTTTGAAATGAAGCAGCCAGGATTAGACGGCTGACTGCGCCGCCTCACACAAGGAGGTCAGATCCTGTGTGCCGGGTTTGTTTAACTTTACACTGACACACACACACACACACACACACACACACACACACACACACACACACACACACATACACACATTGACTCGCAAACCCACGAGTGCACTTTTTGAATTACCGAAATGCATTTGTAACCCTTTCCTTTGATCACTGGTGCCCACCCACGCGTTCCTTGATTCGCAGCGATGCCTTTTGAAAAAAGCTCTCGGTGTAGGTGTCGAAAAGGCCTCGAGGAAGAAACCCTCCCCTCCTTACGCTTACAGAAACCTCTGGCAGCCGATTTCATCTAATTCACCGCAGCTAATAGACCGCAGGGATGATGGCGTCCGCGTATTTCTTTACGTGCCGGCATCTGCGGGTGTGCTTGACTTCGTCGCAGGTATTCCCAATGAGTGTGTGTTCATCCCGCTGAGGGGTGGCGGCGTCATTAAGACTCATTACGGCTCGTCTCCGCTCGGCTGTGAAAGGCGAGGTGAGTCCTTTTGGCACCCGCCAAGCCTCTCTTCAGGTGTGTGTGTGTGTGTGTGTGTGTGTGTGTGTGTGTGTGTGTGTGTGTGTGTGTGTGTGTGTGTGTGTGTGTGTGTGTGTGTGTGTGTGTGTGTGTGTGTGTGTGTGTGTGTGTGTGTGTGTGTGTGTGTGTGTGTGTGTGTGTGTGTGTGTGTGTGTGTGTGTGTGTGTGTGTGTGTGTGTGTGTGTGTGTGTGTGTGTGTGTGTGTGTGTGTGTGTGTGTGTGTGTGTGTGTGTGTGTGTGTGTGTGTGCGTCTTCACCAACAGCGTTGTACACATGCACGGCCTTGTGCATGTGTTTTACATGCTGAGGAGGTGGGTGGGGCCTCTGGCATCTGGCCCCTCCCCTTTTCCCCGGGCCAGAGGCGGCTGGATGGGTCCGCTTGGCCCAACAGACCCTCTTTCTGAGGGGGTAATGGAGTGTGCATAATCCAGGTCAATGATACCTCCTCTTCCCTCGCCCTCTTCCTCCTCTACCTCAGCCAGTTTGTTTAGCTGCTAATAAATAAACGTTTGATTGTAGCCCGACCGATACACGATGGCCGGCGCTGATAAAGTTCCCTTAAATGGCATCAGTAAGGACTTTGTACAGTTTCACTTCTGTTTGGTATTTCTATGCTTCATCTATTTGCCGATACCGATGCAATGAGTTAATATCAGCAGAGTCATCACTTGTACTCTTTCTTTTACGTCATAAGATCCCAGTTATGAGTCTTCTTTTCTTTCACTTTTCTGTCAGTCAGCATGTGTAACCTTGTTTTTTACAATATGACACGTTTCGATGCTCTGATACCAGCTGGATCAGGTATTGATGACAATGGGGCCGATCTATTGTGTTTCATTCTGTAAAGCAAAGGTTAAGTCAAGCCTGATGTTACCATAAAAATAGTGACACCAGTCACCAGTTTCTATTTTTCCAACACTGAAAACATGCTGTAAAAACACCCATATGGATTTAATAAACGTTAACATCAGAGATTTCTGGAAATAATTACCTAGAGAACCATTAATCCTGAACACTTAATGCCTTCTAATACAACATCAGCTGATGATGATGTGACTTCCATTTGCTTGGAAGTCACTTTTTTATTGTATTTATTGTATTGCAGGGCGGTGCACTTTTCCTATTCCAAATGCAGACTCTGCAGCATTGATATTTCCAGAGTCTGACATTTTTATTTTATTTTTCCCACTCCTCTAAAACAATAAAATGTGAGGTCAGTTCAAGAGCAAAGATCTTGACTCAGAACATGGTATGCCACATTTCTCCAACTACAGTAGCTTAATTAGATCCTATTGAGGTTTTTATAGTAACTTAGTATTGATTGAAGGGGAGATATGTTGAGAAAACTGAACAGACATTTCCCTATATGCATGTTGGGTTTGCAGGATAATGGTTTTCCTTTAATGCTCCTCATATTTAATTGTAAAACACTTTAATATGTGTAATTCTTACATGCAAGTTGTCGTAGTTTTATAACGTACTGAGGACTTTCATAACGATGTCGAGCTGTTTCCTTGACCCGGCTCACACTCACATTACGGTTTTAACTTAAACTGACCTGGTTCACGCTCACATTGACAGGATGTAAATATCTGTATGTCGACGCTCTCCTCTCAGGGTTCATACGGTCATGGAAAACCTGGAAAAGTCATGGAATTTTAAAATGGTTATTTCCAGGCCTGGGAAAGATAACATAAAATCCCAAAAGTTTTGGAAAAGTCATGTAAATGTGTTATATTCATAAGTTCATATCGTTCATTTACGCTGAGTTTGAAATAATTAATATTCTTTTAAAAGAAAGACTCAAAATATAAGCAGGCATACGCTGAGTATATCTATAAATGTTTATTCTTTTAATCAAACTATTGTCTCTCATTCATTTGTGTCCTTTAAGGAATACTGTATGCTTTGGAATCCTCATTGTTAGTTTAAATACTACATTGTATCACTTTTTCATGGACACACCCAGATTTCACTAAATGTTTGGTCATGGGAATTTGGTGAAAAGTCCTGGAAATCCATTGGTCAACATGTGTATGAACCCTGCCTATGTTAAGAAACAAGAAGACTCATGGTTAGATGTGTAAAATCCAAAATGCCCACCAAGAGAATGTAGCTCACATGAGGATGAGTACAAGTTGGGTTTAAAACCATCACTACCGACCCAGAGCTGGAGACGGACTTAGAAGCAGGCGGTTCAGGATCAGCTGACGAGACCGGCTCACCTGGACCCTGGAAACAGGGAATACTGTTCGTCCAAAACAAAAAAAAAGTCACCCAACAATGTCGCACAAATTGCAGCCAGATAAACAAACGTAACCGTTTTTTATTGTATGCTTGTGAATTTTGTGTACTATTTGGGGGAAATGACATTCGTACTTGCCAACACAGAGTGGAAGAAACAAGGTGGTGTCCACACATGTGACTATTGTCTAAAAATGTCACATGTCTGGTTGTGTTGCATTGCTGAAAGACCCTCTCCTTACGGCCTTTTTTTTTTCCCCATCTCGGCACCACGTGGTGTAAAACTGGCTCCGTCACTCTTCCACCGCAGCCATATTGTTTTTGTCATTTGGGTTTTTGGTTTGTTGATGGTTACATATTGAAGTGAAATGAAATGCGGCGCCGCAGTCAGCTGTGTTTCACTCGTGGTTTCAGTTCGACTCCATTGTTTAAAATGTTCAAAAATGTTTTTTTTTTTAAAAAGTCCTTTGTCGTGTCTGACTTAGAGTTTATCATTTATTGCTATTTATTGTTTTTTTAATCACACAGTAGTGACACAAAACAGCTTTTACCTCCTTTTGAAATAGGCTTCAAAGATCAATATGATTAAAAAAAATATTTTTCAGAGAGTGAAATGGGAAAGTATTAAATGCCATGATGGTGGTGTTATGTTGGAGCCCCCCTGAGCTACATTTCCCGTCTCACCCAAAGCTGCTGTCATTGTCCTGGGAGTGGACACAGGAAGTGGAACGCTCCATGCCGACAACAGAGGAGTGGTGCTGTTTACTCCCAGTTCCTAGTGCTGGTTTTCATAGAAGTCCCCCAGCAGTCATCATTAACCGGACTGGTTATCCCACACGGAGTCATAAGACATTGTAACTCGCTGTTTTTCATCAAGGTCATTTTACGAGCTTTTGACTTGACCTCGGACTATTTCATGGTTTTGTTTTTGTGTCTGTTACATTGAAGCTTTGACTGAAACGGGTTGGAATAAACCACATTTGACACAATATTCCTCTAATCTGGGAATGCTTGTAAAATTCCGAGTCGGTGAAAGTAGCGCAAACAAGATACAAGTTGTTGGTGCAGAAGTTGCAGAGATATCAGAGCACACAGTAGCATGCAATATATCTTTTTTTTTTTCCTACAATGTTGTCCTTGGAGCTACTGCTGTATTCCTGCATTCATTTCCTTCCTCTGCTTTCTCCCTCCACTCTCTCCAGTCCACCTCAGGCAATAACAATAATAGGTCCCGCACAGCACAGTTGGGCTTTTAATTTAACACACACACACACACACACACACACACACACACACACACACACACACACACACACACACACACACACACACACACACACGGCACTTCCTCCAGTGTCATATTTTGGTGCCGGTGGAATGCAGAGGGAGTTGCTGTCGGCCCGGCGCTCCATTCAGGGTGACCAGCCACAGTTGTCCTGTGCTGGGTGCAGGGGGGCGGGGCTTAAGAGGCCTTCAGTCATTTTTAATTACGGTGTGGACGGTGATGCCAGCGTGGACTTGTTCCAGCGCCGCTCCGGCCTCACTGACTCAGGTGTCTTGGTGACACTTCCTGTGACCTGAAATACCAGCAGCATGAAGCCCAACACGTTGATTTGATTTCCACGACTCAAAGTCAACTTTTTCACTTTCATGATTTCCTGTTTGTCCGGCGAGCAGTTTGTTTGTTTTAATGAAAAAATAGTTTGTCCCATGTCCAAAATACCATAATAAACCTCGATAATGACTTTGAACTGAAGCTTAAAATCAAAATAATAAGAAACCTGTAATTTTAAAATGGTTATTTCCAGGCCTGGAAAAGTCCTTGAAAAAAATAAAATCCCAAAGGTTTTGGAAAAGTCATGGACATGTGACGCTGAGTTTGAAATAATTAACATGATTTAAACAGAAAGACTCAAAATATAAGCAGGCATACACTGAGTATACCTATACATATTTATTCTGTTAATCAAACTATTGTCTCTCATTAATTTGTGTGCTTTAAGGAATACTGTATGCTTTGGAATCCTCATTGTTAGTTTAAATCCTACATTTTATCACTTTTTCATGTTTACACCCAGATTTCACTAAATGTTTGGGCATGTAAATTTGGTTTAAAGTCCTGGAAAAGTCCTGGAAAAGTCCTGGAACTCCATTCAAACAATCCGTCTCTGAAACGGTGGGATAAACCGTGTTGAGGTGCGTTAATGACACCCGGTGACGTCTCGGCCCGCTGAAGCCAGGCGGCCTCTCAGTATTTCTCACTCTCGCTTTCCCACAGATCACATTTCAGGAAACAGACATCCTCTTCCGCCACTCCTTCGTTCGCTGGACTCGGCGCTCCCTCCGGCCGCCGCTTCCTACTCGTTAGCAGCTGCAGAGAGACGGGGAGCTGGTAATGCTCGTTTCAGGCCCTGAAACCACCAGCAACGAAAACAAGTCTTCCTTCTGGGCTTTGATTGACGAGGGAGTTGAGTCGGGACTGTCCACTCCCTTCAGTTCACCTCGACTCATTCCTCTCTAATGGGTCATCGGAGCGGAAAATCTAGCTCGACTAGATATTAAAAGTTAGGATGCGTTTATCTTCAGGTAAATCTGCTCTAATTGTTTGAGGCGTGTCTTAAGAAGCATTTTTTAAATACTCAATTATTAATTATGTGGCAAAACTGAAAAATCCACAGGAATCCGATACGTGTGGTCATGAGTTGTGTACATTTTGAGCAGAGAGTGGTTTTTGCTTTTAGATTAATTTGACAAACCTTTTAAAGCCGCGAAGAGGTGACAAACAATTTACAAGAAAAATACCTCCGTGACCCCTCGCATTTATCTTTTGTCCGGCTTTTGACTTTTGAGAAGATTTAAGTTTTGTTAATTGATGGTTGTGAAGTTGAGTATTTTCTCATTTTTTATGAAGAAACTTTTACTGTCAATGTTTTGAAAATATAGTTGGGATTCACGATATCTACATTTTTGATTTCATCACAATATGATTCCGTTGAAAAACGATAAATATCATGGACATTTTCTACAAGATAAACATCTCGATAATTTATCGTGATCAAGAGACGTTCAACAACTGCAGTAAATGAGTGTTGCTGCGACACCAGCAGGTTGAGGTGGACGAAACAAAGAGTTCAGTCAAGAAAACATCAGAACATCTGGCCAAATCTGGCCAGATAGGACTCATTATGTACAGTTAGGTCCATAAATATTTGGACATTGACACATTTTTCATTATTTTGGCTCTGTACACCACAACAATGGAGTTGTAATGAAAAAAATCAAGATGTGCAGACTTTCAGCTTTAATTTGAGGGTATTTACATCCAAATCAGGTGAACGGTGTAGGAATTACAACAAATTCAAATGTGGCCACCCTCTTTTTAAGGGACCAAAAGTAATTGGACAATTGGCTGATCAGCTGTTTCAAGGTCAGGTGTGTGTAATTCCCTCGATTTTATTTACAAGGAGTAGATAAAAGGGTCTTGGGTTCATTTCAGGTGTGGTATTTGTGTTTGGAATCTGTTGCGGTCAACTTTCAATATTAAGTCCAAAGAGCTGTCACTATCAGTGAAGCAAGCCATCATTAGGCTGAAAAATCAAAACAAAACCATCAGAGAGATAGCAGACACATTAGGTGTGGCCAAATCAACTGTTTGGTACATTCTTAAGAAGAAAAAACGCACTGGTGAGCTCAGCTACACCAAAAGACCTGGAAGACCACAGAAGACAACTGTGGTGGATGACAGAAGAATCATTTCCCTGGTGAAGAAAAACCCCTTCACAACAGTTGGCCAGATCAAGAACACTCTCCAGGAGGTAGGTGTATCTGTGTCAAAGTCGAAAATCAAGTGAAGACTTCACCAGAGTAAATACAGAGGGTTCACCACAAGATGTAAACCATTGGTGAGCCTCAAAAACAGGAAGACCAGATTAGAGTTTGCCAAAAAACATCTAAAAGAGCCTGTACAGTTCTGGAAGAACATCCTATGGACAGATGAGACGAAGATAAACTTGTACCAGAATGATGGGAAGAGAAGAGTATGGAGAAGGAAAGGAACTGCTCATGATCCAAAGCATACCACCTCATCAGTGAAGCATGGTGGAGGTAGTGTTATGGCGTGGGCATGTATGGCTGCCAATGGAACTGGTTCCCTCGTATTTATTGATGATGTGACTGCTGACAAAAGTAGCAGGATGAATTCGGAAGTGTTTCGGGCAATATTATCTGCTCATATTCAGCCAAATGCTTCAGAACTCATTGGACGGCGCTTCACAGTGCAGATGGACAATGACCCGAAGCATACTGCGAAAGCAACCAAGGAGTTTTTTAAGGCAAAGAAGTGGAATGTTCTGCAATGGCCAAGTCAATCACCTGACCTGAATCCAATTGAGCATGCATTTCACTTGCTGAAGACAAAGCTGAAGGGAAAATGCCCCAAGAACCAGCAGGAACTGAAGACGGTTGCAGTAGAGGCCTGGCAGAGCATCACCAGGGACGAAACCCAGCGTCTGGTGATGTCTATGGAATCCAGACTTCAGGCTGTCATTGACTGCAAAGGATTTTCAACAAAGTATTAAAAGTGACAATTAGATTTATGATTATATTAATTTGTCCAATTACTTTTGGTCCCTTAAAAAGAGGGTGGCCACATTTGAATTTGTTGTAATTCCTACACCGTTCACCTGATTTGGATGTAAATACCCTCAAATTAAAGCTGAAAGTCTGCACTTAAAGCACATCTTGGTTTTTTCATTTCAACTCCATTGTTGTGGTGTACAGAGCCAAAATAATGAAAAATGTGTCAATGTCCAAATATTTATGGACCTAACTGTATATTTCTGTTGTTAAATATGAGAGAACGTTAATAAGAAAACCCATTTAGTTATTTTATAATGAGTCTAAAGTAGTTTCAGATTAATTATCATCTGAAGAATTAGAGCAGCTCTCCGTCACTTTGAGCATCCGTAAGCTGCTGTGAGAACTATTTCCTGACTTGGCAAGTCTGCCGGTGCTGAAAAGAAAAGTCCAGGTTCTGGAGCAGTGAGCCCAGTCTACACATCTCAGCTCTGAGGAAACATTTTCATGTATTAACTGCAATTTGAACAAAACCCCAAAAACCCGAAACGTTAAAGATGCTGACTGCAGCTTTGGCATCCTGCGCGCCTCGTTTTCCATTGACCCAAATTAGCGTCAAACATGGTTATTCAGCAGCGAGTTAAATACAGGGAGAAGTTGCTGTTGGCTGCCGGGCCACATCCTCGTGTTACAGTCAATTTACCACGACGTCTAGAAACAAAGTTAACCTCTGTCTACCTTTTGCTTTGTAGATGCCATTACCCAATAATGTGTTTTACAGGTGGAATAGGTCTTTACACTGGAAGTGTACGTTGGGTCTGCCCCTGCAGTCGGAGCTACAAAACAAAACTATTATTATCTGTGGGCTTTAACTTCTGTTTGTTTCTTTGTTGAGGCTTTATCTGGACAACTTGCAGGGCTAGTGGGTAAACCTCTGCTGACGAGCTAACTGCTAACACGCTAGCTAGCTGGAGCATGCTAAAGCTACCCAAGCTTCTTTTAGTTTTCAGTTTTTTTTATATTCCTCTATTAATCTTATTATTTAATCTTATCTTATGTTATTAGGTTTATTTTGTAACATCTGCCACTTTGGACTACAGATGAAAAATAGCCTTTTTGGCTAACTTTACATGGCATATTTACAGCAATGTTTTTATTAATGTGCACTGTCCCTTATCAAATAAACCAATACATAAATTAAATAAATAATCCCGTGAACGGTTAAATTGCAATAGACAGAGTGAAATATAAATAAAAAAAACAAGTAATATAAATAAACAGTAATACAAGTGGTAAATAATGCACAATAACAATATTATATATACAGACAGAATAACATGTATTTGTATTGCACAGTTGAGGTGGTTAAAGTGACTGAAGTGTTTATTTTTTTATTTATTTCTTTGATGGAAGAATTGGGAAAAGCTATCCTAGCTAACGCGCTCGCTAAACGGGAACCTGTATTTCTTGATAGAAGTCTTAAAACCGTCAGTAAGGTGGATTAATTGTGACTAATCATCAAGCCGTTGGACTGCAGACTTCCGTGTCCTCGGCATGTTGCTCCACACGGAGTCCAAACACGCCGGACTAACGTCACGTTCTGGGGGACGCACCAGAGGCAGGGTTGTGTTGCACGGTGATGCATTCGGGTGCTGCAGGGAACGGCGACCCTGTAATCATGTGTCTGTGTGCATGCGGACATGTCGGTGCTCGCATGGCACCGCCGCCACTCATCAATCAGCTGACCTCTCCATTCCCTTCACACGGCCGAGGCTTGACCTCTTGACCTCTAAAGAAATTACCTCTACGTGGAGGATGGGACATGCTGCCTACATGCCAAGAAACAACCTGCACATTTATTATTTTTATTTTTTTTAAGTGTTGCTCTTTATAATCACTTCAGTATTGTCAAATACACATTTAGTTGTTATTTATAAAAAACAAACTGCTACAGCAATATGAAGTCCGATGGATGACCACGTCCGTGTTGTGGGATTGCCTTTTATTGGCATTCAAAACGATTGATTACAAGTTAATCTTTTAACCAGGTAGACGCAGCTTTTCATTGGAGGTCACTGATGAACCAAGTTACATACAATTCACACTAAACCACATATTTATGAGCAAGGCATAAGGATTTGGACTTTTGGTTCTGCAGATATTCTGTTTTTGTTACTAGAGTACGTGTTGCTGTCTAATGCATCTTCACCAGAACCCAACAGAGACTCTCGGGTTTAAACTTAGACTTTTTTATTTGTGTTGTACGTTGTGTTGACTCACACTAGATGTTTTAATCGGCTTTTATTCAAGCTAGAGGACACGGATGACCAAAAAGGATAAAGGCAGATTTATTTTGTGCAATTCTACCATGAAGGTAAAAGTAACACAGGAAGTGTTCACCAGGAAGTTCAGTTTTAGATCTCGACATGTAAAGTAATTATAACCAGTTCCGTGTCCGCCGGACCACAACACTACACAACACTATGTTATGCAAAAGTTCTTTACAAAAAATGCTGCGGGAGCGTTGTTTAATTTTCTTTTTTTTAACACTTTGCTACATCTTCCATCAAAGTCTCGTTTCCAGCAGCTCATGCCCATCCCTTCAGTTTTACAGAGGGTTTTTATGGCTGCTTGTACTGTACAAGTTTTATGTCTGAAGGGCAATTTCTTCAGCCTGTAACGGCGAGGGGGGGTTGGGCTGCTCTCGAAGGCCATTAAAAGCAGGGAAATGACTTCCTGTGTGGTATTTATACTGCACAACACAGTCTGGCTTGCTGGGCCTTATCCGTGTCTTATCTGCGCTGTAATGCGGCGCCATAATTAACACCACCTCTCACACATGCAATGATACCCGTGGACACCAATAAACTAAGCACACCCTTTTGTTATAGAGTACTTTCCAAATAAAAGTATTCAGGAAGCGACTGACTCAGTCAGCAATAAAAACGTCAGACCTGTTCCATCCAACAACATTCCCATGACATAAAACGTATATCAAAGTTAATGACTGCAAACCGTCCTGTAGGATTTAAATCATGCTTTTCCGCCATACTTTTAATAGTACTTATGTCAATATCTCTCATGGGTAACTTAGCAAAGTTTTATTTGTTAAATGCAATGAAAATCTTTTGCTGTTTTTGAGCTGTTTTGCAAGAAAAGGGTGCAAAATGATGTAATAGTTATAAACTAGTAGATTTAATAAGGCCAAACGTGTTGAAATAAGGATACAACTAAATACAAAATGACACGTCTGTGTTTATGTAATTCACCCAGCACACCCAGTGAAACCTTTACTGGCCTTCAGCTACACTGATCGGCAGATAAGGGATGCATTGATTATTTAAAACAATAAAGTTAAATGTAAGTTTTGATAAATGGAGCATCCATTGTATGTCTTTGTTTCCCAGCAATGAAAAAAACACTATGAAGTATGTTCTTGTTTGTGTAATGTATCTTTTTATCGACACTTTACTTCAAACTCATTTCTATGAAAGTTTAATTCAATAAATCATTAAGTGACGTGTAAACATAGCAGCTAAATATGGTTCACAGATGAAACTAAAATAAACAAAGATGTGAGAGTTGCCAACCCAGTGCCAACTCACACACACACCTTTGTGTACCGCATTCAAACTCCCAGTGGCTAAAGGCTCAATAAAGAGACACACACACACACACACACACACCAGAAAGATGATTTCACTTCTTAGAGAGCTGACCAAACTTGATCCCTCACTCCTCTGCAACAATGGCAGCCATTGAAGGGACTGACTCGCGTGGTTGAATCCGTCCTCGGTTTCCTGTCGGAGGGAACACTTTTTAAAAAGCAGCTCAAGGCCGATTTAACTGGACTTTTGTTTAAGTTGTATTAGTGTCTTTTATATTTTCAGCTTGTTTTATAAATTATGTACTTGCTATTTTTTTATTTGTCGTGGAGCACTTTGTGATGTCTGCTCTCTTTAATGGTTTTCTTATTATATTTATTATTGTCATTATTAAAAGCATCATGATAGCCATATTGAACAAAATACTTCTCGGCGACCTGCAGCGCTTAACCAGTAAAATCTAGACCGATATTTACACATCTGAACAAAATCTCACATTGTACTCTTTTATTATAACACCACAATTATTAAAATAGCCTATTGGTTGCAGAGATGCACCCTTTTTAGTTTGGGTATGCAACTTTCGAGCTATAGGCCTAAAAATAGGTTGCTTTTTAAAAGGTTAAGAGCCATCACGTATATTTGGCTTATTTATTTGCCGTTTTGCAGACACACAACCATCCCCAATGCATTGCTGATTATACTGGTTACTATTGATGGGAACGTTTTGCTCGATTAGCTGAATGCTTGTGTGTATTGTATGAACATTACGGCTCAATTCACCATTCAAAAATAACTTGAATTGATTCATTCAGATGTGGTTTATGAAATGTCTGTGCTCTACAAAAGCTTATGTGAAGAAATCACAGAGTTTCTGTCAGCAGCTTAGTCACCCCCTCTCTCTCTCTCTCGCCCTCTCTCTCTCTCTCTCTCTCTTTCGCCCTCTCTCCATGGCCTCTCCTCACCCCATGATGTCTCTCTGCTGTGTATTATCACTTGTGAAGGGCGTGATTGTGCCTTCTTCAGTAAAGAGGCCGGCAGCTGTTGGTCTCGGCGTTGGCGAGAGCTTACGTGTGTGTGTGTGTGTGTGTGTGTGTGTGTGTGTGTGTGGTAATCCTGCAGATCCAGATGACTTATCCGTTATCCTTTATGAGTGTGCATGTCGGGGCTCCAGCGAAAATAATTTGGCCCCTTTTTTTTAGATTACATAATAGCGCACGAAGTCCCCGTGTCATAATCCGACACATTTGGTAATCTGGTTGACTGCAGAGGGCTTTGGTCTGGATTTGGATGCATTCAACAGTTGGTAGAAGTCGTCTTCTGTTGCAGCTCCACATCGTAGAC
The DNA here is from genome assembly GCA_023566465.1 of Cottus gobio. Taxonomy (NCBI): domain Eukaryota; kingdom Metazoa; phylum Chordata; class Actinopteri; order Perciformes; family Cottidae; genus Cottus; species Cottus gobio. The sequence continues at coordinate 6,360,750 of CM042224.1, read as the reverse complement.
GTCATGTGACGTGTAATCTGTGTGGACCGATGCTAAATCTTCAGGGTGTTGATGGATATGTGTCTCTCTTCTGCTCCACAGAGGGAATGTCTTGACTCGCCGGTCTCTCCAGCCCAGTAAAGGACGTGCCAGTGCCGGGCTGCTGCTAATGGGAACTCCTGCTCCGCCATGAGTGCTCGTGACGGCGTCGGTGGCGCCGGTGGCATGGGCACCCTGGGCCGGCGGCCGCGCTTCGAGAACTCCGAGTTCACCCTGCGCATCTACCCGGGCGCCCTGGCCGAGGGCACCATCTACTGCCCGATCAGCGCCCGCAAGACCACCACCGCCGCCGAGGCCATCGAGCGCGTCATCGAGCGCCTGCAGCTGGACCGCACCAAGTGCTACGTCCTGGCCGAGGTGAAGGAGTTCGGCGGCGAGGAGTGGGTGCTGAACCCCTGCGACTGTCCCGCGCAGCGGATGATGCTCTGGCCCCGCGTGGCGTTGGAGCTCCGCCCGCTCTCCGGCGGCGAGGATTACCGCTTCCTCCTCAGGCAGAAGAACCTGGACGGCTCCATCCACTACGGCGGCAGCCTCCAGATGTGGCTGCAGGTCACGGAGGAGCGGCGGCGCATGGTGGAGCGCGGCCTGCTGCCGCAGCCGGATCCTCAGGGCGACCACGCCGACCTCTGCCACCTGCCGGAGCTCAACGAGCGCTCGCTGCTGGACAACCTGCGCTCGCGCTTCCGGCAGGAGAAGATCTACACGTACGTCGGAAGCATCCTCATCGTCATTAACCCCTTCAAGTTCCTGCCCATCTACAACCCCAAGTATGTGAAGATGTACGACAATCACGCGCTGGGCCACCTGGAGCCGCACATTTACGCCGTGGCGGACGTGGCGTACCACGCCATGCTGCAGAGGGAGAGGAATCAGTGCATCGTCATATCCGGGGAGAGCGGCTCCGGGAAGACGCAAAGCACCAACTTCCTCATTCATCACCTGACCGCGCTCAGCCAGAAGGGGTTCGCCAGCGGAGTGGAGCAGATCATCTTGGGGGCCGGGCCGGTGCTGGAGGTAAGCAGAGAGCATGCTGGGATTGCTGGTGACGAATACACTGCTCCCTCTACATCCGAGATTAAGTTTAATGCTTCTGGCTGTTTTATCCGCACAAAAGGAAAGGCCACTTTGCAGCCAGCTAGATTACTGCCATTTGTTTTCTGCACAGGGGTAAAGATTGTCCTCAGACCAAAGGTCGCAAAGGAAGCCGGTTGTTTTCATATCTCTCTCTCATATTCTTTTTCTTCTCCGGTGAACCTGTCTCTTTAATGCACGCCCATCAAGAGTCTCCGACAGGTTCACAACCGCACATTGTTTTCTTGTTTGTCTTCAACTGAATTCCTGACGGTTGCACAACACCCTCTTACTGTATGCACAATGCTGCCAGTCAGGAAGTCACATACTGGTTGCTCCTTGGAGAGTGTTGTGTTTTATAAGGGGTTGTATCGCCCACCGCCACGTCACATGACCACCCGCTTGATTCACGTACAAAGAACGAGGGCATTGCCTTCTTGTATTTCTTCATCTAGGTAGAGTCGGCCAATGATGGTGCAATTGTGTTTAAAATCTACCAGCAAGGTATCTCGACTTTGAGGCCACTCAATATCATTTTTTAAAATTGTTAATATATTATTCCCCGTGTAATCCAATGAAGATCCTGCCAGTGTTCCCAGTCTTAAAGTCAAGTTGAAACCAGCAGCTTAGAAGCCAGGTTCAAAGGTAACTGGCAAGACAACAATCTTTTGCAACAAGTAGCTCTACACTGCGTTTCATTGCCTTCGGTTTAGCAAACACGGTTCCCAGGAATGCCATTCACTGGCGTGTCTCCGTGGTTAATGAGTAAGCGTATCGGGTTAATCCTCGACGCTGCAACACGAGTGAGTAGTTTGAGTGCAGAGGAGCAGCCTTTAATTGTTTGCACAGTGAGATTGCGTATCTGCCCGCGGGGTGATTGATGCCAAGACTGCTGTGCTACTGCAGAGAGAGAGAGAGCGAGAGAGAGAGACATAGAGAATAAGCAGAGGGAGGAACGGCAGCCAGCATTACCTCATAGGAAAACTTCATCTTCATTTCCTCGTAGCTCTTCATTCAGGGAAGTAGCACAGGAGGAATGATGAATGCCGCTTTTAACAAATCTGTGGATTTCTTTAAGTTGCTTCATCGCCACCTGTAATTGTGTGACGGTATATTTCATCACAGGATTTTGTCTTAAAGTTTGATGTCCTGGTTCACCGTAAAAAACAAAGAGCTGACTTCTACTTGAGTTCATGTTCTTGAGTTTGGATTTAACCTTGACCTCTGTATGGGCCATTGGGTTTAAAGAGCTGTGCCTCAATCTGCAGGTGTTGTTGGGAAGTTGTTTAAAGCCATTTGTGACTCCAGAAGGAGCTGCACGAAGTCGGATGAATGTCCTCAAGTGATGTCACTTGAGTCAGAGGCGGGTCTGAGAATTAAACAAAAACAAAATCGGGTGTGTGGCAGACTTCTGTAGACGGCTCCTCCTCATCTCTGCTTGAGGCCACGTTAGTTATGATTACCAGCATAACACACGGGAATCTCAGACCAAGCTGTCATCAGCCGAGTTGCATTATGGGTAACGTCGGTGCAGTTTGACAAGGAAAGACAAATGTGTGGCGTAAAACATACGACTTCTCTGGTTCTGCTACATAATTTTTTTTTATAGTAAGTAAATATATGATAAGTATAATAATAATAATAATAATACGCATTAAACAAACAGTTTCGTTTTTTTTTTTTTTTTTTTTAAGAAATAACTATGGAAAGTTAGATGTAGTGAGAAATAAATGCATAAAGGCTGCCAAGAATGCAAATATTAGACTTTTCCAGTGGATTAAATTATTTGTGCACTAAAATGTCCATGTTTTTAGGACATGTTTTGATTAGACATTATGAAGGCAGAGCATTACATGAAATATACATTTCCATCAAAGATGGAACGACATAGTTATATATAGGTTTAATCCTGTCATCGAGCGGTGATGTTGGGTTTAATTTAGCATATTTATTTTCCTCCTGCAGGTTCATACGGTCTGGAAAAGTAATGGAATTTCAAATTGGTTATTTCCAGGCCTGGAAAAGTCCTCGAAAAAAATAAAATCCCAAAAGTTTTGGAAAAGTCATGGAAATGTGTTATATTCATATGTTCATGTCGTTTATTTGAGTTTAAAATAATTAATATTCATTTAAAAGAAAGACGCTCAAAATATAAGCAGGCATATGCTGAGTATATCTATAAATATGTATTATTTTAATCAAACTATTGTCTCTTATTCATTTGTGTCCTTTAAGGAATACTGTATGCTTTGGGATCCCCATAGTTTAGTTTAAATACTACATTTTATCACTTTTTCATGTAGACACCCAGATTTCACAAAATGTTTGATCATGGGAATTTGGTTTAAAGTCCTGGAAAAGCATTGGCCACAATGTGCATGAACCTCCTGCTATCAAAGTCCAGACGGGCGTTTCCTGCAGATTGTCAGTCGCAAGCCGAACTCGCCTCAAGACCAAAAAAACGTATGGAGATTTCTTTTTTCCCCTTTTAACTCCTGATAGAGGATATCACTTACAAGAGCTTTTTTTTTTTTTTTTTTTTTTTTTTTTTTTTTGGGAAACCAGCCAACAGCTGCAGCATCGCGTTAAGATCCTGACAAGCCCTGTCGCTCTGGTGCTTCAATTAATACGACTCAGCCTCAAGGAGATGAAAACCTAAACCGGGGTTGTGCTGGCTGGATAAACACAGCGAGTCACGGCATTTTGGTCGAACACGCTTATTATTGCACATATAATTACACATTAGAGATGATGCAGTGTAAAGAGGGATCCACTGATTTGACTGACGCGACCTTCAACACCCGTCGCCTTCATTCCACCCTGCAGAATGAAGTCCGTGAAGTATGACTAATACTCCACCTGATTTTGGTTTAGTGCTTATCTGTGGTCCGTCATTCCTCACGCAGTTTTCCTTATGACAGAAATTGACATTAAGCTTTAAATTCCTGTGACTGCTGCACAATGGAATTTATTGTGTGAAATAGTTTGTGTAGTCTCCTTTTTGTTTCCATGGTGTGTTGTAACGAATGCATTAAGGTGTGTAACTTTAGGGCCTTTCCCAATGCACAGCTTTCCGTGATCACATTTTAAAGCTACGTAAACGTGTATGCTGCAGATGCAGAATGACCTTAGATGTTAGGGTCCCTGTGCATCCTTAACAAGTCTCAAAAGACACTTAATGCATCTAAAGATAAGGCCTTATTAGTGTTAAATTGTCTTAAATCAAACTGTCAAAAGTCTTAAAAATGCTAAAAAATGCTAAACCGTTTCACAGTAACATAAAACCCACAGTGTCTTTCTACTATGCTACAATACACATCTTCATAATTCATTTCCATATTAATTATTATTATTGTCCTTCATAAGTATTGTAATTTAGACATTCTTTATGTACATATGCAAGTTAAAATAAACTATTACAACTCAACAGGTCCCTGTGCATCCTTAACAAGTCTCAAAAACACTTAATGCATCTAAAAATAAGCCCTTAGTAGTGTTAAATTGTCAAACTGTCAAAAGTCTTAAAAATGCTAAGACTTGAAAAGCAGGATGCTAGGAATATGTTTTTCTGTCCGGCTGAAGTCTACGAGGCACGGTGTTTTTATGCTGGGAATGTGGCGTGATGGGAATCGAGGCGCTGGAATCTCCCGTGCAGAGCGAGAAAACACAAAAATGTAGTCAGCCCACCAGCAGATGTAGAAGAAGTGGACGCAGTCGGCGTGATGTCACCAGTTGGTTTGTGGAATGCGGTTTTGAAGTTCTGCATTTTCGCCGTTGCCATCTTGGTTTTTGGCCGCCGCCAGCTTGTTTTCGTGCAACCAAACGGGACTCGACCAGTCGGAACTAAATACAACTGAACGCTGATTAAGACATTTTTAGGCGTTCCTCAAAAAAAAAAGGTTACAATTAACTTCCATGAACTGAAAACACACTGCGAAGGGGTTAACGTTGTAAGGCGAAAAAACACGGACAACTCCCAGACCAGACAGCGGTGTGCTATCAACCTGTCAATCACAAGGTAGCCCCGCCCCTAAGCATTCCCTGTGTTATGCTCTACTCGACTCTAAATGGGACCATCATTTACTAGTGATTCAGACCATAAACTCATGTTTACAATGTTTCCTGAGGTAATAAATCATGTAAGAAGTAGAATAATTGTCTCAGACTTCTATATGAAATAACTTATTTAGCCAGATAATACAAGTTTAAGTCACTACCGCCTTTTCAGACCTCCAGTTGCCGCCATGGCATTTCCCCATAAATTGTCTCAAACCTTAAAGTAATTGTGTTGTTTTTCCCTCTTCTCCTCTGGTTTGGGTTAAGTTAATCTTGTAGTAGCATTCAAAGAGTCCTCCCTCTAACTTTGCCATGAGTTGTAGAAACCCTGAAGCAATGGATGACAGACGTATGGAGGAAAGCTGTCGGTGCTGCTTCGCTATTAAACCCCATTTGCTGTGTGTTTCTCTGCTGGATCTCCATTTGTTCAACAGTGCTCATCATCAGTAATGATGGGTTAGTGCAGATGTGTTGTCTTTACTTAGTTCACTACATGATAGTTTACCTTTTCTCTCTTTTAGCTCCTTATCCCACGTCCACAAAGACCAAACACGTGGATTACAGCTTGATAGAGGAACGCTGTATCCTGTATAGTTTGGAGATGGACCCTTGGTGTACTTTATTTATTTATGTATTCATAGTTTTCTTGTACTACCCAGTCATCATCTTGTGTTTAACTACCACCCGGGCTTCGGATCCAGATGTCAGCATGTCGAGTCTCTGGGGTTTTCAGGTGGCCGCCTGACATTTAAGAGTGATTTAATGCACACTCTGGGAATGGATGTCCAAAGTAGGTATGATAATGCAAGATGTGGTTCAAAATGCTACAGGATGGGGCGTCATGGCAGCCAAATGGTTAACATTACAGCATCACTCTGTACTCTATGTCTCGCCAGTATCTGGCATCAGAAATGAAGGATGGATTTGGATTTATGACATTTTCTGGTCCCAGTACAGGGCGATGTGATGCGTTGCGTTGTGGGTGCGTGCGTGCGTGCGTGTGTGTGTGTGTGTGTGTGTGCGTGCGTGTGCGTCAGCTTGTTATTTATGTAATTCTGTCTAAAAAATATCCATCAACAGTTTGAGGTTGTTTTCTTTCGGCCACAAAGACAACTCTTTTTTGTATTTTTTTGTTAATATGCAATGCGTCCAGATCTCACCTGCTAGTTGCATCTTTTATTTTGGTTTGTTTTACCTACACGTAACACCATTCTTTGCCGGTGGAGGACCTGCAGTCCTCGTTTGACCCCGGTTGAGCATCTGCAGCTCCTGTTGTGCTGCTCAGAAACATTCCCCGTGTGAGTCGACCCGGGTCAGCATCCTCCCTCACTGCCGCTGCCTCGACAGACGAGACGCTACATTCAATATCCGTCTTCCCCCAGAGCCCACGCCAACACGGGGTAGGATTAGTGTGCATTACTGGGATCTCCCTGCACTGGGCGGGGTCCGGCCAGATCTACTCTGCCCCTGAAGGTGTTGTGATCGAGCGGCCTCCATGTGCAGTGTCCTCAGACACAGCTCTGTGTGTTTAACTGAGGTTGAAACCAGGGTGAAGAGTTTAGGTTGAGCAACACGTGCGTTCGAGTGCCCGGCGATCTGCACCACAAGCTCTAGTCGAGGTGCAAAAACACACAGCGGCAAGTTACACAAGCCGGTCGCCACAGAGCCGTTTGTGCAGCAACTTGAGGTTCGCGGCGTCGTTGCAGAGCGGCGTTGCATTCGTCTCCGAGCCGCCACCCGCCTCGCCGAGGAATGAGGGTTACGTAACATCCAGCCATATGTTTGGAGTTGTTGGCTCGGGGTTGTCGTCGGTGATCGAGGGAAGGCTGATCCGTCACGGACACTCAAATCATGTTCTCAAACAATTTAACTTATTAGAGTCGGGAGATATGGAAAAAATAAATAAAACGATCATATTTTGAGCAAATGCATCAATATTCTGACTATTTGATGCTTTTCCGAAATATTCAAATAAGATGTTTTTGATCAGTGAATGTGGCTATAATGACTGAGAACTACCCAATAATGTAAATGAATATTAACACAACGTTAATATAGTATTACCTTTGTTATATAGTAATATACTAAGACAGTATTACAATTACATAGAACTGTCTGATTCAAACACTTGCATCACTTTATTGTAACCATGGAAAGACGATACTAGAACCGAAGACAATATCTAGTCTCATATCACGATATTGACATATTGATATATTTCCCAGCCCTCTTATTTATCCTTTCTTGTTAACAATAGGAGCAGAAGTCACTTCCAGGCTAGTCTTGGTCTCTCTAGCTCCTGTCAAAGTCTAAAAACACACATTTATTCGGCGTTTTAGCTGTAATATCTGCTATCCTCATTTGTTGAGTTGGGAATGCTAACGTGGGGCTTATGGGAAATGGTGTTTATCGAAGGCTAGAAAGTAGCCGAAAGTTAACCGCACAACAAACAGCTGATACCGTTAACACACTTCCCTTCAGCTGGTTTCATCCGGTCAATATGAAGCATCAACTTTACACGTTGATACATGAAACTGCATTTTATTCGAGCTGGAGCGAAGCCGAATGCCAACAACTCCAGCTGTTCCTTTTCACCATGTGTGTTTTATCTCGCCAACCCCGGTGCCAGGCTCTGATTTATCCTCTGAAACGTACACAAGCAGACTGGTTCGACTGAGCGGACGGCCGAGTGGACGGAGGCTCTCGCTCTGACTGCGACAGCTCGAGGTCAGAGGTCACGGAGAGATCTGCTGAGCCACGTCAGGCCCTTGTTCGCTGTGTTGTGCAGCAGGTCGAGACGATCTTTAATTCAACTTTCCTCCAGTTGGAGCACGCGGTCATGGAAGTTGCTTTAACTTGCATATTATATATATATATAAATATATATATATATTAGATCATTGCTTCTGTAATTTTTCTGGGTAGAATAGTGGGGGAAAAAAGGCCAAATATTGTTCGATATGCTGCTTTTCTTTGTCGTAAAACTTGACACTTGACGTTTAATACACTGAAACAAGGAATCAATTAACCAATAATCAGAATAGTCTCTTAGTGTCAGCCCTACATCTGTGCAGAACCAGCTCCAGATTGCAGCGGCCATGACAGTAACCTCTCTCACAGGATGTGGAGCCCCGTCTGCCAGCGAGTCGGTCGGCAGCAACAGATGTCGGCCGCGGCACGACAATGTGCCTGTTTGTGTCCTCGCACAGGCTCTTTATTTATGCTGGGGTTTGCAGGTGCCTCGTCAGCAACACACACACACACACACACACACACACACACACACACTTGCTGTCGGGCTCGACCAGCTGCCCCACTGCCCCGACTACACCTGCAGCAGCGTGTCACATGGAAATGAGACGGACAGAAAAGGCTTTATTCTGTGCACCGGCTCTCTTCCTCTTCAAACTGAATTAGTCTGCAGCACACACACACGACTCTGTGTCGGCCATGCCGTCAATTATGGCGCCGTCGTTTGTTTTCCGATGATGTGTTTTCTAATGAAACGTCTTCACACGCGTGGAGCTGAAACAATTAGCCGATTGAGTCGTTTTTAACAGCAGATGAGCCAAAATTCACCGGTTCCAGCTGCTCAAATGTGTTTTTTGTAAATTGGATTTTAAATTAAAAACAAAGCTCATTGAACGATTGTTAGTTGCAGCCTGTTGTCATTTCCGAACCCCGGCCCCTCTTGCTGTGAGGCGACAGCTCTAACCACTACACCACCGTGCCGCCCTGCAAAGAAATTAAACCTCTTTTTTTTTATTTGCTAGTGGAATTTCTTGTAAAAAAAAAAAAAAAGGAGGTTTAATTGAAATCTGCTTTTCTTAGATGACACACCGATGCTGAGAGTCATGCACTCCCTTCTGTGGCCGTCACTTTGTTCATCTGCAGCTGGCCAGATGTTACCCCCCCTCCCCCTCTCCCTCCCCCGTCCTTCCTTTGAAACCTTCCTCTGGTTTTGTGGATGTTCTGGACTCTTTAAAAACCAGAAACTAAAACAGTGTGAAAAGAGCGCACATCTGGAAGGGAGCAGAAAACATGAGGGATGTCGCCCGCGCTCATGGAAAGTTCATCGCTGTATATTTTCCGGTAGTTTGTCTTTCGTTGGTGCCAAGTTGAGGAAAGTTAGACGACATTGGAAACACATCTCTTCTGGACCTGGAAGTTTTGGCTTAGATAAGATTTGGCTTTTGTACCCGTGATACGTTATCTCTGCCGGAAAGGAAAAGCAATCATGAAGTGCCGCTATCGGCCTCCTAATTATCCGTCCCTCTTCCCCCCTCTTCCTCTGAGGCCTGTAACTACGATAGCGGTGTGTCTATCTCCACATGAACTGTCCCGAATAATGGCTCTGAAGAGGCGTTGGAGTAAGTGTGGACTGGAGGAGATATGGTTCTGTTTATACGCTCATGGAAAACATGGGAAAGGTTTAAAATGGTTATTTCCAGGCCTGGAAATGTCTTTGAAAAAAATAAAATCCCAAAGGTTTTGGAAAAGTCATGTAAATGTGTTATATTCATGTGTTCATGACATGTTCATTTACGCTAAGTATGAAATAATTAATATGCTTTTGAAAGAAAGACTCAAAATATAAGCAGGCATACGCTGAGTATATCTATAAATGTTTATTCTGTTAATCAAACTATTGACTCTCATTCATTTGAGTCCTTTAAGGAATACTGTATGCTTTGGAATCCTCATTGTTAGTTTAAATATCATAGTTTTTATCACTTTTTCATGTTTACACCCAGATTTCACAAAATGCTTGATCATGGAAAGTCCTGGAAAAGTCCTGGAAATCCATTGTTCAAAATGTGTATTGTTTTAACAGCAGCGACTTCTGGACATCACTGCGTCTGCTTCAGTCATTAAAGGACCGTGACTGGACTTTGCCCCACGTACGGCTGCATTTCCCTTTGATGTTGTACACTCGGCCGTTATTACTCTTATTTCTGTCAAATAATGTTTTTCCCAATTTATCTTTGAGGTCTGAATTCGTAGGACAGTTAGTTGTTAGCCTAAAAGCAAACCTTTACGTTTACCCTCATCCTTTAACCAATCGCCACAACGCACACACATGTAATTGGTGTTGGGTTTTCAGAATGATCCAAAATTAGTAAAATCAGAATATGGACAAACAGCAAGAGAAAATTAGTAAAAGTTGAAATTGATTAAAAAAAACAAGCACATGGAGAAATGTTTAATGACAGCGGTTCAACGCCCAGCAGAGAACATATTAATGCCGTGCTAATCAAACCTGTGACACACACACAAACAAAATATGTATTTAGGTATTTTTTAAATGCTTTCTGTTGTTCGGTGTCATCGGTTGACCTTTAGTTTAAGACAACTTACAGACTTCCTGTAAGCTGAAGAACAGGTCCGTCTCTTCACCCTGTCACATCAACCTGAGTAACATCGTAAGGACAGGTTTTTACTTTCGTCACAAACACACACACACACACACACACACACACACACACACACAGGTGGCTTGAAAATGTGTATATATAGCTACATCTGGAATACCTCATCCTGTATCTTGGTCTGGATCCAGATCCAGGTTCAGACTTTTAGAAAACCTGAATGGAAGCTGGCTGATGTGTGTGTTTCCCCCGACGCTGCATCTCTTTCATCATCGGGGTGATTTTAAGTTCCTGCATGTAGTAACTAGAACGTGGTATTCGAGACCGCCAGCCCAAATAAACAAGGCAGGTTTTGAAAGCATTCCAAAATTGTACTTTGCAACTGTTTTATTAGGAAAGAAAATAATTCAACGCGTGTGTGTGTGTTGAGCCTCAAGGATACACACACACTGGATGTAAACACTGCAGGCGTACAGCGCCGTCATGGCCGCTGTGAGGTCATTCGCTGGTGGCTTATTTCCCCTTACGTTGAAGTCCAAGAATGGGGCGGGCCAGCTTTTCAGATTAGACAATTAACCACTTAATTCCAGACAATGTACAACATAGTCTCCCTATTCGCCTTCTACGGGTTGTTTGATGCTTTAAAGATAACATGCACTTGTGTGTGTGGTGTCACACGTCTGTGTAAAGTACAACAGAGCACCCGAAGGTGACGGGTGTTCTGGGACGGTCACGGGATTGGAGGTCCAATGTTTGTGACTCTCAGATATAACTAATAGGATTGACCTCCTTTCGGCTCCGACCACGTGGCTTTAGCTTTAGCGTATTGATTGTGCTAAGTCACTCCCCTCACCTGCCTCAGCGTTAGCCTAGCGCCGGCGGCTAATGCTCGACATGTGGCCCACATATGCTGCTGCTGAGACCACCTGTTCTGACTTTGCTGCAACACGGCTAAGTGTTTGGACGGAGCTTTATGTACATGACCTGGTTGTTGGCTAATGACCGCGAGGTCTCACACACACACACACACACACACACACACAGACACACACAGACACACACAGACACACACAGACACACACAGACACACACAGACACACAGACACACAGACACACAGACACACACACACACACACACACACACACACACACACACGGATTCTTCTGTCAGCTGTCAGCAATGGAGAGCTTTCCACACGTCCACTCGTAGCCGAGCGGCTTGTGCTTGTGACAAGACTGTGGCTCAGTGGTTAGCAGGTCTGTCTTTCAATCAGAGGATCGGTGGTTCGATCCCCGGCTCCGCTAGTCCATGTCCATGTGTCCTTGAGCAAGACACTTAACCCTAATTGCTCACCGTTGCTGTGTCTACGGTCTACTGTATAGCATGAAAGTCAGCTAAATGTAATGAGATGTAAACATAAATGGCGTCCTGTAACGGTGAGCTAGCAGTATAGAGTATAAATGCACTCTTCCTTCTGCGCGGTGATACGATAGTCGTGTGTAGTTCGGTTGAAAGAAAGTAGTTCCCACAGGAAGCTGTTTAACTGATTATCTTGAAGCTTTGGGTCTGGATTTCTGGAAAGAGATATAAACAATCTAGATTAATAAATCGCACGATAGGTATGATTTTGGGGCGAACTGTCCCTTTAAATGCCACTAATACACTTCCATGATCTCAAAAACACTAAAAGGTAATGATGCTTCAATTGAGGTTGTGAGGGTTTAATCAAAATGTTTACGATAACAATGTATGACATCACAATGTCAAACTTGGTCGCTCGAAGTTATGACTCCGCTTTATGAAAGTTATAGTGAGTCTTCAGCTGTCCGAGACCCAACTCCTCTGTTTTGGTTCCCTCTTCATGTTCTCAGTCTGCAGAGCTCTTTTCAGGGGAAAAGCTGTCAAAACAAGCGAGTCGGTAAAGAAAATGTTGGCATTGTGTGTTTCTGCACACCACGGGATGCGTCTCATGAATGTGTTTCTTCTTAGCCTTGTATCAAGTTTTCCCGAAACCCGCAATGCCACATGGGAAACGTTGGGAAACGATTTGTAAGGTTTATGCAACCAAACTACTTGGTTGTGGTTTAAAAAGAAACACATCATGGTTTGTGTTGAATAAACACCACGACTAGCTTAAATAAATAACAACCGCCGTGATACGCTTACTTTTGGTTCCACACCGACAGAAACAACCGTCTCCTGGGTGAAAGTCCTGTGTTTGTTTTACGCTAAATGTTCCCCACTTGTTTCCGCCGCCCCCAGGAGGCCGAAAGAGAAAATGATTGCAGATTTTGGACATTACAACTAAACACAATGATCCACATGCAGCTGCATTCAAAGAATTCCACTTTTCTTCCAGGATCTGTCTCCGTCTGCAGCCTCGCAGCTGGTATCCCCCGATGAGCAGATACATAAATTAATGCTCTCCATTACCGAGTGCTCCGGCATCTAAAACTCAAACAGTGCTGACAGTGTCGGGTACACAGCTCGGATTTATTGAGAGAAAGTTCCTAGATGCAGTGATACCCGAGCCCCCGCAGTCGAGGCAAATATTTACAAACCTATCTCGACACGTTTAATGGTCGCTGTCGATCCTCAAATAAATGAATCTCTGGAGCTGCGATGAATCTATTTTAATACGCAGTGACATCATGAGGAATGCGGCGGGACCGGATTCTTACGTCGAGCAAGTCTGGTCAGGATTTTTAATTGGATAACCTGCCGTAACCTTCCAGCTTCACGTGGGCTGGATCATGAATATGCATTTTGAAAAATACCCCCAAATTGGTTTTACGTAGCGCTTTTTGCCTCTTCCCGTAAAAACCTTCAGCCGGAAGTGGGAATGCTGAAGCCCGGCAGCGACAGATCTGTAATAACAATTAGCAACAGCTTGGTTTGAGGACACTGAGATTATAAGCACTTGAGGAGAGGGAGGTTCATGTTCCTGCTGCGTCATGTCAAGCTTGTATACGTACTGCACTTCTTTTCAGGGTTACAGGTTACGTTTCATTACTCTAATGCAGTGATTTTCAACCAATTTGCAGTGAGAGATTGCCAGGTGTGCCGTGGGAAATTACCAATTTCACTTAATCGGTCCTGTGATGGGATTTTCCATTACAGTCCAAAGAAATATGAAGTTGCTGCAAATAATTTGCCATTTTTGAGCGTCTGAGCCTCCAATATAGTAGTATTTAAATACTCTTGCATACCAGTAGGCACCACAATAATTAGCTACCATATATGCTGTATTATGCTACAATGGGACATTTTGGTTGTTGGTTTGCCGTGGGATTTTTTTATTGTAGAAAATGTTTCGCGGCTCAAAAAAGGTTGAAACTCACTGGTCTATAGGACATCGGGGTTATGTCACAGCCTGTAATGCAGGGCGAGGAAGGAAAACGAGGCCGTATGTTTACCCACTTCAAGAATTTAATTCAACTGCACATCTGTGAAGCACACGCATCGAGGCCGGGCTGCATCTGACGATTACTTTCATCTTGATGAGTCGATGAATCATTTCGTCTCTGAAGCCTGAAGCCGTGCCATTGAATCGCTTGTTTCACTCCAACACATCAAAACTTAAGAATATTAAGTTTATGGGGAAACCATTCGTTTATTTATCAATCAATGGAATACTTCAAAACAGTTTTTTTTATATAATTTATGAATTCTTTAACATTTGTCGTCACTTTTGGCCATTTTTCACAATTTGACCATTTGATAAATTAACGAATAATAAATAATGAAGATGATCTTTAATTGGTCATATCACATGCATGCAGCAAAAAGAACATGATGTAAAGCTGCATTAGTTGTCAACTATTATATTAATCACCAAATATTTGGATAAGTGATTAATTGGTTTTATGTAATTGTTTTCAGACATTTCTGCGAACAAGCAGCCAATCAATTAATCGAGAAAATAATCCACAGACTAATCGATAATGAAAATGACCGTTAGTTGCAGCCTTAACGTGATCAAACTTCTGATTTGTTTTATGAATACATATTGATTAGTGATCTCAAACTGTAAACGTGGTTTAAAGGTGACTCAACAGTTTGTCATCTGGTATTGGTTTCGTATTTCTAAATGTATGTCCTCTACTGCACGAATGAGAACAGTTCAGGGTGACCTCTGACCTCTGAGTCCATTGGTGTGACTGTACCTTTAAGACAAAAAAAAGGTAGAGAGTTAAAAGTTAGAACGAGGAATACTCTGCATTTCTTCTTGATCCTACATCGATTGCCATTTTTCTCTCTCGATTGACTCATTTCAGTTCTTTTGCCTCATTCACTAAAAATAAATGAGTCACGGAACTTTAAAGACTCTAATTTGCAGGTGTGAACATTTGATATAATTAGATAATTCAGTTCCAGTTGGTCTCAACACTTTCCAGGTTCCCGTTTCTCTCCCGACTTTCCTTTTGGCCGATCGCTGCACCGGGACCTGACTCCATGTTTCCAGCCCTCGCTCCCCCTCACTGTCACATTCCACTTCAGTGTATGGCGGCCAGATTTCAGGGAGCTTCTTTCCGCTCCTCCCGCATTTCCTCTCTTTCTGCTGAAGTCTGGACTGTTTTGGCTCTTCTCGCTTTACAGTGAGCGGCTCCAGAGGAACTTTTACTCCTTTTCTCTGGAATTACAGCTAAAACGGCGATCTTTCACGTCGGAAACGGTGAAATATATCACCATGCTGAATGTTATTTGCACTGTTTTTATAGGCACAATACTTGAGCTGCTGTAACCGCTGAAGTACTTGCACTCGTATGGATATTCCCAATGCAGAGAGTTGGATTCATGTTTTTCCTGCCCAGAAAGCTGTCACCGCTTCATGAATCCACCCTCATGGCGCTCCTCCACTCTCCGTGCTCCGCTGGGCTTTTCACTCTCCTTGCATTATGATAATCGTTGTTTATATGTTGGCACGCATGAGGGTGACGCAGGGAACAAAATATCTGACAGTTTCTGGAAGAAGAGAGTAGAGACACAATAAAGTATCTGTATTTGTTCAGGGGATTTATGGGGTCGCATTCCCAGTGACACCGACCCACAATGCACCCATCAGCACCCATCAGCACCCAGAGCTTTCAACTAACTACAACCCTTTAGCGTCATTATTATTGGATGCTTCGTGAAAATGGGAGTGTGATGACAAAGTATAAACACCAAAAGAAGAAAAAAACACACACAAATACAGGATTTTCCACCAGGAGACCGGTGTCTGTTTCCCTGAAGTTACGTTGGTGATGTTTGTGAAGAGTTTCCGTTACCAGTTTATATATTTTAAGCCAAACTATGATGTTTTCCTAAACCAAACAAAGTGGTTTTGTCGCCTAAACCTAAGTTTGTGTACTTATTTAGAGCCTAACTGATGTTTTTCGTAAACCGAAGTGGTTTTCTTGCCTTAACCTAAATTTGCCTACTTATCTTAAGCCCGACCGAGATACATTTCCCGAACTTAACTTAACCTACGGGATTTTATTTTGAATTCACAACGTTAACCACATGACCAGTGCGCCCGTGCATTGAGCTCTGCAGAGCGTTAGAAAGTGGCGTCAATGAGGCGAGTTGGGAAGAGATGCCATGGGGTGCATGTGTCCATGCAGCGCTGATCCCCAGATGTGCATGTTTCCATCGAATACGTCGTTTTCCTGCATGTTGCACATGTTATTTCTCTCGATGAGGAAGAGGAGGGAGATCTTCCCTCTGACGCTGCTGCAGGTTATCCCAGTAACCGGCTGCCACCGAGCTACTGCATATTGACTCAGGCTTCTGGAGTGAGTGGGATCAGTGTTTGCTCTTAAAGATAGGCCTGTTTTCCTAATGGCTGAGCACATTTACTTAGCGCTTGTCAAACACATCCTATACAGGCAAGCAGATTGACTCGGGTCACGCCGTCATCGTCCAAGCAAAGCGCTGACTGGAATGCCACAACATTTGTTTTTTTCTCTGGTTTTGACAAAAGGCCGTTTTGTTAAATGTAATTCGGTGCATCTCCAAAGCATTAGTACTAGATTTTATGTTTCTGTGAGACTTAAAATCGTAATTTCAGGGAGAAATGACTCCAACTGCACGGGAAAAAAGGGTTTAAATGAGGAAATCATACATCATAATACACTCCTGCATAGAAATAAGTAACATTGTGTGATTCTGTTTCTTTCTTATTTGATAATTCTGGTATTTTTTTTACATCAGGCTCACTTTTTACTCATAACGATATTCATCTAAATTCACCGTGATCAACTTTTAGTGGTTTTTTATTATTATTATGAGCTGTGATAAAATCCTATATTGTCTCATCCCTGGTTGTATCTCAGAGTATCAACTGGAAACGCGTTGTTTCCTGAAAGATCAACCAGTACCCCAGTGGTTTGGGACTGGAGATCAAACGCCCGGTCCTTCTCCCGCTCAACCTCTTACACCTCAGTGCCGCTGTGTACATTAAGATTTTAATCTAATTTCATCTAATAATCAACCCGGGTGACCACTAAACTGACAGACTCTGATCTGATGGTAACTCCTCCTGCAGTCCACAGCCACACTTGAACCCGACACCCAGGGGTGATCCCCACCCGGCCGTTAAATAGACCTGTTGAGTGAGGCGATAAAGGTATTTATCTGTGGAAGCTATGACATCACCAGGAGGTGGAGGCCTGTAAATTTCGATGGTAGCCAATAAAAAAAGTTTTTTTTTAATATCAGATAGTCGTCTTAGGATTCAAAACTGACCAGAAAGATTGTTCTTCACTATTTTCTGAAGGAAATGTCAACACGCACGTCCTTTTTAAACTGAAAGCACACCAAGTTCTTCAATTTTGAGAATTGCTTGTTATTTTTTTTAGGCAACAAATGCACATTTCTATCTGGTTAAGCTTTTCCCATGTACTCTGCAGAGCCGTGTGCGTGTCATGAATGAAGCACATCCTTTTCCCTCAGCTGCTTCTTCAGCTGCCTCTATGACATCATCGACGCTCGCGTTTCCAACTGGATTTAAGTGCTGGTTGGACCGCGTTCATGATGCAGCAGGTGCACAGGATCGAACATGTGAATATCCTGCTGTCGAGCATTGCAGTTAAACTTTGAATATTTAGTAATTATTCAGTGTCTTCAGTGTCCCTTTTTGAGCTATTGATGAAATGCCTGTTGTGGAGGCCACGCCCACATGTCTGCAGTGCTGCATTGAGCTGGCAGAGATTCAAGGTGTGTGTGTGTGTGTGTGTGTGTGTGTGTGTGTGTGTGTGTGTGTGTGTGTGTGTGTGTGTGTGTGTGTGTGTGTGTCAATACGAGTGATAGAAACCACAGCTTAGGGGTGCAGATGGTGAACACGTTTGTGTTTTTCTTATCTGCAACACATGGAAATAAATAAGTAGATAATATGCATTGCCAAAGGGGACTTCTTAAAATAAAATAATGTGTACGACCAACAGTCCAAAACCCGACTATATTTCCTTTACTAATGTAAAAGATGAAAGAAACCAGCTGCCTGTTGTAGCTCTGTGGTTTCTGTGTGTCTCCCCCTCTGCTCATTATTGTTGTGGGTGCTCTGGTCCGTTTGATATTTGACTCAACAATCAGGTCTTGTGTCTCTAATAGAGTGACTCACAGCGCCGTGGGCCGAGTGGAAGGAATGACGGCGGTTCGAGACCGTCAGACATCAGCTCCTCGCTGTAAAACCCAAAAGAACTGCAGACAGTGAAGATGTTTATGTACTCGGTCTGCATCTCGTTGACCCTAAAAGCAGGTCGTCCTTTAACATGGGATGGATGTGCTGTTGTTGTTGCTTGAGTTATGAATACATTCATAATTAAATAGCATGGGTGTAAGAACATATTGATACACTTGAGCCACATGATGTGATCTCTCTGTCTCTCTTTCTCTCTCTCTCTGTCTCTCTTTCTCTCTCTCTCTCTCTGTCTCTCTTTCTCTCTCTCTTTCTCTCTCTCTCTATCTCTCTCTGTGTCTCTTTGTTGCTGTCTCTCGCTCTCTCTCTCTCTCTCTCTCTCTCTGTCTCTCTTTCTCTCTCTGTCTCTCTCTCTCTGTTGCACTATCTCTGTCTCTCACTGTCTCTCTATCTCTCTCTCCCCCTCCCTCATTTCCCCCTCCCTTTCCATGCCTCTCGTTCACCTCGTCTCGTTCCCTCACTATTGTTTTGTCTCCGTATTTGTTACTGAAACAAGAAGACCCCCGTTTGAAAACCGAGGATCGGACGTCTTCCTCCTCTTCCTCCTCTTCCTCACCCTTCACACACCGAGCCCTCTTACCCAACACCGGGTCAAACGTTCAGCCGGGAAAAAAAAAAAAAGTGTTGCTCCTTTTTGAAATGGTCACATGGCAGAAAGAGCAGGAATAACGAGGCGAGCGGGCGCAGAACAGAGCGCACTCTGTGTGCCAGTGTGAGAAATGACATTGCGTCAAAGGCATCTCCACAATGTTCAAAACGAATCCCGCGAGGCAGCTGCGAAGAGGACGCGGCCTCGGCTGCAAATAGTCAGCCCGCACAGCGAAGGCCTCAGTCATCTGGTTACACCGGAGAAGAATGTGGCTGCACTTCTTTTTGCTTTTTTGGGAAGAAATACAGACCGGGCCTTCGTAATCTTATGCATTTAGGTGTGTGTTATGTTCTGCACTCGGATGCGATGCAGGTGCAGAACCTGCTGCCTAACCTGGAACCTAACCGCATTAACCCTAAACTTTTAGTTGTGTTATTATTTAGCGTTTTTTCTAGGGATGCACCGATACCGTCGATACTGCGTTAAATACTCGTACTCGCATCGGTTTCAATGGCCGATACCAAGAACCGATACTCACTCAACAGTATTTCACTACAACAAACTGGTCGCGCTTTGTGGAGAAGCAACCCCGTGGCGGAGCCGGAGACACTCTTCTCTGTCTCAACTGTCTCAACAGTCTCAACTTCTGAGCAGCCAATCACGCTATCCAAGTTGTTTTGCCGTCCAATCAGATGGCCAGTTTGTCTCAACAGCAGAATCTGGAGCCGCCATCTTGGATCCTCGCTACGCAGCGCTCACTTCTTTCAATAGACAGGAGAAAAGTGAGACGCGAGTACAATACAAGACTTTATCGATATTGTGCTTATTAACCGGTGTTGCATACGTGTGTATGACATATTAGTGCTCATATTAGTGCTCTTGTTAGTGGCTGACAGCCCCGGAGTTACTTGTAATCAGTCCGTCCCAACGCGACGCAAATGTTTCGCGCGACCAGATTACATGTAAAGTCTATGCACAGACGCGTGTGGTTGCGACAGACGCAAATTTACGCCGGCGGCACGTTAGACGCGAGAGTTGAAATTTTCCATATTTAATACATCTATAATTGAGAAGCTCTGCGCGTCATCACCGCCGTCCTGCCGGTTTGAATCAAACTGTTGCTGGTCCACCTGAAGTAGCGCTGGCAGCGGCCTCATTCAGACACTGTTGTGCGGCTACGGATGATATTATTGTAGCCGAGTGTCTGTTGTGTGTCTATATTTGTAATTCTAATAAAATGAAAACACGCTGCAGGGTAACTTGAACCACTTTTTTATCTCCTTCACACACGTATATCCCACAATTCCACTCTTTTCCTTTCCGTTTCTCCCTCCACAATAAAAGCACCGGAAACATAACTTGGAACACCGCTTCCTATATAATTGCTCGATACCTAATATTATCGCTTACATTATGAACCCGGACACAGGGGCGTTTTATGGTCCGACATTAGAGGGACTTCCACAAGAAGTTTAAAGCTTGGGATAGCCTTCTGTTAATGTTGTACTATAGGCTTGACATAATCTGCAGAGGATAAAATAAAATCTGCCTCCAAATTAATTGCACTTTCATGGAGACCAAATCTAAGAAGTATCGGTACTCGGTATCGGCAAGTACACAAATAAAAATATCGGTATCGTATCGGTTTGTAAAAAATGGTATCGTTGCATCCCTAGTTTTTTCAATAAAAACCAGCACGTCTCCACATTTGAGAGGTCGGAACAAGTGAAAATCTTGCACTTTTGTTTGTAAATAAGTTGTAAATGCATCTTTTTATTTCACTTTGAATACATCACAGACTTTAGTCGCTCATCTTTTTTAATTTTGCATAAACACTTCTGCACCTCTCAGCTCTTTGGACTGGGAGAAGGCCCAGTACAAGCCCTAATTTCCCATCACAGTTTCCAGTTCAGTTGAAATGTCACCTCCCTGCTTGTGGCCACACGTACAGCTGAGCCCAGTCATCACCGTCTCTAATTTTAGATGTGTTTTACAGAACACACACGTCTTTTCATTCTCTCAGTACACACACAAGTACATCTGTTGTCTGTGCGCTGTATCTCTGCCGTTGTTGAGTATCAGCTTTGTTTGTGTGTTTGCTGTCGAGGGGGGACTCCAGAGCCGATGGGAACTTATAAACAAAGAGGACTAACCTTCAGTTTCGCCACGTCTCAAATCTCCTCACCGCACATGCACAGTAATAATAAATAAATAAATAATCCAGACTGGGATTTATCGGCAATAAGAGAGGATGTGAATGTCTCTTTATGAATCTGGATCACTGCTCATTAGATTCATCACTACAGTTACAGTTGCTCTTATTTCTATGTCTGATTGTTAAGAATGTTACCCATAATCCTTTGCAAGACTGAGTTTTTGCAGAAAGAAAGTGAAAGGACAGAAATGCGTTTGATTCTTTAGTGTGTGTGTGTGTGTGTGTGTGTGTGTGTGTGTGTGTGTGTGTGTGTGTGTGTGTGTGTGTGTGTGTGTGTGTGTGTGTGTGTGTGTGTGTGTGTGTGTGTGTGTGTGTGTGTGTGTGTGTGTGTGTGTGTGTGTGTGTGTGTGTGTGTGTGTGTGTGTGTGTGTGTGTGTGTGTGTGTGTGTGTGTGTGTGTGTGTGTGTGTGTGTGTGTGTGTGTGTGTGTGTGTGTGTGTGTGTGTGCGCGTGTGTGTGCGCACTATGCTAGAAAACAACTTATTCAAAAACAATAACATTTTCAGAGGCTCTGTGTCTCAAGCGCTTCCTGTTTAGTTTTTGTTGCTGTGAACATTTTCACGATGTTTTTGTTCTCCGTCCCTGTTGATGCACAAGTTTAGAAGTATTTCACACACTTACCACCCCAGTTACAATATGTGGTGGTCACTCACATATATACGGCAGATTTCAGTTCCAACAGCAGTCAGAGGGTGTGTGTGTGTGTGTGAATGAGAGTGTGTGACAGAGAGAGAGCGAGAGAGAGTGTGTGAGAGGGGAAATGCAACAAATAAAGCAGGGCTCAGATGACTGAGAGAAGACGTCAACCACACACACACACACACACACACACACACACCTTAATTGCAGATGAAGAATGACTGGGCAGCTCTGAGTCGTGCTACCTGTGCACAGTGCAGAGTCCTATTGGTCGAGTCAGCCTCATTTCCTCCAGCTTTCTCCCAAAATGTGTGAATTATAAACCCGGTGCGATGCAACAGTCCTCTAATTCTCATGTATTTAATCCCGTCATTGACTATCAGTTAGTGTTTAGGTGTTTTACTGCAGATTGAGAACAGTTTGCTCACCCTGGGCTCATAAATGAACCACTTAAAACAACCAATTAATTCTCTTGTTCCTGGAAAGTGTTTTCTCTGCCTCTGACTTCTTGGCTTGAACATAATGTTCTCCGGTCCTCGGCATCACACTGCCGCTAACGCTGATTATTGCAAACGTCATCTTCTCTCAAGGATAAGATTATGTCGACTCAAATCCGTCTCCACTGTCCAGATGATTATCGGTAAACACGGGAAATGGATTCATTCAAATATGGTCATGATCCGTCTAATTTCCTCATTTCTTTCGTCCCACTCTTCAAGCGCGATGAAGCGATGAAGTTCTCCCGCAGCCCGAGGGCGAGAACACGGCCGTCCTCTCCCAGGATCCACAAACGGGTCTGCGATTCACGGAGCATCGTGGGAAATGAATTCGCTAATTTTGAGTTTTTTTTTGTTGTAAGTTTGCTTTTGTCTGAGGGGCCTTTTGTAACGTAGGAATGCAGCTTTCCCCCCTCCACCCTCCCTCTACTCATCTTCTCTAACTCGGAGAGGTTTATGTTATATGAGAGATGTCTGTGATAGCCGAGGACTCCTGGAGATCTGTGATTATTGGTTCTATTATGTCTGGCTTTCATCTCCATCCCTGTGACTAATGCTCACTTCCTTCTCTCGAACTCAGGAGGACTTTCTGATCGAGCCAAATACTTTAGTCAGCCATTGGCCTGTTTTAAAAGGCCTCTGCCTTTTCTAATTAAGGTTTTTATTGTTTGGTTCTCTGTCGCACACATTCTTCTCAGCTGTGGTCCAATGATTCACATACCTTTTCAAAGAATTGTTTGGTATTTTTAAGGAAATGCGCTTATTTTGTTTTTCTTTGAGAAGATGGAAACCATCTCACATCTGTCTGTTAGCTTAGCTTAGCTTAGCAGAAACACTGTAAATGGGGGGAAACTGCTAGCGCTGTTCTCAGAAAGCAAAATGTTTTATCTTTAACTAGAGATTTTACGAAGTATTATGATATATTTTCTTGTTATCATACTATATAACATTAGATGTTACCCATTATAACCATCACCTCGTAATGTCCTAAAACGTTCTCTTTGTTCCACAAAATAAACATATCTCATTAAAGCAACATTATTATATATCATATTTCTAGTTCACGGTTCTAAATTGGTGAAAGAATCTTCCATACGTTGTTCAAAAAGAGAAAAAGAGCCGGTGTATCGGTGATGTAATGCGTTTCCCAGAAGAAGCCTGTTTATTTATTTTTCCTTCGGGCTGTAGTGTGAGAAATGTCATCTTTGATACAAACTGCATGTTCTTACATCAGTGTGCATGCAGGATTATGCAGCATAAACAGATGTGACTGCACTTTTATTAAATAAATCTTGAAAACCGTTGTCAAAACCCCTGAAAGGCCGGAGGTTTATGGCAGTTCAATCAAGCGCGAGACATCTTGCCCGAGTTGCTCAACCTGGAAGTTGACGTCTGTGCGGCTGGTTTCACTGGACCATCAGATCTGCTCTCAGGGGTGTTCGAGGCAGAGTGACGAGGATCTGACTGAGAATTATGAAAGACAGCTTTTCTGACGACAGGATTTAGTGCATTGCTCCAAAAAGCTCGGTCTTTGTAGTCGTTGTGATGTCACCCAGTGGTTCGCAGACTACAGTTTTGTAGCCTCTAGTTCGGCTTTTTGGTCGTCGCCATCTTGGATTTTTGCAACCGGAGAACGTAAATTATTACGTGTGGACTGAGTAGGAGTAACACCGTGGTAGAGACACCATGGACAGCCCCCAAAAATACCCTTCTTTTTTCTATTATACTTTAAATTGGACCATACTTTACTAAATTAATATCGTGCTGTATTGAAGAAGACTTTAAGCTAGCGATTGACACAATAAACTCATATTTACGATCTTTAATGAGGTGATAAAACAAATGAGAAGTTGTGTCATTTTCTCAGAGTTTCGTACAATCTGACTTCTTCTACAACCAGAAGAGTCGCCCCCTGCTGGCCATTAGGAAGACGACATGTGTAAGGCTCTTCCACATTGGCTTCACTTCTTGGACCCGGAGGTTTGCCCAAACAAAAGCTCACATATGTTCAACGCCTCCTGCTGCCCGGGAAGAGGAAAGCCTCTTAAATGTCTGAAACCGACAGTTACACATCCCACCTCAACCACAGTTTGGACAGAAGCAGCCAGAGCCCACAGCCCACTGACTGCAGATCACCACGGTGACCACAGTCCACTCTGGGTGTGACATTACAAAGGTCAGGAATCACACGCCGTGACATGCCCGCAATGCATGCTGGGCCGAGTCGCCGGCCCTTTCCCTCTCATTGTTGACATCCTCGCCGCGTACCGTGGTGGCGGATGAGTCATTCTGGCAACGGGCTCAGGGAAGGATATGAATCCACGGAGGTCAAATGAGCAACGCCTCTGAGTAACCATCGAATCACGCGTCGCTACCGTCGGGGGGAAGGAATGCAAACAATTCGGTGACAATTTCCTAAACCAATTTGCAGTCCGAAGAATGCTGTTTTCATCCCATGGCTCATTTCACTTAAGTGACTTTGAAATTCAGACAAAGCATTTCCCTGTGCGGTTCGGGGGGCGCGCCTTCACACGACCTCTAAACACAACCCGGCATGGCAATTCATTCACAACCCCCCGAGCGGTTGATGACTTACTGGAAGATAATCCCTTTGTGCGTTCAATCAAGAGGCTTTTTGTCTCTCCGAGCGCCTGGCGTGACCCCTTCGTCCGTTCTGGAAAACACTCCCCGCAGACTCGACAACGGGACGACGACGGCCTGTTTTTCCCTCTCCTCCGTCCTCCTCAAGAAGCCGCTAATGAAGTCACCCTCTCGTGATCCGAAGCCACGTGTTGCTGCGCCACACTTATTCTTTTTGACCAAACTAGTCCTGTACTAATCTGATGTGCTAAATATTCATACATTAAATTGTTTAAATGAGACCTCTTCAACGGATCTTTCTTCAGTGTCGTCACAAAATTGTAAGAGCAGATTTTTATAATCCAAAACAATCATTGGGCAACTTATGCAGTCGTTCAGAATTTTCTTTATTATGATTTGGTAGAATAAATTAATAAATAAACAATGAACAACACTGCACTAGTGGATTTCAGATTGTAAAGAGCTGGATCACAGGATTAGTCGCCACTCGGAGCAACGACACCAGAATTATTATTATATTTAATTTAGCTGATGCTTTTATCCAAAGCGACTTACATGCTATACAGTAGACACAGCAACGGTGAGCAATTAGGGTTAAGTGTCTTGCTCAAGGACACATCGACATGGACTAGCAGAGCCGGGGATCGAACCACCGACCTTCTGATTGAAAGACAGATCTGCTAACCACTGACCCAAAGTCGATTGAGTTTGAAAGCTCCAACCTAAAAGCTCCTCTGATTCAAAAGGTTTTCTCACAGCGACCACGATACTCAACGCGGTTGTAGAGCCGAGGCTCGACCGGGCGCTTTACTCATGAAAACATCCCGTCGGCCTTGCGGCATCTTCTCCGAGCGAGTGACCAGAGCCTGTGGACACATTACACCCAACACACACACACACACACACACACACTGGCACCGCCTCAAGCCCGCCATTGGCCTGGCCTCCGGCTCGCTCCGTGGTCCGACGCCAAGAATAATGTTGTTGACCCGCTGGAGAGACTGAAGTGGTGAGAATCGCTGTCTGAGCAAACAGTTTGAGTTGTGGTGCCTCTTTCGGTCCAGGTCGTCGCTCATCACGCTGTTAGAAACGTTAGAAACCCTCGTCCCACTTCACCTCAGCTGGTCCAGTTCACTCCAGCTCCAGTTTGTGACTTAGATTTGACAAGAATACATTTTGACAACTCCCCGTAGGAGACATGCGAGAGCACATGTGCGTTGTTGTTGTTGTTGTTGTTGTTGTTGTGGGTCGATTGTGGAGGCGGAAAGAGCAGTCACATCTTTGTGTTTTCTAATGGACGCACAGCTTTTCTTGTGGGTTTCTTTTGCGTCTTTTTGCGGTTATTTTGGGTGAAAAGATGTCACATTCTTCACCTGTTTCCATGTTCAGGGTTCATACTGTCCTGGAAAACCTGGAAAAGTCAAGGAATTTGGTATTTCCAGGCCTTAAAAAAATAAAATCCCCAAAGTTTTGTCATGTAAATGTGTTATATTCATGTGTTCATGTCGTTCATTTACGCTGAGTTTGAAATAATTAATATTCTTTTAAAAGAAAGACTCTGAGTATATCTATAAATGTTTATTCTTTTAATCAAACTATTGTCTCTCATTCATTTGTGTCCTTTAAGGAATACTGTATGCTTTGGAATCCTCATTGTTAGTTTAAATACTACATTTTATCACTTTTTCATGTTCACACCCAGATTTCACTAAATGTTTGCTCATGGAAATTTGGTTTAAAGTCATAGAAAAGTCTTGGAAAAGTCATGAAAATCCATTGGTCAAAATGCATGCTGGGAGAGATGTTCGTTCATTTTCTTTCCGCATTCTTAAGATTCAAAATGATGTGATGATCTTATTGATGGTCCCAGTGACTATAGTCCGCTGACCCGATGACAGCCGTCATCTCGTATCTCCATTTCTTTTTGCGTGTGCATTCATGTTTTCTAGCACATTGGTAAGAAATCCCAAAGGTCAGCTGTGACACATCCTTCTGTTGTGTTTTATTGCCGTTGATAAGGAGTGTGCCAAAGTTTAGAAAGACTACAAACTGCCGGCTGTAAATGTGTCTATCCGTCTGTCTTTTTTTACACAGTCCAGGTGGACGACTACGCGGTGCCTCGACATAAATCAGCTCTCAGTATTTTAGTTTTTCCACATCCTGCTTCCTGCTGGCCCAACACAAAAATGTGAAATGTCAAGCAAACACTGAAAGGTCTAATAACTGACTCGCCCGACCCGAGTTCCTCAACAGGACCGCGAGCGCCTGCTTCTTATTGGCTGTCCAATCAGGAAGTTCTTAGGGGACGCCGACTGATGGCGGTTTGTCCTCGTCTGACCTGTAGTTCCTGAAGCAGGCATGTCAGCCAGTTCACAGACGGGAGGGAGTGGTGAACCGACCACCAGCTCCTCTGGAAATATCCAACGCACCAGGCATCGCATTTTAAACCCACGTTTCTGGGTGTGAAATGATCTCGTCACTGTTCTGCAGATTTGACCTTTTGTGCTCTTTCTTTGTCCAGACGGCGGAGTGGAATCGGTCTTTCCACCGCGTCGGCCCGTTTTAATGATTTGTTCAGCTCAGTGAGTCATACATGAAAGGCTACGTTCATCGCTGGGATCCAGTTGTTTGAGTCAGGCTCTGCCCGGAGTCGAGAGAGAGGTCAAAGAGTCCTTTTGTCCTGAAACCCGAAAGAGTCTTAAAGTTCAGGGACATAGAAGTTCCTTCAGCTTCTGCCCTGTGATGCATTTCACAGTCTTTAAGCGGCGTGCAATTACAAGAGGGATGACATCATCATCCGTTTCACTGGGACTTAAATGGTTGGATGAGCTTCTACCCATAGACTTTCCCTTTAGTGCTGTATTATAAATGCATATGTTGTTTAAATATTGCTCCAGGATTATCCTACATGCCTTGTGTGTTGGAACCTAAAGTCATTGCAGATCATGAATGAACTTTCTTTCATTTGAAAAGAAAAAAAGAAAGATGGGGGTCGCAGCTTTGCTTCTCATCACTGCACATTGTATGGTCAACCAATGGATTCGTATCTGGTTAAATAAGAGTTAAATAGAAGCTTACATGCGTTGCAGCAATGCTACCTGCCAAGCATCACCCACCCTGAACCGAAACAACATGAAGTTTTGGAAAATTCAAGTCAGCTGCAAATTTGTGCATTCGGATGAGCCCGAAGCCCGACAACGTAGCCCATTAGCTTGCCATTAGCTTGCCATTAGCCTTCCCCCAGCGTGCCTGCGTGTATGTTAGTGAGCGGCGTCGGGTAAGGGTGGGATCAGATGGGTGTTTTCCCATTCCTCCGACGCAGGCAGCTCTGAGTGATTCACTGAGGAATTTGTTTACTTGTGGCGGAGCTACAAATAACTGCAGGGTTTATGTAGGCCGAGAAACGACTTCCCCTCCGGGCAGCCGTACAACATAAACAGAGCAGCGAGGGGAAATACTGGAGCGTCGTATTAAAGCTCGACCGCTACACATGTTCCACGCGGCCACATGGATCCCATTACTCACTGAGTTGTTCGCCCCCATCCGGCCCCAGCTCTGGCAATTTGTCTGTCTCTGACTTGAATTGATCCTAAAAACCATATTTGTATTCATATCACATGTTATCAATCATCTGTCTGGGGCTGACGCTGTTTGAAACCGTGCAAGAGGAAAAGCTTGCTCCGCGTCGTCCAGGCTTTTCCAAGACAATGTTTGGCACCGGGCCAACATCTCTGTGGGCTTGACCCACAAACAAACCATGCAGAACTCGACCTCAGGCCTGTGTTACTGACGTGTGTGTGTGTGACGTGTAATAAGCGACCTGTTCACGTTTATTTGTGTGCGTCTGTATTTGTCTCACCACGTTTTTTTTTTATCTCTTTTCCCTTTCAGGCATTCGGGAACGCAAAGACGGCCCACAATAACAACTCGAGTCGCTTTGGCAAGTTCATCCAGGTGAACTACCAGGAGAGCGGAACTGTGAGAGGGTGAGGAACCAGAGCCGGAGGTTTTATTTTCATGAAAAAAATCTAAATAATAATGTTTTGACGTTAACGGTTTTATTGTGCGATCTGGCTTTTTTCAGAGCTTATGTGGAGAAATACCTGCTGGAGAAGTCGAGGCTGGTGTATCAGGAGCACAATGAGCGGTGAGCACCTAAAGCTGAGCATAATCATAGGAATCCAAAACTAAAGCACATGAGCAATGCAATATATTATATGAATACTAAAGCAAACATGAGTTATGTTTAAGGTTTCATATGCCAACAAATTAGTTTGCAGTTGCACAAACTTGAATTTTGAATCTTACATGACATTTGAATTGCACTTTGCTTCAAACTTTATTGACTAAATGAGAAAAAGATGACGCGAGCAGCATTAAAATGCAATTTTTGGCAATGAAAAAACGATCTGAGTGCATGTAACGCAGAAAGCCTGTTGGAGTTTAACAAAGTGCGATCATGAAGCTGTAAGTGGAAGCGACACTAATGTGTTGGACCGGCTAGACGGTGCAGTGAGGGTTAAACCTCACAGTGGGGGGCTCGCAGGGGGCCCCCGGGGTTAGCCGCCTCTTATTGAGATGGAGTGTTGACTCCAGGACCGTGTGTGTGTGTGTGTGTGTGTGTGTGTGTGTGTGTGTGTGTGTGTGTGTGTGTGTGTGTGTGTGTGTGTGTGTGTGTGTGTGTGTGTGTGTGTGTGTGTGTGTGTGTGTGTGTGTGTGTGTGTGTGTTTTGTGTAAACTCCAAGGGGACCCTGGTCGCACAGCTGCTGCACACTTTTGACCTTTTAACCTTTTTAAGAAAAAGTGCACACACACACACAGTCGCAGTCCTACACACAAACAAACTGAGATTCCAGAACTTTCATGGTTGTGTTTTCAGATTTTAGTTTTAGTTTTAGCCACGTTAGCTTCGTGGTTGAAGTGCATTCAATCAAGGTGCAACACATTTAAGTTTTGCTTAGTGCCACAAAAGGATTAAAGATTGTAATCGTCCAACACATCAGTTAATTAGATGTTACGTCTAAAAGGACGTTCTCCTTTTAGTTGAAGTTGATACTAGCATCGCATGCTAACACTGACATTCGATCATGTTTGCAAGTCCATTTCTGTCCATGCTGCATAACATTTTCAGACACTTTTGACTGCTTGTTTAGCAAGATGCTGGTTAGCAAGATGCTAGTTAGCATGATGCTAAATGGGCATCCATTTTCAAGTGACCTCAGAATGATCAATCCTCAATCATACGTAGTTTTCATTGAGCATGATTAGTGACGTGGCTCGTGATTTATAAATGCTTTAAAATTTGTGAATTTGGCTGCTTAACATTTAAAACCAAAGTTTGTGTATGTATATTTTAACAGTGTTGATGTCTGTCTACTTTTGGAAAACATGAGTTAATTAACCATTTCAAGAAGAACTATTTTTGTCCCATATTTACTTTACTTTCATTTGTGAAACAATGAAGCTTTTATTTGTTTTCAGTTTAATTCTACAGTAACTAACCGTAAGTGGAAATATTTTTCATTTTTAGAAACTACCACGTGTTTTACTACCTGCTGGCAGGAGCGAGTGAAGAAGAGAGGGAAGCCTTTCACCTCATGAAGCCTGAAGAATACCATTACCTCAGTCAGGTGGGACAACCACAAACAATAAACTTTATTGAAAAAAATTAGATTAACAACTAATCTGTCCTGGTTTCGCCTTGCACTCGTTGTCTCTATGCGTTTTCTTTATGTCCTTGTGAGTTTTGCGTTGTCTAATGCTTTCGTCATAGCGTTGTGTGTGTGTGTGTCTGTCTGTATTGGTGTCATCGACCAGCAAACGGGAAAAGGAAACACATTCCTCTGCTGGTGGCGTTCCACACCTCCTATGAAGTCCCTCTTTCTCTGCAGACTCGTTTGGTCGATTGTGTGTTCATTTGTGATTTGTGGGTTTAGCTGTAACTCACATGTGTGTTTTTTTGCATGCACTTTGGTGTCCATTTACATTTCGACATCCTCACCCGCTCACTGCCGCCGACAAACACACAACACAACAGAGACAAAGAAGAAAAAACAGCATCTGTCCCTCGTCTTCATCACTTGTGTTCCCCACAGCGAAAACAGGTTTCACATAGCCGTGAAACAAAGCTATGATAAGCAAACACAGACACACACACACACACACACACACACACACACACACACACACACACACACAGTCACACACTCCCCTCCTAAATATCCTTTACGCCTACGCAGAAGAGAGCAGGGAATTCCTTCCATTCCTCCCGGGCACACACAAACACACAAACACACACAAACACACAAACACACACACATGCATGCATACAAACATGCACACACTCTTGAACTCTGTTCGTATTCCACCCGTGACTTGTGTGTCTCTCTTCCTCCTTCCCGTTCTGTGTATTCTGAGAAGTTTACATAAAGAAAACACACTGTTGTGTTGCATGGATTTCACAAACTCTCGCCACACGATCCACACAACTTGTTTACAGGATACGTAAACAAACGTTTTGGCTGTTTTCCCCCCAGTTGGTAATTTTTCACACTTTGGCCCTTAATTATAACTAATCCTGTATTTTGCTTGGTGAGACCCCACCACGTGGTTTGCATCTGTTAATCAGCCACGTGTCCAAAGCGAGCCGTAGGTTTTTAAGATTGATTTCCTCATTTTGTAGCAACAATTGGATCTAATTAATTTAAATTGTGAATTTAAATTGTGTTTTCTTCAAAGAAACATGAACAATACGCAATAACTCTTGAAGACGGACCCTGACAGAGTCTTGCTGGCTGCTAAAATGCTTTTCATTGAATAGATAGGACGCTAAAAAGAAGTCCAGAAAGGCATTCATATTGTATCTGGTAATTAATTAAAAAAGCAGATTGTGAAACCCCAGATGGAGCTGCCTTTCCGAACAGACCTGGAGAATAATTTAAACAGTTCCCGCTCACAAACTGGAACACCAAGCAATGCAATAGTACATTTATATAGTTCATATGGCAAGTAGGTTTCATGTGCAAGCTTTCTCAATCATAGAAATCTGGAAATCAATCATAAACACTCACGGTATGCTCAAAAACACAGTCTGCTGTGATTTAAAGTAACACAAAGCAAAGCACTCATTCTGAAGCCTCTATTCTCTCGTGTGTCCGCCCTCTCATCCTCCTTTTATGACTTTATCGCTCCGTCTCTGTGGACATGATTTCTGTGCGTTCATCTCTCTTCCTCGGTGTCCTCGTGCTTTGTACTTGTTTTCCGACTGTGTTTACTTGGTGTTTGTGCGTCTGCGTTTAATGAATAGTGAAGCTGTGTTTCATTGTGCGTGGCCCCATCTGAATGCTGCTGTCTAACCGTCTCCTCGCCCTCCTGTAAACTCTGCCTTAACATTTCCAGATGACAAAGTCAACCCGCCAACTGCACTCGGACAGTTACTATGAGAGTGAAGCGGTCAGTATCTCTCTGTGTGTGTGTGTGTGTGTGTGTGTGTGTGTGTGTGTGTGTGTACACGTGTTGGACAAACCTCAACAATTAGATCTAGTTTTTGGTCACCTGAGCACCTGCAGCTCGAGCCACACTTTCCCTGCACAAGTTGCACCCTCCCCTCCTTCCCCTGCTGCTCATTTCGTTGCTTTTCTTGTTGGATACTTCCTGGTTTGGTTTGGATTGTGTTTATTTCGGCTTTGTTTTGTTTTTGCTTCGCCCCTGTTGTGCTGCTTGCCTGAGTTATGTTGGTATGTCTAGTCATATCCTGGCCACTGTAGATGCCTTCGCTGCTGGAACCTGTGTGACTTTTTTGATCATCGACAGTGAAATCCTCCGTGCAGACGAAGTCCCAACAAAGTGACACAAACACATTTGAGTAATATTGAGTTAAGGGTATTTGAAGTCATTGACATTTTTTCAGAATATAAAAATCTAATTATTAATTTATGCAGGGGCAAAAGAAAGGGTTAGGGCTCATACATACCCTGTAAAAATGTCCCTACTAGGACTTCAGACCTGAGTCTAGTCTCAACGGACTTGTGCCATCCAAAGACTCCAAAGAACCCCTCACTTGACTCACTTGAGACTTGGACTAACCCTCCTAAAGTTTGGACTAGAGGACTTGACTTGGACTAACCCCTCTAAAAGCTTGGACTTGCTTCTAGAGGACTTGACATGGACTAACCCCTCTAAAAGCTTGGACTTGCTTCTAGAGGACTTGACTTGGACTAACCCTCCTAAAGCTTGGACTAGAGGACTTGACTTGGACTAACCCTCTTAAAGCTTGGACTAGAGGACTTGACTTGGACTAACCCTCTTAAAGCTTGGACTAGAGGACTTGACTTGGACTAACCCTCTTAAAGCTTGGACTTGCTTCCAGAGGACTTGACTTGGACTAACCCTCTTAAAGCTTGGACTAGAGGACTTGACTTGGACTAACCCTCTTAAAGCTTGGACTAGAGGACTTGACTTGGACTAACCCTCTTAAAGCTTGGACTAGAGGACTTGACTTGGACTAACCCTCTTAAAGCTTGGACTAGAGGACTTGACTTGGACTAACCCTCTTAAAGCTTGGACTAGAGGACTTGACTTGGACTAACCCTCTTAAAGCTTGGACTAGAGGACTTGACTTGGACTAACCCTCTTAAAGCTTGGACTTGCTTCCAGAGGACTTGACTTGGACTTGGTCCAACAGACCTCAAAGTACAGTACCTGTACTGTAAGCGCCCTGAGTGTTTGAGTAATGGGTGGAGGTTTAGTCACAGACTGGTCCCAT
Organism: Cottus gobio; assembly: GCA_023566465.1. Classification (NCBI taxonomy): domain Eukaryota; kingdom Metazoa; phylum Chordata; class Actinopteri; order Perciformes; family Cottidae; genus Cottus; species Cottus gobio. Next base: position 6,327,229 of record CM042224.1, on the reverse strand, counting down.
TGTGCCCCAGTTGGTGGCTGAGCTGCAGCTTGTTTACGTGCTCATTCCTCCACGTTGCCTCAGTTATTTGCACCCTCACCTCTCAGTCAGATTCAAATCACACTCTGCAGGAGAAATACTTTGATTGAATGATGTCAATGATCAGAAAAGTCTTGGGATTTGTGTTGGGATATTTTTTGTGTTTGGTTCTGTGGTTGCTTCTGTTTATTAACTCATGTATGTAACCGTGCTCTTTGATTCTTGAGGTACATTTTGATTCATTCATTAATTTTACACTTATTTTCCAAGTTATTTGTGTTTTTGAATATAAATGATACCGCAGGACGCTTACTGTAGTTTGTATAAATACTGAATTTATGCACAGAAAATAAATTAAATCTGCTGTGAACAGGTGACAAGCTCCATATCAGGAACGATATAAGAAGGAATTCATATATAACCCAGTTAACTCTATTAATTTCACTTTATTATATGTTGACAAAAGGTACATATTGATGCGTTTAAATGACTATGGTGATTTTGTAATGTTTTGTTTACTTTACAAAACATTTACATTCATCTGGAATCAAAAACCACATTTTCTTACTACATGGGCAGATTGTTTTCACTTGAAGTCATAGCAACTATTTCTTTTGACATGAATGTAGATTTTCCCGCTCTTGAATTGTAACTCCAGAGTCACGAACAGGTGAGTGTGAGTTTCTGAAAGCAGGAGAGCGAGGGCGGCGAGCCGGAGGCGCGTTGGTGTAAGTGTGAGTCCCGTGTTTGGAGTGTTTGTCTTTCTGAGGCCTCGGTATGTGATAATTATGGCCGCCGTAGTGGAATGGGCCCATAAAGCGAGGAGCAGGGCTCGCATTACGCAGTGCAAGGCTGTGTGGTTATGTAGTGACATCAAAGCATGTGGGCTCGGTCTGGGAGACGCGCTTCCTCTGCTCATAAACAACTAATCCAGGTCCAGATTTATGCACGAGTTTACTCAATAATACTCATAATATTTCATACAAATGCTATTTTTTATTTCTGCACTGCCCATGCATTACATGCGCCTTGCAGCAGCTCGTGCATCAGAGCGCTTGTCTGCACACGTCACTGCCGTTGCATCACTGCAGACTCTCCTCTCTGCCCATTCATGCGTCCATCACTCAAACACCGCAGCGCTCTGAACCGCTCGCCGGCGTCCCGTGGACCGGTTTAAAGCGGTTTTCCACTCCACGAGCAGAACCTGCACTCGCTCTGCACACCAGTCCTTAATGACAGCTTATTTTAAGCATGAGTCATTCATTCCTTCTGCTTCAGGCTACACTCTGCTGTTTTTTTATTTATTTTATTTCGGCTGCCAAGTACACTAAAAACTACTTTAGGCACCTTTTGTTGGGCGCTCTGTAAACATGACAAACACTTGGGCACCGCGTATGTCAACAGTCTTTAGTAAGTCCTACATTAGCTCCTCTGGCTTCCAGGCGGCCGTCGTAAACAGCTCCTGGAAACCCGATGACACCGGTTTTTTACTTCTTCTGCAGGACTGCTTCACAGTCGAGGGAGAAGACCTGAAGCATGACTTCGAGAGGCTTCAGCTGGCCATGGAGATGGTGGGCTTCCTTCCTTCCACGCGCAAAAAGTGAGTCACACACACACACACACACACACACACACACACACACACACACACACACACACACACACCACCTCATCGTCCACACTGGAGGAACTGCTGGTTTTGCACATGACCATATTGCTACCTTTTGCCCTTCCCTCATTCACACTATAAAATAATAATAAAGTATCTAAATACATATGTATACACTGTCAGGATTTGTTCATAAGTGACACTATATCAGTATATATTAATTTGTATTGCACTTTATTGTATTCTAATCTTAAGATCTGTATATATGCTTAATGTGCGTTCTACATTGTGCAACATTGTGTTGTAAAATGACAAAAAAATATGAATAACTTTACTGTAATAGTCCCTTAAAACTGCTTTATTGTGCATAGAAGAACATGTTACAGTACAAACACCTCAACCTTGTTGGTCACCACATTCACCACCACCATGATGGATTTTAAATGTCCATATTTCAATGAAATCTGTACTGATAAAATCAAAGGTTTCCAGCTATTGAGAGCATCAATCAGACAGCGATTTAACCAGCTGAACGTTTCCTGCACCGTTTAGGATCTTCTGCCTGCTGTCGGCCATCCTCCACCTGGGCAACATCCGCTACAAGAGGAAGACCTACAGGGACGACTCCATCGACATCTGTAACCCGGAGGTGCTGCCCGTCGTCTCCGAGCTGCTGGAGGTACGGCAACCGTAACGCTTCATATCCTCTAAATGTGTGTTTGTATAGAAAACTGAAATAGGTTATTCCTGCTCTGACTGTTTATGTTTTGTTTGTGACATAAATCATAAGTCAGGTACTGCGTTATCTTTGTGTTATCACGTTAAGCTCAAGCTTAAGTTTGACTTTAATTAGCATTGGAGCCTGAAGTACTAAATACACACAATGTCTTAATATTAACATTGACAGCTTGACATCGTCCCAGCAATCTGGTTTAACTTGTTTCACATCATCTCTATTTGTGGATAATATTCTCGTGGTGTTCACCTCTCATATCAGAAGCCTGTGCAGAAGTGTCATGTCTCACCTTTTTAACTTTAATGTACGAGCAGACGGTTTCTGGTTGCTGCTGATTGTTAAAAGCACTTCTTCAAGCTGTCAACCTGTGAACCACGGAGCTCTGATATCGGACACTTTTCATTGTCAACGACGAAAAGTGTCTGATATCAGAGCTCCGTGATGATCCAGGATTCTGTCACAGCAAACACCGCCGCTAATACCTTGGATAAAAGTCTCTGCACAAACACGGCGGGTTCATCTTCTTTTCCACGGAGATTAATCTCACTTCTCTTTCTCTCTCTGTGATCTTCAGGTCAGAGAAGAGATGCTGTTTGAAGCTCTGACCACCCGGAAGACGGTGACCGTCGGAGAGAAGCTGATTGTTCCTTACAAACTCTCCGAGGTGAGACTCTGGCAATGAATATCGGAGCACACATGGAGCTGGTGTAAATCATGTAGGATACAGGAAAGCATGTAAATGTCCCAGAGAAGGAGACTTCACAGGTGGTCTTTAAGTAGGAGTCGACCGGGTAAAGTGAACCGCTTTAATCTGACATCCAATGCAGTATTGCATCACTTCCTGTTTGTATAAAACTCTGATAAGCGTGGTGCATATTTTATACTGTAGCATTGAATTAGACCTAAAGATTTAGGAGTATTTTTTTTCCAACTATAAATAAAACGTTCTACTCAGTAAAGCGACTGAAGGCATTTTGCCAACTCAATAACGGTGCTGCAGCCTCTCGGCTCTGACCCGGCCGTGTTTACAGGACCGGATCTCCTCCTGCAGCCTCCAGCGCTCCAACACATGAACACACACATGCACACACACACACACACACACACTTACTAACACACATGCACAGAGTCCTTCGGTGTGTTTAGAGAGACGGGGGGAAGGCATTTCCAGTCCCTGCACGGTTTTCTTTGAAAACAAACACGCGTCACGGTCTGCGTGATGAGGGCCGTCTGAGAGGAGAGGGAACAACATTTTTACATTTTTAACAACGTTTTTACACACAGATTGTTCACTTTTAAAGTTCTCCTGATGCCTTTTAATATTTAATATTCCAGTGATGACAAATGTTACATATTTCCCGCACACATCCAGTGAATACGGTTAAATCATTACATTTTTCCCCCCAATCACTCCGACTAGTTTCCTAGATTTCAGCAGCATCCGACCACTAAAGATATTGCCTCTTAGTGGCCTGTTGGATATTTCGGAGACATTTCCAATGAACAAACTGATTGTTTTGGTGGCTGTCCGGGTGGTCTCCGTGTAAATATTGCTCCGGCAGTCGCAGCAATCTCATTGCCTGTTAACCGGACTCATACACTCAAAGAACCTCATAGAAATCCGAGCGACCGTGTAATGACTTACGAGGCTGTTTCCGTCTTTTGGTCCAACTTCCTCTAAATAATGAAAAGCTCACGGGGTCATTAGGCCGCAGTACGTATGCGGCTCCAAAAAATATCCAGCCCCGACTCGCGGAAGGCATATTTGGTTCGAGGTTGGCTAAAAATACCCCGGGTAATTATTTAGAAAGAACGGGATTTCAACTTTGAGTCGCCACTTGGTGGTTTGTTTGCTTTCTGAACACTCCGGCTCACCTCTGCTGCAGCAAGGTCAAACTTTTCCAGCGGATACGGGAATTAGAGCATTTTTTTCCCCCCCAATAATTTGACGAGGAATCTTTTTGTCAAGTAATCTCCCTGCTTATATAAAAAAAAAAACACACAGAAATGATCCAGCGCACTATTATTTCTACATCTTCCAAATATGTAATGTTTGTCATCTGGATATCGTGCCGGCAGCAGAGTCCTCGGTGTTCCCAGTCTGTGTTTAGCCTATTGGAGCTAGTGTTTCCATCAGGACGGGTCACATGTGCCGCCTTCGATGGGTTTTGGCGAATAACGACGTCGGTGACGGCGTCCGGCTGCCAGCTCGTCTGGGCCGAAGTTTCAAGAGAGAGGACACCAACGCCGGAGAGTCGAGTTGTCTGGTTTCTCCTGTTTATCCCATTTTTATTTTCTTTTTTTTACCTTTTTAGGGCCCATTCTGCGTTTTTGCAGTGAGAGCTCTGAGAGCAGCGGCGGCTGACGGCTCAGTGCGGATGTGATTTACACTCCAACTGTAAATGTTTGGTCATAAAGGAGAAATACAGCCGTCTGCACATCTTGACTTCTTTTTCAATAATCTTTTTCAAACCGAGCCAGTGTTGTCTGAGCCATTTTGAGCTTAATATGAAACCATTTCACTTTCAAAATTGAAATACTTCCAGTCATTTTTATTTCTTTTGGTCTTTCAAAAAGTACAAAAGTGCAGTGTAACAAGGCCGAGCTGGGATGTATAATACAGATGTGAGGAGCACTGGGAGTGAGCAGGCACTAATAAACGTCATAAACTTTAGTTACGCTCATTTTCTTGCTGTCAGTTCGATAACGAGATCGATACAACTTTCAGGTGTGTGCGGTAAATGTGACGCTAGCAGCTAGTTAGCTTAGCTTAGGATAAAGGACAGAAGCAGCAATAAAGCGAACTGTACTATTAACATGTTGTATATTCTTCTTTTAATCCATGCAGAAAACAACATAACGACAATTAGCCACTTTATAGTTGCACTATTTCTTGACTGAAACAATAACGCTTCATAATACTGCTTTTTTCTTTGGTATGTTTTAAACAAACAAGATTAAATTAGACTATAAGTGAGCTTTGGAGGTCCTACTTTTGTTCCCTTTGGGTCCAGACGAGCAGTTTTCCCCTGTTGGGATAGAAGACACTGATTAAGTGTCTCTGAGTATATAAGTACATGTAGGTACTGAGAACACTACACTAGAATTAAAAAAAGATAAAACAGTCATTGTCTATAGAGGAGCTCCAGAATTATACTTGATGACATCAGCAGTTTGAGGGGCAGCTCTGGTTTCCGGCTCTTCTGGATTGAGTTGTTCATGTTCACAAGTATTGATTGAACTTCCTAATACATGGAAATAACACATTTTAATGCATGATCTCGCTGGTGTTCCCCTTTTTAATCAAATGTTGTCAGCTGATATATTTGCATTGGGAGTCACATTTAAATATATACGCTCTGTGTGTGTTTTAATGAGCAGGCTGGCACGGTGCGAGACTCCATGGCGAAGTCCCTGTACAGTGCTCTGTTCGACTGGATCGTCTTCAGGATCAACCACGCCCTGCTCAACATCAAGGACCTGGAGGAGACCACCAAGGTGGGCCGGCTCCATCACCGCACACCGAACATCAGAAAACCACTTTTGATTGATTTCAAGTGTTAAAACTGGCCGCACAGAGATTTTAAAAATAAATATGAAATCCCTGCTTCAGATCTTGTCCATCGGAGTGCTCGACATCTTTGGGTTCGAGGACTACGAGAACAACAGCTTCGAGCAGTTCTGCATCAACTTCGCCAACGAGCGTCTGCAGCACTACTTCAACCAGCACATCTTCAAGCTCGAACAGGTAACCCTTCTCCCGGATATCCTTCCGTCTCCGGGCCCATAAATCGCCGGAGCCGGATTCCTCGTTTCAGGCTTTCAAACTGCTGATCTGTTGTTTTAAGATATTGTAGATCAGCCCAAGTTCTTTGGCTTGGGACCCTTTCCGAGGGAAACCCTCACGCTTATCTCACAGGGCTCTTACGCTACAATGACACTGAAACAATGGAGGGCTTCATCGGCTCACTGTATGACCCAACTCCCCCTCCCTGTGTGTCCTCTCGAGCCGATTCCACTTTTCAAAGTCGTGATCTGTAAGATTTGCGTATAAGTTGAACGCGGTGTTCGCCTTGAGATGGACTGAATCGGCGGACCTGTCCCGACACGAAGGGTCGCGTCCTCGAGTCTTTTTCCGGTTCGGTACAAAGGCAAGTCGTTCACGAATCCCGTCTCGCCCTCATGTCATAAATATGTAAAGACGTGGACCGGAGATTTATGGCACGACAAGAGACTTCAAAGACTGCTTTAGTTTTGGAGGTTAACGTGAGTGAAAAGCAGAATTATTGGGCTCTACATTACCCTCTTGTCAGATTTTCCTCGTTGCACCGTATCTTCTTTCTGAGATCTGATGCTTTTTGCCAGTAATGACTCGTGAATTCAAGTTTCAAAGCTTCCCAAAGCAAACAAGTTGTCGAGCTTGCATGTTTCGATGCAGCATTTGCAGGGAAAAGACGTGCACTTCCACGCTCACTTAATCCACATGTGTTGTTTATATAGTAAAAACAGATTTAACTAGGAAACAGTATTTTCTTTCTTGTGAAGCATTTCTTCCGCCCTTCCTTGTTTGAGATCAGACCGAATGAACTTTCATCTCGAGTATCTGTAAGTAGTTTGTGGTTGAGTTTAAGTTGTTTTTATGATCTCAATCTTGTGTTGTTCCTCTTTTCTCGGGTGGCCCACTCTTAGTCGCTTGTTTTAAGTCACTTTAGTCAATTAGCAGTTTTGTATGCTTTTTTTATGCGTCTTAGTTACAAGAAACTGGTAAACACAAGATTAAAAGTGGTGATTTTTTAAAGATATTTGTAGAGAAACTACTTTTTCAGATCTGTTGATTAAATGAACAAATCAATTAGTCGACAGAATCGTATCAGCTGACTCAGCATTTCTTTGGGCGAGCACAGTCTCTTCTTTTCTCTGACTGAGACTTTGGCTGTCGGTATTTGTTGATATTTATTCGATCCTCACAGTCCTTCCTGTGCTAATAGGAGCATGCTGCAGGAGCCAGCTTTCAGCAAAACATTTGGCCACAGTCTTCTTTTCTTTAAACGCTGCTTTTCTTTATCTCCTCTTGTTTTAAAGGTGCAGACATCGATTATAGCTCTGTAAATGCAAAACAGTGGCTAGAATATAGCCACACATCATCATTATAATCAGGATATGTGCCTATCTTTGCCCTCGGGGGTAAAGAGAGAGGCGGTGGGCGCCATATGAACAGTTATTTTGGTGTTGAGAGTAGTTATGTGTGTTATTTGTTCTGTTCCTGGCAGTCCGGTTGGATTTCCTTGATCCTTTCCTTGGTTTCCTTTTGTCGTAGGCCATCGGTTCCCCATTACCAACATTTATTAAAGAGCCTCGAACACGTGGCGTTCAAAAGAATTCACTCAAACCCAGAGGAGTGAGTTGAGGGTGACCTTGTGGTTCGGGAGCAGGGTGTCCCGGAGAAGATCTTGGATCTTTTAAGGCTCCAGAGGACAGAAATACTAAACTTTCTATGGAAATAAATAAAAAATCTTGATTTCTAGTAGGAACAATGCATAGTGTCCTAAAGGGATTCCCAGCAAAGGTTGTGTTTTATATTTGTTTAATCTGGAAAACGAACAAAGCACCAGAAGTGGCCGTTCTTTACTTCTTTGCTTGTACATATTGTACCTCATTGGCTCCCATACAGCGTCTGTGTGTGCACTTAGAGCCGAGTGCTGTTAATGTCCACCCACTACTCTAATTTAATATGCTAACCCCCCCCCCCCCCGCAAACCCCCGGTAACCCTGCATGTGAACTGTAAATGTGCTCTGCTATTGATTTCTAATGTTTTCCATGCACATTTCCTATCGGACATCCTGGATTTTATCAGGCAAGTGGATTGATATTCAAGCATTTAACATTTAAACTACACTAAAGCCCTGATCAGAGAAAACCGGAGCTCCTACGAATTCCTAACGTCCTACATTCGGCACTTTAAAGCATTAGCCGTGTGCGGAAAAATCAATGTGCACCACTGAGGCGGCCCGAAAGCCTCTGAAAATGATTCAACCAGGATAAGTGGACCGAGAGCTGCCGTGCTTCATATTTCCGCTGAAGCCGGCTTCACACCCTCGTCTACGGTTACATGAATATTTCCATCCATCGGTCGACCGGTTCTGTTGGAAGCAGCGAGGGGCTGAACGGTCACTTTAAGGGGGAACAGTACGTATTTTGGTCTTATTTTCCAAACTTTTCAAACGACATCTCCGCCAGTAATCACATTGTTGAAAGAAATGGACGAAGAGAATAATTCTACAGTATAATCATGAGTTCACTTCAGTTGGTTACTACAGGCTTTTGATGGCTTATCATTAATAATTTGATGATGAGGATACATTTATAACGCACTATTCCCACAAACTGGAAACGACATGAAAGGCAGTCTGCAGATGCCGATTCTGCTCATTTCGGAGTCGAAATCCGAGTGAATCACAGCGGTTGTTGGATGATTTAAAGGCATGTCGAGGGGGCGGATACGGTATCCTGTGTAATGGAAAGCAATCCAAACGACACCCAGCCCGGTGATTACCGAAGCCTTGAGTCAGCACCCGTCTGACACACACAGTGAAAGTTATACGGCTCACAAATGTTTATTCCAGAGCGGTTGTATTGGATTGTATTGCACAGGTGGTGCTTTTATAGGGGTGTGTGTGTGTGTGTGTGTGTGTGTGTGTGTGTGTGTGTGTGTGTGTGTGTGTGTGTGTGTGTGTGTGTGTGTGTGTGTGTGTGTGTGTGTGTGTGTGTGTGTGTGTGTGTGTGTGTGTGTGTGTGTGTGTGTGTGTGTGTGTGTGTGTGTGTGTGTGTGTGTGTGTGTGTGTGTGTGTGTGTGTGTGTCGAGAGTAAAAACCTGTCCTTATGAAGTTACTCAGGTTGATATGACAGGATGAAGAGACGGACCTGTTCTTCAGCTTAAGGGAGGAAATCTGGTTTGCAGCCAGGCGTTAAACTAAAGGTCAACCGATGACACTGAACAGAAAGCAGTTTAAAAAAATAAATTTTTTTAAACCTTATTTTGTTTCTGTAAAGAATACCTTTCAGACAGTAGCTGCAGAAGTCATACAGACAATTCCTCCTCTTCTTCTAATCAATTATTCGGATTTATATAACCAAATACTGAAGAAGAGTATCATCTTTATTGTCTTCAGATGCGGAGCGACAGTAATTAACTGCCTCTCGGACTCCATGGTAGCAAGAACAGAGATGAGAGATTTTATTTAACCTCGCCCTGGATCAAGGACCTTATTGGTTGAATCTCTTTCCCAGGATCACAGGAAGAATAATGGAGAAGAATAAATGATAAATGCTCATTATTAAAGCAGCCAGATGCCAGGAAAGATCTGAGGGGCGTTTCATTGGACGGCGAGATGACATGAAAGCAGGCGCACAAACAACGTCGTGGCTTTGATTGAAAAGCAGCCCGACCCATACAGAACCGGTTTTTGATGATGATAATTATGTTGTTGTTTATGCCACATATGCTGCACATCTTCAGGCCTAAACTGAATGATTATGTATCTCTGTTTTCCCACAAAAAAAGAAGAAGAATTGAAGCACAAAAACGATATCTTTTCCACACGTCATATATAGATGTGATGAAACAGGATCTCTAAATATTGTTTTGCAACACGACAAATGCAAAGCAAAAAGAATAATGTGTCGGCCTCTGTTTGCATTGTGTGTCCCTGCAGGAGGAGTACAGGGCGGAGGGCATCAGCTGGCACAACATCGACTACATCGACAACACGGGCTGCATCAACCTGATCAGCAAGAAGCCCACAGCTCTGTTCCACCTCCTGGACGAAGAGTGCAAGTGAGTCCTCCGGCCCGCCCGGCTTCCTGTCCGACTCGTTTGTTTTCACGTTCCCGAGAGGTAAAGCGCCGGGCGCTTCCCACGAGGTTGAGGCAAGGCTGGCGGGCGGCCCGACGGCAGGACGTTGAAGACACAACATCGTGAAAAGTGCCAAGAGTTTGATTATAGCGAGCATACCGTGCTATTAAGAATGAAGAAAACAAAATAAAAAATACCAGGATGTCCCAGTGCAGCGGTTCTCAAGCTTTTATCAGTGACCCCTAACCAGCGCAAATATGTTTTTATTTAAACAGAGGTGGGCCATCAGTGTCTGATTTAATATAGAATATATACAATTCTTACATTTATATTTTATTAAATATTTATTAAATAAGGATTTTTAAAGGATTTTTTTAATGGATGCTAATTTAGTTTGCCACCCCGGGTGCTTTTATGTCGATTCTGACCCGCAATCCTGTAGCCAAGAGGTTCAAAGTTCAAGATGCAGTGTTACGACGAGGTAGTACTTCCTAATTGAACTCATACTGCATGCAACACTAAGTACTTTGCAAGTACAGCTACGCTGTGTGTACTTAAAGTAAAAGATAATTGGAACGCAGTGATAGACCCTTTAATAGATGTGTTTTTACTCTCAGCTGTTTGATGACGGAAGAAACAAATTGGCATCAATGACACGTAGAACATGCATGTTTTACTGAGGTTGCATATATATTATATTAAACAGTAATAAAAATCACTGTTCGTAATGTGAAAGGGGTTGATCGTAGTGACAAACCCATCTGGTTGGCCCCAAAATCAGCTTTTTACCCTCTTTCAGCTCTTTTATCGTATTTACATTTTTAATCTAGTTTTAATAGCCTTACACTATCGCCTTGTGTTTATTGTCATGCACTAATCAAGTCAAACTGCAGACATACTTAGCAATACATCGTTTCTGCTTCTGATTGTGATTCTGAATGTTTACGGCACCACACGGCAGACACACTACGTGACTAGCCGGTGAAGGAAGTTAAAGGTGAAGATAAAGGGAGCATGCACATCTGACTTCCATGCGTCAGGAGGCCGGAAACACAACTTCAAAAGCTCCATGTCCGCTGGAAATATGAGTTGACAGGTTTTTTTAAATCAACCTCATAAGTTGGCAATATGCCAGGCATGTGTCTGTCAGCTTGTTCCCTCATGCTTATGCCCCCTAGTGGCCGCTTGAAGAGCAGCATGAGTGCTGCTCTTCAAGAGGAAGAGCCACAGCTTTAAATGTGTCTCAGAGACTTTCTACAAGCTTTATGCACGCTGCGAATAAAACATTGTTTGTTTGTTTTTATCACCACTTTGTCAACAAACGTGTACAAAAACAAAATCTGCAGCATCAGAGATGCAACTAATGAGAATATTAAGCGTGTGTAATAACAAATCTGCACATCTAATCTAAATATTTTCACATTTCAAACAATAAGTAGATTTTTTAATTACCACAGTGTAAGATAAAGTTGCAGAGAATATAAACCCTCTAAGGGGCAGGATGCATTTGATCCTTTCATGTTTATGACTGTAATAGGACTATTTCTACTGACAGTATTTCCTCCTTTATTCCTCCCACTTTGGAAAGCCGCAAAGCGCTGAGTCCTCGGCCGGGCAGTCTTCATAGTTCAGGTTTCACCCGGCCTCAAAAGCCCCCGGTGTCTCATTCTTCCCCTCTCTGCTTCCTGTAAGCTGCTGATTTTCTGCAGAATCGCTGGCTCTTGATATTAAAGGCCTGGAGGGAAGTCTGAGCCCAGATCAGCTAAAAGTGATAATCTCCAACCTGTGGCGTAAGAGGATGAAACGGCAAAACTGCTTACAGATCAGATACCAGCTCCACGTTTCCAGCGGTCCACATTCAGCCCTGTTGTTGTGACTGGAGGGGAAACGTAATGCCTTTTTAATTCATGATGCCACGAGAAGTGTGATTCATACCGCAGCACTCGTGACGGCGTTCGGCAGATCTCCTTTCTAAACAAATGCAAAACCCCAAATCAAACTTTCCTTTTTTTTGTTGTTTATTTCAGTTTCCCTCAAGCCACCAACCAGACTCTGTTGGATAAGTTCAAGCGGCAGCACGAGGGTAACAGCTACATCGAGTTCCCCGCTGTCATGGAGCCCGCCTTCATTATCCGACACTACGCCGGCAAGGTCAAGTACGGGGTCAAGGTCAGTGTAATCCCCCACTTCCACAGCGAGTCACTGATCAGATGCAAAAGGAGGTTCGGCCAGTCTCAGCTGTGGTTTTGTTTTTTTTGGTGGGATGGAAAGTGTTTGTTTTTCTGACGCATTCACACACATCAACATCATAATAACCTTATTAAAGCTTCAGTAATGATATAAAAATATCTTCTTCTTCCTGGTTGGTCATACTGTTCTATTATTAATGATATGCATAACAGACATAATCAGGATTACATGCCACTTGGCTTGTTTTCAAGCTATAATCAACAAGTATGTAAGTTAAATGTATTTAAATCAGACTATATATATTATATATATTTGCCTTTATTTTGTTTATATTACACGGGGTAATTTGATCCATTTATTGATATTACTGACTGTGTTATTGATTTGATCTTGTTGCATTAAGATCAGCTGCTTTTTCATTATTATACTGTTTTTTCTTTAACAGGGGAAGCAATAAAAATTCATAATTAATACCATGGACTAACATTATTTTTTTCTCTAATGTCTGTCGCGCTCAGGATTTCCGGGAGAAGAACACGGACCACATGCGTCCGGACATCGTGGCTTTATTGAAGAGCAGCAAGAACGCTTTCATCTGCGGCCTGATGGGCATCGACCCGTCGGCCACTTTCCGCTGGGCGGTACTCCGAGCCTACTTCAGGGCCCTGGTGGCTTTCAGAGAGGCCGGGAAGAGGCACACGCAGAAGAAGACCGGTGAGCTCCCACACCAACGGAAACTTTAATAACGGGCAAATAATAGCAGCGAGACACCGATACACACTAATAACACGCTTAGAAACACACGGCATCAACAAATATGTTGTTTTTATTCTATTAAGGCATCTTCTTCGTGTCTTTCTTTCCCCTAAACTATTAATTTAGAGCATTTTGCAGCTGCACAATCTTGAAGCGATGGATTATATTAGAATAGATATTACAAAAATTATGAATATCTGTGCTCGCTGGGTCGAAACATCATTAAAGAAACAGCGAAGTGGGAAAGGACATTGATTTATCTGAATGGCACGTGAGCATCAGAGGTACTTCCTGGTTCCTTTATATCCGTTTATTGGCTGTCAGCAGACCAAAGAGGTTTGACTCCAGCTCTGATGAAGATGGAACAATTAAAAACAAATGAGCTGATGATAAAATCCCAATATAATATAACATCAGTTTTTCCCGCCATGCACAGTACTGCATGCTGACGTGCCACGCAGTTCCTTGCAGCCGCTGCCGTATTGTGTGTTTCAGTAGTGACTAGTATGTGTGCATAGCCGCCACGTAGTTACCGTAGCTCTTCCTCTTCGTCTCTCGGCTTTGGCTTTCTACGAATGCCTTCTCCTCCCCGTAGAGAGCCTCTGATCTGCAGTAGACATCATACCATCGGACGTTTCCTCAGCATCCTCTCGAGCCTTCCTCCACACTAGATCCTACATGTAGACGTTGTTAATTAGAAGTTTTGTGTCTTTTGCTTAACCTTAGATGTCTTTTAGAAATCCTTCTGTCACACGTCTTCCAAAACATTTCTGCAAAATGTTCTTTTAAAAAAATAACTCATTATCGCGGGCTACGTAAAAGTTAAATTATCTTTTTTTTAAATACCCTCACATGGTCTAAGAGGACCCAGAGTTTAGAGTCAGAAAAGACGTTGTGTGGAAGCACCTTTGGGTGCTGACCACCGCCTCACAGACAAACATCCGGCCGCTGCAGTTTTTTGAATGTCAATCATCTTCTCTCCTGAAGTCTTGCACAGGTATCTCTCCAGTAGACGACTGCATCTCTTGATCTCTTCTTCTTCGCTGTCTAATCTGTCTTCTCTCTCTCTCTCTCTTCCCCTCCCTTCTCTGCCCTTGTGTATTTGTTTCCTCTCTCTCTCTCTCTTGTTTCTCTTGTGTTTTGCTTCTCCAAGGGCATGATGACGCTGCTCCCTGTGCAGTTTTGAAAAGTGTGGATAGTTTTAGTTTTCTGCAGCACCCTGTGCATCAGAGAAGCTTAGAGATCCTGCAGAGATGCAAAGAGGAGAAGTACAGTAAGGCTGCCAATACAACAATAACTCCTCATCACTTTCCTGTTAGACCACTACTTGGGGAAACTGTAGGGACGAGGCCGACCAACATCCTCAACTTTACTGCACTGCGCTGCAGCCAAAAGAGATCCAAAAATCCTCGTTCAAACTTCGAGAGTTTTTTATTTTCTGCTTTGTTGATTTGAGTTACAAACATCTTATTCTCTATCAATAGACTAGATGCTTGTTGGTCTCCGCTCCCCTCTGTCTCCCTCTTCCCCCTTTCTTATGCACCGGCATGCATTTGTTCTCAGTCTCGTCCTGCACGTTGTTCTTGTGCTTCGGCCTCTCCGTCACTCACACTGTGCTGGCAGAGAAATGCATGACGGGATGAGGACGGGATGTGTCCCATCACTTCCTGTTTGGTCACACGGCTACACTTTCTTGTCCAGTCCTGTCTGTTTAGGGGGGGGCTTATCCACCACAGCACACATCTAAAATCCACCACCATCACCCTGCACTAACACCACAGAGGCTGGTGATGGTGATAGAAACACTCACATGGGGGTGAGATCAGACGTCACTAACTCGCTCACGGGCCTCTTTTGGTGGAGGACACACGGCCGACCTCACCACCGCCTGTCACAGGAGGTCACGTTTCCCCCCTGCGAACATTTCATGACACTCGGATGTGTTTGTGTCTTTTTGTTTTGTGCCACCCTGCAGCTCCCGAAGAGAGCGAACATGTTGTACAAAGCGATGAAACGGAAAACGGTACACGGCCAAGTCACCTGATGAAATGCTCTCAGATTCCTTCTTTTTTTATTTAAAGTAGGCTAACCCTCACCGTAGAGTTGTCATCACTGTGATTGAACGCCTCCGATGGCCTCGCTGCCATCACACCGTAGTAATGCCACACAGCAGCCTTAATTAATCCCGTTCTGCTTTGAGTTTTACTTTTTCTCTTTGGTCCGACCTAAAGGCGACCGCCTGCTGTAGTTCGTTTTTCAACCAACGTTTTTATTGGTTTTTTTAAACAACGGATCGAGGTTTGAAGCAAACCTAGAGTCCAATAACGCTTCAGTCTCATCTTTCATAATTTGACACTAACAAGAGAAACTCACTATTAACTTCACAGATCTTTTTTTTTTCAATATTAAATCATCTGCAGTGGATTGTATTCCCAATAAAAAGGCACAAAACGCTCACTGCAATAACACATGGTGGTTTATTTTTTTTGCTTGGGAAGGGTTTGAGTGTTTGTTTTGTGTGTGTGTGAGTGTGTAGGAGTGCGTGGTTTTGTGTTCTTTCACACGATGCCAACCTGTTTGTTCGTGATCAGGTGTGACCAGAAAGAGTCCACGTACGCCGCTGTCGGACCTTCAAGGAAGCAACACCATCAACGAGAAATCCCCACGGTGAGAGTTTCTGTGTAACATGATGACATACAAATAGAATAGAAATAATTACTATACAAATAGGAAAGAAAATGTATGCACTGTGTGTACATCTGAATTAATATGAAAGCTGAAAAATGTATACAATATATAGTTTTTTAATGAAATATCGCTGCACAATTTGGAGATAGTTAGTTTTGTGCAGAATTCTGCAAAATCATGCAATGAATGTGCAAAGGTTCAATCATTACTTCTATGTGGAAATCAATTCAAATCAATCAATTCAAAGGGCCGGACGCACAGGAGCATCTACACAGGTGTCCTGTGAGGACAAAGTACTGTGTAGGCGCGCCTCACACACACACACACACACACACACACACACGCACACGCACATGCACATGCACACACAGTTACCATGTAGTTAATCAAATACCACTCTCAACAACAGCTGTGAAAGTCAGAACATTTAAATTAGAAAAACACTATATTTTTACACACTATATTTATTTATTTAATTATATATGTATGGTCTATTCACCCAGCTTCAGTATTTGGTAGAATAAACTTTGCTTTTGATTTAATCCGGCATTTTTTGCCTTTATTAGTCGACTGTCAAAAGAGGAAATGTCTTCACCTCGAGGCCTCTGGGGCGTCTCTTAAAACAAACATATGACAAAGAGCTCTTTGTCAACAAAGCCCGTTAAAACCGATACTCTGACACACAATAAACAAATAAATCTTTATTTAATCATCAAGCAAAGCTATGCACCTCTGTGCTCTCAGACAGACGTGACATGTCTTTGAATAAAGGAGAAACGGGTGAGTGCTGTGACCCCGGTCCAACACCTCCTCTAATTAGCTGCAGACTGTGAGCTTAGTGGCCCACGACAGCGACCGGTGGCACAGAGCAGCTCGTACAACCCGGCTTTTGTTACACAGGAGCTCAGTCTGGGGCCGTTAAGCCCCGCCCCTCTCCCCCTTTAATGTGATTTATCAACCTTCTGCCCTCCCTCTCTCCCTCTCTCTCCCTCATACGTTACTCACTCGTCCTCTCCAATGCTTGCAGAGCACTAAACCCCGTGCAGCTGCTTCCTCCGTGATGTGAGGTCACAGCTATGCGGGGCAGCAGTGCTCGGAGAGCAATAAACACGAGGTCCCTGCAGGGCGCTTGTCCGCTGGATAGAGCGAAGCAGTGCTTTATGGGACTCTCGGAGAGACGGCGGACATAAACAGTCGCAAGAAGCATGTTGTACCATCAGCGTTCACTGAGATCGATGATCAGCTGGGGAGACATTCTCTCCCTCTGCTGCTTTATATGGCGGGCCAGATGCTAACGGAGGGCTCGGGCCTTGGTACGCGTCGTGGCGTCATTCTCAATGAGCCATTAAACACTTGTCACATAAAGACGGAGCATAAAACCCAGAATCCATCAGGGGAGCATCCTCTGGGTCTCTTGTGTTGCCTCCACACAGGGAAGTGTGCTGAAGTCACACCGAGGTTGTGTGTTTTCACACCTGCTTTCTGTTTGCGGCTTCTGTCCACCACGTATTTCAAATTCAACACACAGTATTTTGAGGGCTTGACCGAAAAAGAAAATCATGGCAAAAGTAGTAGTTTATTTTTTGTGTTTAGAAATATTTGGACTGTCCAAGTGTGTTTAGGCCTGCTGGGACTTTCACTTTGGTTTCCAGTGGCTCTCTATGTACTTGAGCTGAGCGGCAACATGATGAAGCTCACAATCGGCCTCACTCGTACCCTGTGAACACATTTAGAAGTGCTCAGACCTTTTGTATGCACACATGATGAAGGCCCGGCTGTCTGAGAAAATGTAAACACATCTTTTAACTAAATGCATAAAATGTTAAAACGACATTCTTTTGAAAATAATAGACTCGAAAATAAACATCAGCAAGAATTTGGACAATTTTGACCTTTTGGTGGCGCTAAATGAAAAGTCAAAGGATTCATCCTCTGGTGACCAAGAATATCTGTAAAACAAATGTTTGCCAACATTGCCATCCAAAGAAGGGTGAAACAAAATCAAAGCAAATGTTCTCTTGGCACTTTGAAACATGGGGAAAAATGTATTTCGGCTTTTTCTGCAAAAGCATATTTATGTATTTCAGCCCCTGCACAGAAAGCTCAACCTCCTCATCCGCCGTCCTGTATTTGTATTGATTTTAATTTTAAAGACCTCTCCACATGCTCGTGTGCCACCTTGTTGACTCTGCCTCCTGCTAATAACACAATATGAGCTACACAACACGCTGTCGTCGGTGTGTCACACAGTGTGTGGCGGCTTGTAACTCAGCTGGAGAGATTCTTGTAAATAAATGATATCACTGGAAACAAAACGTAAGTGCTCCGGTGGATCTGAAGCGCTGCATTAATGATAAAGTGCCACAGATATACTGTGTGTGTGTGTGTGTGTGTGTGTGTGTGTGTGTGTGTGTGTGTGTGTGTGTGTGTGTGTGTGTGTGTGTGTGTGTGTGTGTGTGTGTGTGTGTGTGTGTGTGTGTGTGTGTGTGTGTGTGTGTGTGTGTGTGTGTGTTTTCTCCTCTCGGACCACTTCCTGGTTTCAACCACGATTTTGACCGCTCGTGTTTTTGTTTGTCTTCTGGGCCGGTGGTTAGGTTTCACCTTGAGGTTTAGTGTGTGTGTGTGGTGGATCCCACTCTCTCCAAGGGAGAGAACAAGATGGAGGCTTGCTGCCCCCGCTGGTGACACGACACATCAAATTATAAATATTTTTGATAAAACCAGAGTTACTTTTAATGTATCTGAGTTAGTTCACAAACTCTCAAAATCCCAAAAGCTGTTGGCTAATCGCTTTCTCATTGTTGAGGGAAAGTGTGTTATAATTTTGTGTAAAAGCCAAGAGACCGGTTGGTTAAGATGTGACACGATCAATACTCACGTCTCTGCTGAGCAAATCATATTCTGGTGGAAAGACAAAGCGGACAAATAGATACTTTTTTTTGGAAAAATAAGTAAAGTTTAAGCTGAAAAAAAAAAAAAAATTGTATCCTGTCTGATTGTGAGTGTTTATCAATCCTGTGTCATCATCCACTATTTAAATTTGAACTGATTACCAAGTAATTCAGTTTTCCCAAGATGCCCTGAACTCCGAACTAATTGCCTAACACACTGTCAAAGTGTATTAAATATATGGTGAAAGAATGGATTTTATGTTGAATTTTCACTAATAAATTGAAAATTGAAAGTGTCTTGTCACGTGAAAGTTCTAAATAAGACTAAAATAAAGACTAAACTAAGTTTTCCTGGTCCACAGGAGTTCTCCGGGCCTCGGCTGGAACGGGCGCGTGGGTCGAGTGAGCCGCTTGTCAACCGGCAGCTCCACCACAGAAGAAGACAGCAAACTCCTGGAGCGAGCCCACGACATCCTCATGTGAGTAACAACACGGGCACCGTGAAGCCTTTACACAACACGCTGCTCCTCTCTGATCTACTGTAACACTGTGTTTATATCACACAATCATCCTGTTAATCAGGAAGTACATCACTAGAGACGCTCCCTAAAACTGAAAGAGTTCAAACTGTGTGTCAGAAAACATCTGCTGCCTCGTCTCCTTCAGTGATCACTACATTCCCAGCAGCTCCAAGGGTGCTGTTCTGCAGCCGACCCTGACCCCTGACCTCCGCTCTGGAGGGGAGCTCTTCCCCCACTGGGATGAATAAAGATCCACTTTATTGACAGGAATATGAGCCACTTGGGAAGAATTTCTGAATTTAATTCAGCGCTTTTGTTGACCTTTTTTTTTTTTTTACTTGCCAGAAGAAATAAAAGCGACCTTTTCACCTCTTGGAAAAAAAAAAAGAAGTTCTGACATTTCTGTTTTTTGTATTTTTTTATAAACCAGGAGGACCAAAAACTACAAATCTAAGCCAGTTCTACCGAAGGTACGGTCCAGGTTATCTTTAATTTATCCTCTCAGGACAAGCGTTGGTACGTTATCAGCTGACTCTGGCTTCACACCCGCAGCATCTCCTGAACGTGAAGTCCCTGAAGTACCTCAGCAACCTGACGCTTCACGACCGCATCACCAAGTCGCTGCTTCACCTCCACAAGAAGAAGAAACCACCCAGTATCAGCGCTCAGTTCCAGGTCAGACACACACACACACACACACACACACACACACACACACACACACAAACACAAACACAGTAGCTCACTGATTTGCCTTCAGTGCTCTCACCGTGAAAACAGCCTGATTAGCCTGAGCTGCACCGAGGAATCTCCCTCCAGCTGTGAAGACGATAAAAAACAAGGTGTGTCCTTTTACAACTATCCCTCTGTTTCTCTGCCTGGATCCAGGTCTCTGTCTGTAATGTGTGTGTGAAGTCTATTACTTCATCCACTCACACACACACATGCACCCAAAGCTCTTAAATGTATGACATCTGGTTCTGTGATTTTAACACACAATAAAATAGTAAAGACTTTTGATTTGGTTTTTTTCTGACACACTTTTCCTCCTGAATGTTCACTTAGGCCCAATAATTTAAACAGCTGGAAACCAAGATGAAAGTTTGTTTTTAACATTTTACAGCAGATGATTTTCTTTGAATAGACTTTCCCGAACACAAATTAAACTACAGCGAGCATTCAGAATAATACAGTGAATCTTTAGATAAAAAAAAAAAAGTCTCCCATATGCAGCCAGTAACACAAACCAGCTCAGAAGAAAAAACACTTTATTTCTGTGTGACTTCTTTGAGCGTGAACTCTGCGCCCCGGCCTCCGTGTGGATGACTTCACTTCCCACATCCTGCGCTGCGCTGATTGCTTTAATCTCCCATGGAGGAGGAGAATGAATTCCTCCTGCCTGCCACTGAATCATCACACACACACACACACACATGCTGCTGACACACATGTGCATTTGTTTACACACACAATGGTTGCACATGGAAGTACTGCACATCTTCTGTGAACCCAGGCAGCGACATTAATCTCGCAGCAAAGACATTTTTGACTGTCGAACCGCGGTGGAGCTTCACTTTGTGCCTTTTTGTGTGTCAAATCCAACGTTATATATTTTTGTGCGTCTTTCTTTTAGGCCTCCCTCAATAAGCTGATGGAGACTCTGGGTCAGTCTGAGCCGTATTTTGTGAAGTGCATCCGATCCAACGCTGACAAGGTACAGTGAGCTTGACTGTTTTGGTTTAGTTTTCAAAGCTTTTGTATCATTTCCTTGTTGAAAGTTGAAGATTTTTCTAAAGCATGTTTGTCATTTCCCCCTCTTCTGCTCTGTAACCTCTGACATCCGTCTCTTCCCCCCCTCCCCCCCTCGGCTATCTGTTTTTCCTCTCCCTCAGCTGCCTTTAAGGTTTAATGACAACCTGGTGCTGAGGCAGCTGCGCTACACAGGTATGCTGGAGACGGTGCGCATCCGACTGTCGGGCTACAACATCAAGTACAGCTTCAAGGTAACACACACACACACACACACACACACACACACACACACACACACACACACACACACACGTACTGCAGGCACTCTGCAAACATCCAGGTCCAGATGGGTCTGATCGTTATATTTCAATACAGTCAATAAGAAAGAAATAATTGGAGATAAACAAATACAGTACACATGTGGTGTTTATTGAACTACAATTTGGGCGTGTGGCCGTTTACCACTTAATAAGTAATCAGTAGTAGAATGAAAGAAGATTAAATCAAGTTATTATTATTATTATTATTATTATTATGTACAAGTGTTTTGAGATGCATTACTTGTATTTCACTTGAGTACTTCCATTTATGCTGCACAAAACCTTTATTCCACTAGAGTTTAAATGGAAATATTGTACTTTTGTACACTCAATAACATTTATTTGTAAGCTGCTGATTATTACACACAAAACATGGAATCTGTTGATTAGAGAATAACTATCAACCGTATCTAAAGTTTGCAGCCTATTTTCTTTCCTGACCCAGCCTGAGAATAAATGTGTCAGACAGGCTGAAGAGTGCCGAAGTGTCTTAAACTTGCATTCTCTCTACTGACCAGCAGAGGGCAGGTTTAGAGGTACTGAACCCCATCTTTATGTGTAACGATGCAGTTCCCCTTAACGTTCTGTTAGTTTCCTGAGAGCTTTAGCAGACCCGCTGCGCCCCCTCGTCTCGTGGATCATGAAGCAAACCGCCGATATGCCAACCGTTAACAGGCTGAGCAGCATCGACGTGCAGCCATGAGCAGCCGTGTGCAGGCCAGAGCACGGACCGGCTATCGACCTCACGGCTCACTGTCCCAGAAACTTAACCGACTCTCGGGTTTCCACCAGTTTAGCTGCCAGCGATGAATTCATCCCCAGGAAACATGACGGCGTTTGAGCCGCGAGCCGTTGTGTCGAGATGCATTCATGTGGGACGGGAGGTGGCGGCCATCGCAACCGCATTGGCTCCCAGTAGAGTGATGTCATCCCTGTGAGAAATGCTGCGTGACTAATGAAGCCGATCGTGTTTTAATGTTTTAATGCCGGTTGGAAGTGAGTCTTTGGCCGGAGAACATTTGGGAGCGGCTCCAGTTTCCTCTTCCATTGGTTTCCATTTTGTGGTTTTGAATGTTCATTTGTGCACGTCACGTCACGCCTTGTTACCTCACGTCACGTCACGCCTTGTTACCTCACGTCACGTCACGCCTTGTTACCTCACGTCACGTCACGCCACGTCACGTCACGTCACGCCTTGTTACCTCACGTCACGTCACGCCTTGTTACCTCACGTCACGTCACGCCACGTCACGTCACGTCACGCCTTGTTACCTCACGTCACGTCACGCCACGTCACGTCACGCCTTGTTACCTCACGTCACGTCACGCCTTGTTACCTCACGTCACGTGACGTCACGCCTTGTTACCTCACGTCACGTGACGTCACGCCTTGTTACCTCACGTCACGTGACGTCACGCCTTGTTACCTCACGTCACGTCACGTCACGCCTTGTTACCTCACGTCACGTCACGCCTTGTTACCTCACGTCACGTCACGCCTTGTTACCTCACGTCACGTCACGCCTTGTTACCTCACGTGACGTCACTCCTTGTTACCTCACGTCACGCCTTGTCACGTCACGTCACGTCACGCCTTGTTACCTCACGTCACGTCACGTCACGTCACGTCACGCCTTGTTACCTCACGTCACGTCACGCCACGTCACGTCACGCCTTGTTACCTCACGTCACGTCACGCCTTGTTACCTCACGTCACGTGACGTCACGCCTTGTTACCTCACGTCACGTGACGTCACGCCTTGTTACCTCACGTCACGTGACGTCACGCCTTGTTACCTCACGTCACGTCACGTCACGCCTTGTTACCTCACGTCACGTCACGCCTTGTTACCTCACGTCACGTCACGCCTTGTTACCTCACGTCACGTCACGCCTTGTTACCTCACGTGACGTCACTCCTTGTTACCTCACGTCACGCCTTGTCACGTCACGTCACGTCACGCCTTGTTACCTCACGTCACGTCACGCCTTGTTACCTCACGTCACGTCACGCCTTGTTACCTCACGTCACGCCTTGTTACCTCACGTCACGTGACATCACGCATTGTTACCTCACGTCACGCCTTGTTACCTCACGTCACGTGACGTCACGCCTTGTTACCTCACGTCACGTGACGTCACGCCTTGTTACCTCACGTCACGTCACGTCACGCCTTGTTACCTCACGTCACGTGACGTCACGCCTTGTTACCTCACGTCACGCCACGTCACGCCTTGTTACCTCACGTCACGTGACGTCACGCCTTGTTACCTCACGTCACGCGAACGCCACGTCAAGTCACGCGAACGCCACTTCACGTAACACCACGTCATTTCACGAGATGAAGTCATCTGGTTTATTAAGGAGTCACTTCACTAAATGCCAAATGATTCTCCCATGAAACTCCCACAGCGGTGTCCACTGTAGTTGTGTATCAATGATGAACGATACAATGAGCAACAAGCACCAGTAACACAACATCCTGTTAAGATGCAGTTGTAGTGAAAGTGAACACTAGTTTAAAAAGCTTTTAAATTCTGTAATAGAGTCCAGGATGAAAATGTGAGGGCGAATTTTCCTGCTTTACTGAAGTAGGATTTTGAATGCAATACTTTAACTATTTTTTTATTTATTTTTTACACCATTGTACTGGTACTTCTATTGGAAAATATTTCCCTCGATCATTTGAAAACTCATAAAAACTGTGACTGTTTCGATGAGCTCACTCAGACGGTTTTAACCTGCAGACATCTTCATTTATCAGAAATCCCCCCCAAACATATTTAGTGCTGCGGTCAGCACTAATGAGAAATATCTTGGGTATGGTATCACTCTGGAGGAGTCTGCTGTGTCCAGACTCTTCAGAACAGAGCCCGTCCATTGTGCTCGGCTCTCTGAAGCACTCCCCATGCTTGTAATTGTATCAACACAGCATCTGTTTCCCTAACCGCCCCCCAGCAGCACACAGTGTATTGAATTCAGACAATGGGCCTCAGTTTGAGGAGTTCAGCATATTTATGCCATGGTGTTTGAACCCCTGCAAATATGGACTTTTACCTGAGACCGCATGTGCCTCGACCGTTTATTTGTTGTTGTTTGTTTTTTGCATAAGAGATGCTGCAGGAGTCTGCTGCAGTTTCTGCTCAGGCTTTAATTTCACATTCAGTGTCCCATTGGTCAGCAGTGCATCCCCAACCAATTAACCCCAAACCGCCGGGGGGAGGGGCCAAACTAGGGCCGAAATGGTGAAATATGGGTTTCTGTGCTCAAAGGTTAAGAATTTCGTCAAACTTTTTTAAACTAGGATGGGCAATGTATTAGAAATATGCCCAAACTATAGTCTGGATTATTTAAAAAAAAAAAAAAAAAAAAACATTGTCTCGCTGCTCATTTTTAAATGGCCCGTAGAGATTTATTTTTTTATATATATAGCTTAAGCATATTTATAATAAAACGTCATCAATATTTGTATATTGCAAATCCTAGTTTAAACACTAAATGTTGGTATTATCTCTTTCTAAACTCAGAAACCAGCTCAGAAACCAACTTTATACCATTTCTGCTCTGTTTGTTCCATCTTGACATGAGAAGAATTTATATCTTAAATTCACATTTGCATCAGAAACCTTTAGCGGGCACTTATTTGCTAATTTCAGGCTGTTTTAACTTGACTTATTTACATATTTGAACATAACATCATACTATTTAAATGGACACTTATGTGGGCACACCAGTAAACGACTGTAATGTCATAATCGTTAAACTGTAAATTGGTTAACTTGTGCACATAACAGATGGATAATACACATATTCAACACCTTTCCTTGTTTTCTCGACAGGACTTTGTCCATCACTTCAGTGTGCTGCTCCCGGAGGGCACCAGTGCCACCAGAGATGGCATCCAGCAGAGTCTGGACCAGCTAGACCTCGAACCAGATGGGTACCAAGTGGGGAAGACAATGGTATTCACCCTCCGTCCTTCTCCCCGCTTTCCTCTTTAAGATAAATAAATACCGTTTAAAAACATCAAGCGGCATCTGCTTTTAATACGCCTCATTATCCGTGTCTGTTCAGCAGCCTCTAATGTACAAAACATGTCAACAATGTGTTCCTCGTTACAAATGAATGCTGCGAAGATTCATTCAGCTCTCGGAAATTACATTATGATTTTATTGGTGGTCCCAAAGTTTCCACCATTACTAACTGTAACATGCGGAGTGACAGCTAATTTTGTATAAACTGATGTCATATTAGATCATATTTAATGAGATCCAGTGGTGCAGCCATAATGGGAAAAAATATATATAAATAAAGATATAAGACTGAAGAAAAAGAAAAAGCAGAAACTTAAGAGGAATATCAGGGTTCAATAAGTTGAATTAAGTCACAATATATAATCCAGATGTAATTTAATACGGTAGAGCTGCACAGTTTTAGTACTTTTCTTCTCTTATGTCACTGTTTGGTGACATTTGTAAAAAAACAAACATGTTTCGGCTTATTACACTGTATGTTATTAGTTTTATGTTATGCTATACTGCATGTTGAGGCAGTTAGGAATCTGGAAAATGCCGGTCCAAGACCCGAAATTGATTAACTTAAGATAATGTGGGGGTTTGAAATCACTCAAAAACTATAAATAGAGTCGTAGACAAAGGGAAAGGTGAGTGTTGAGGATAAACTGGTGTTACCTGAACGCATCCTCCCTCTGCAATAAGAGGATGTAATGAACACGGTGCCCCATATTTGGTCCTGCTTGGTATGAATGAGTCATGTTGGAGGGGTCCTCGCCTTCGGGATGCTGTGTATATAATTAGAGGATCATACCTGACATTCTTGTGACCATGTATCCGGCCAGCGATTTGAAAGAGTGTGTGTGTGTGTGTGCGTGCATCTCTTTAACAACCCAAAGTGTGTGTGTGTGTGTGTGTGTGTGTGTGTGTGTGTGTGTGTGTGTGTGTGTGTGTGTGTGTGTGTGTGTGTGTGTGTGTGTGTGTGTGTGTGTGTGTGTGTGTGTGTGTGTGTGTGTGTGTGTGTGTGTGTGTGTGTGTGTGTGTGTGTGTGTGTGTGTGTGTGTGTGTGTGTGTGTGTGTGTGTCTCTCTTTAACAACCCAAAGTGTGTGTGTGTGTGTGTTACCATGCACTCACTCCATCGTGGTCCCTCCCCTCAGGTGTTCTTCCGGGAGGCTGAGCGCCAGCGGCTGCAGGCCGTCCTTCACGCCGAAGTCCTCGAACGCATCACCACGCTGCAGCGGCGGTTCAGAGCTCTGAGGGAGAGGAAGCAGTTCATCAGGATGAAGGACGCCGCGCTCTGCATCCAGGTACGCGTCAGGGCTGCTCCTTCTGCAGTCCACTCTTTATGGATTGTTCCTCTTTGTATTATTTATGATTGACTTTCAAAATAAAAGTTATTCAAATTATACTTTTTTTCAAAATGCAGTTTTACAAATTCATGTTTCATGATCATTTTAATTAAATTATAACATAATTTGTATTCAAGTTTTTTTTTTCTGAGGTGTAAAGTTATTCATGATGTAATGCAGTTAAATTATTCAATTATCATATTATTGTGATTTTTGTTTACATTTGCAACATTGTGATCAATATCAGAAAGATAATAATAGTAATAATGTTGCAGTATTGATTTCATGCCGGCTGTCCAGTCCTAAATCAGCACTAAATTTGAAATGAATGGACCAAAAGGATGTTTAATAAAAGGATGTTTTATTTTAGTTCCTAAACTGTAAATTATTTGAAATTTAATTTGAAATCTGCATGAACGTCCAACTCAAATACAGATCAAATCAACTCACAGTAGTGTCACTCACAGTATCATCATTTTTACTATCCAATAAAAGAAAATTGAGATTATCTATTGATCAAAATGTTTATTTCTAAAGGGCTGACTTTACTCAGTGACCATGAACATATGTTTTGACTGAAAGATAGACTTAAAAATAATACATCACTATCATCACCTCCTCACAGAAATGGTGGCGTTTGTACCGGCCCGTAGACGAGGAGGAGGAAGACGACGACTACGACCCTCGCCTCCGGGCGGGGGCGGCGTTGTGTCTGCAGACTCACTGGCGAGGTCACAGGGAGCGCCACCGGTTCAGGCTGTGGAGGGCGGCGGCGGTGGTGCTGCAGAGGGCGTGGAGGCTGTGGCTCCACCGGCGCTGCACCGCAGCTCTGGTCATCCAGACGGCCTGGCGCTGTCACCGAGCCAGAGACGTCTACCTGCGTCTGTACGGCGCTGTGGCTCAGCTACAGGCAGTTAGCAGGGGCTTCCTGGCCAGGCAGCGGTAAGCCCACCTGGAAAACACCCCACAAGCACCTTCATTCAGTTCATTAAATACACTTTTTTATGAAGCGTAACCCTAGAACATTAACGTCGGTTGATTTTCACCAGAGCGATTGTGTTTACGTTATTTTCATTGTGTTGCTTGTTTCTGAGTTGCATGGGTCCTTGTGTAGCTTCCTGCTTCTCACTGACGTTATTGAAGGTGGGCGTGTCTTTATTGAAGGTGGGCGTGTAGCTTCCTGCTTCTCACTGACGTTATTGAAGGTGGGCGTGTCTTTATTGAAGGTGGGCGTGTCTCTCTGCTCCAATCCTTGTTTTTTTCAACAGGCTCGTGTTCGGATGTTCGTTAGTGTTAGAGGGTAAAACAATTTCGGATGGGTTTTTACATTTATATGTGACTTTTCCTTCAATCACCCGACGTTAGTGTTAGTGTGACTATTTTTAACGTTAGTGTTTTAGGGTTAAGCAAAAATAGCTTCCAAATGTAGGTGACTGCACGATTTTTGGTAAAGCTGATGAACAGCCAGATTAATCTTGGCACATGTTTGGTCATTGTTCAGCGTGCTTATTGACCGGGCTCGGCAAGAGCATGCATTACGCAAGCAACCCAAAGCTGCTCTACAATCAGCTGAGCCCCTGAGAGAAGGACCTTTTTAACACTGGTCAATAATAGAGCTTGTTCTGAATAACTGTTTGAAATATATCTTGATAATAGCAGAAGGAAGTAGTTCAGCTGAAGTTGTAACCGGGCCTTCTCGATCGACAGCTTCAAACAACTGAGAGATCAGAGATCGAGGGAGGAGAAGGAGCAGCAGCAGCAGGAGAAGCTGCTTCAGCTGCAGAATGGCCGAGTGAGCCTCTCGCCAGAAGAGGAGCCGCCTGAGAGGATCGTGGGCTTGGACCTCAGCACGTGGGAGGATCGAACCTACGAGCAGCGAGAGAGGAGCCTCCAAATCCTCAGCAGCCAGGAGGGACCAGAAGGCCGAGATCATGCTCGGACGGTAGACGGCCCCTCCAAGGCGCAAGCTGAAGCCTCGGACTCCATCCAGACGTCCACCGTGGTGGTGCGAGAGAGGTCCAGGACTTTAGACGAGCCCAGCCAGAAAACCACCCGGGCCAAGAGAGAGAGCCGGCGGATGAGGGAGCTGGAGCAGGCCAAGTTCAGCCTGGATCTCCTCAAGGTCCGGGCGACCGGCGGCGGTGCCTCATCCCCGTCCGAGGACCGGCGCTGGTCGGTGGAGCTGGTGACCCCGGCGACGCCGCCTCCTCGTTCGCCCCGCGGCACGCCCGACAGCCAGAGCTCCAAGGGCAGCTTCGAGCTTCTCAGCATGGAGGACGAAGCCCCGAAGGCCGTGGAGGAGGTGACCGACGGCGAGGACCTCTGCGCCCCTCTCCCTCCGGCTGCTCCGGCGCCCGAGCCCAATGCGGAGGCTGTTTCCTCGAGCCCGAAGCCCCTCGAGCCACACGGGGCAGACGCCGGCGCCCACCAGGGCAGGCAGCGCCAGGCCAACATGGATCCGGCGGCCCCCACACATCCGCCCAAAATCGAGAACTACCTCCCCACCTTCTACGTCCCGGCTAGCGAGGGCGGCTCAGCCGTCTCCCGTCGTCCCGCCGAAGAGCCCAAACAAAACGCCGTCTCCGCCCCCAACACCACCACCGTCACCAAGCTCCATAAAGAGAGGCGGGAGACACCGCGGTGGCCAGTGGTGGTGGTCATCAGCATGCAGAAGGAGTCACCTGTACGCCAAGAGCTGAGGGAGATTCTCCGTCCCCCTGCAGAGGTCTGGCACCCTGGGGCTCAGGCGGGGGTGAAACCGGACCCGGCTCCCGTCCCCGTTTCCAGCTCCGCCCCTCCGGCCGACCAGGCGATCATCGAGAAGCTGTTGCGTCTGAACGAGGAGAAGGAGGTGAGGCAGCGTAACCAGCAGCAGCAGAACGAGAAGGAGATGATGGAGCAGATCCGGCGGCAGAAGGACGAGCTGGAGCGGGGGCGGCAGTTCTTCGCCCAGTACGAGAAAGACCTGTTTGAGAAGCACCGAGGGGAGGCGCTGCTCAGGATACAGCAGAGTCGGCAGGGTGGACAGGAAGCCGCCTCCCCCCCCCCCAGGGAGCCCCGCAGACCCAGCTCCCTGCTGATCGAGAGAGCGGCGAAGGACGCTCCTCACGCCAGGACGCAGTCCGACTCCGCCGCCCCGTCAGCGCACTCGCCCGCGGCTGTGGACGCCCGGGGCGGCGTCCCTCCCCCCCAGCTGCCCCCTCCACCTGCTGCTGCCCCCAGGGAGCGACGCA
This sequence comes from Cottus gobio, assembly GCA_023566465.1. Taxonomy (NCBI): domain Eukaryota; kingdom Metazoa; phylum Chordata; class Actinopteri; order Perciformes; family Cottidae; genus Cottus; species Cottus gobio. The sequence continues at coordinate 6,297,298 of CM042224.1, read as the reverse complement.
AGGAGAGCAGGCCGGCCGCCGAGGGCTGGGCGCCCAAGCTCACGCTGGAGGCCAAAGATGGAGGAACCAGAGCGAGGGCGGCGGCCAGGAAGACGCCGGGCGATCGAGGAGCCGCGGACAAGCCGAACATCTTCTACTCCCCAAATGACAAAGTCACGTTTACAAAGTGAGTTGGGGATTAGCATTCATTTATTTTTCTTGCACTATGTGAGTTTTTTTGTTGGTATGAAGTATTTTTCTTTATCAGAACTGTTTTAGGACAGAACATAAATAGATTAGAAATTTAAAATATGAAAAATCTATCAAAAAAGATGTAAATTATATCTAAATAACTTTTTGGGGAAGAATAATGACAATTGAATAAATGTACAAAAATAAGTTTACATTCAAGGGGTTAATAAAACAAGTTAAAATTTAAAATAAAATAGATAACTATGAATCGTGGTAACATGGAATATTCATGTACATTGTGCTAAGTGAAGGATTTGAACAATCTTTACTAAGACACTGAGAGGAATGAGTTGAAAGTAACGGATAGACGACTCCAGCTTTAATTGGGAATGGCACATTTTTCCCGAAAACCAGAAATGATAATATCATACTAATTTATAAAGATGCTCTAAATACCCACACAGACATCTTCTCAGTGGATTCAAATACATATTTATTGACATCTAAACTTAATTAATTCTCTATTTGGATCCATTACGTTCCATTAATAACATGAATTTCTGTTTTTCCTCTTTCTGTCCAGCCGGTTTGACCGTGAAGCCGCTAGAGAAACGCCGGCAGCCATTCCCAGAGAAGCCCCCTCCCCCGTCTCCAAGCCCACTAAAGGGGCAAAAACACGGGATGTAAGCAAACTTTTGTCCTTTTTTTTTTTAGGTAGAAAGCATGTGTTTTCAGGAGTGCCTTTGTGTATTTGTGAATGCATTAATACATCTCGGCAGCCCCAGATCTCACACTTAAAAAAACGCCACCGCTGACCTCCATGAAGAAGCTCTTTTTGCAGGTTATTGAAGGCTCCTCTTTTTTTTTTTTAAAAACATGCTGTTATCACTTCTGATGAAACTCCAGGTTGGCAGAGTGGGCCAAAAAAAGAAAGCCAGAATGGCACGAACCCGCTCCGACTTCCTCACCCGAGCCCCCGCCCTGTTGGTCGGGGCCGACTCAGACGAGGAAGACTACGAAGGCGGCGGCGGCGGCGGCGGCGGCGGCACCCGCCACCACAGCCTGACCTTCTCCAAGCAGAGCTCCACGGAGGCCGTGGGCTTGAGGAAGTCCTGTTTCAGTGACTCTGACATGGTAACAGGCGCCATCTGAGCCGTCCATGGCCCTCTATACGTTTCTACGGCTTCTTTTTGACATTTCTAACCCTCCTCAGAGAGTAGAGCTACACCACTGGCACATTTACACTAACTTTTTCCAAAAGGGGAGCGAGAAGGCGTTTCAAATGTTGTCCCTTTTCAGCGCTAATCCTTTAACTTAGTTGCTTTTCTAACACAATTGACCTCTCTTTCTCTTACAGCTGTAACACTGGCTTTTCCTCTTCCTGGTTGATTAACAATGTTCGCATGTCACTCGGTTGTATTTCCTCTCTTAGCACTAGTCACGAGTCAGACCTTGAAAACGGTCGTCCTTCACTCTTGATGGTCTTCATCATCTAACACACTCCTCCTGCCTTTTAACAGCTCTTTTCCTAGGGATGTGCATCACGTATTTCAAGTGTTATTTGTTGTGTTATTGCTTTGTAATATCAGGATGACAATGAGCTGCATTTCCACTTTTACTAACCCTCCAGCTCGTGGTTTGCGATGCTGCCCTCTGCTGGCTTGAACGTGTCCTCAGTTTTTAATATACTGAGGCTTTCTGGCTTTTTGCTTTGATTTTAACCTTTTTTTTTCCAACCCGGTGTTATTTCAGCCTGCGAGCTCCGAGGAGCAGAAGAAGTTGCACAAAGCCATGTCGTCAGGGGATTTGGTGAAAGAGGACTCCATGCGCAAGAACTCTCAAGATGGAAGGTTTGTTTCTCAACTCTGCATGGCTGCCACACTCCTTAATATATGAATATGTAATATATATATTGTTAAAGTTACTGTCAGGAACTTTTAACTGGTTATGAAACAGTCTCAATTTAATTATATGACCTACGTAAGTAAGAAGATTGGCTATTTCTATTTCGTTATTCTTAATTCTTGGCATCAACGCCACGCGGCTGGATGCCCAAGTCGTGATAATGAGCTGTTTTCTAAAGGGACTCTGGTCTTTGTCCACGGTGACCTTTCCAAAATCAGCACAAACATTTTAAGTTTCTCGTGGTTGTAACATTAAGTACTGTTTGGTCACTTGTTGAAGCTATTTTAACTTTAAATGTTGTTTTAAAGTTTGACCAGGGGTCGTAGGATGCGTTTCTGGGGCAAGACAAAGTACGGGGAGAAGAAGACTTCCAGAGAAAAGCTGATCTGCGGGTCCGATTCCCTGGATGGAGACGACGGGGAGACCGGGCCATTGCTGGGAGACGGTGCGTTACCCAAAAGCAAATGAATAGGACTTGAATGCACCTGAGGTTCACCCTTAAAAAAATCCTCCATTTCCCTCCGCACAGCGGGCCAGGAGAACACGTCGCCGGCCTGCAGCCCCGACCCGATGTCGGATCGCGTGTTCAGAGACCTGAAGGAGAACAAGGAGCCGTCTCCCAAGGTGAAGCGGCGGCGCAGCGTGAAGATCAGCAGCGCGGCGCTGGAGCCGGCGCAGTGGCAGAACGACGCGCTGCAGATCCTCACCTGCACCAACGACTACCGGAGCATGAACGACTTCCTCATGAAGAAGGTACGGACCAACATGGCCGCTCTAACCCCCCACCCCGACCCAGGAGAGTCCTCACAAGGATAGTAACTCCTGCTGAACTCTATGCATGCCTCCACACTTCCACTAATCTTTTTAGAGCTACAGGAAGTTCATATTCGCATTAAGATGAATGGTTTTCCTGTTTTAGATCAACGACTTGGACACCGAGGACAGCAAGAAGGACACCATGGTGGACGTGGTGTTTAAAAAGGCTTTGAAGGAGTTCCGGCTGAACATCTTCAACTCGTACTCCACGGCGCTCGCGGTAAGTGCCGTCAGCTGTTAACGTGATCGGTGACACATTTATTTAATGCGTTATAAACAAACTTCTAAACTGTTTATGCACTGATCGTGTGATATATAGGACCGTAGAGTTTACACCCACGGTAAGCATGTATTATAATGGGGTTATACATTTTTCTAAGTGAAGTACAACATTTTGTATTGCTTTTGCATAGATTTAATTATATTTTTCTCACTTTACTGAAAGCAAACCATGACCACTGATAGTAACTTATAACCACATTATAAGCATTATAACAGTGGTTATATGTTGCATAATGAAATTATTATGATGTATTACAAAATATGGGAATTATAATACACTTTAATCCTTGCAAATAAAAAATGTGTCATAATAATAAGATATTAATATGATACTTGACCCTATACTTGATCATAAAGTGATTTTTGTGAAGCAGTGTGAGTATTTTTGATAAAGCACTAGATATTATGTGCTGGTTTCAAACGTATATTAACACTGCTCTTCCTGTGACCTCGCCATCTTCCCGCCCAGATGGATGATGGGAAGAGCATCCGCTACAAAGACCTCTACGCTCTGTTTGAGGACATCTTGGAGAAGACCATGCGGCAGGAGCAGCGTGACTGGAGGGAGTCTCCCGTCACGGTGTGGGTCAACACCTTCAAGGTCTTCCTGGACGAGTTCATGACCGAGTACAAACCTCTCAACAGCACACCCACCAAGGTGAGGAACAGATAGTCTGTGCTCCTTTTAAACGTATTCTGGTCAAAGCAATACAGGTGTGTTCATTGTAAGACTTTTTTTTTTTTTCAGTATGTTTGTAAACTTTAAATATCATGTTCTCTGGTGTATAAAAGCCTTCTGGATTGTTCGTTTCTAGAGATTTTATCCTTATTATACATGTTTATATGTGGGCGACTGTGGCTCAGTGGTTAGCAGGTCTGTCTTTCAATCAGAGGATCGGTGGTTCGATCCCCGGCTCCGCTAGTCCATGTCGTTGTGTCCTTGAGCAAGACACTTAACCCTCATTGCTCACCGTTGCTGTTTCTACGGTTTACTGTATAGCATGTAAGTCTCTTTGGATAAAAGCGTCAGCTAAATGAAATGTAATGTAATAATGTAATATATTTCCTAATAATCAATTTATTTGCAGTGACAAAACTAAATTGTTCTGTTTTCCCTTCTGTTTCACAGCAGGTACCCAAACCTGAACGCAAAAAACGGAGGAAAAAGGACACCGACGTTGTGAGTCTCTCTTCATCCTCATCAATAATAAAACATGAGTCTCGTACTCCCCCGTTGGCTGTTTGGAATAACAAGATATAAATACACCAGCCACCAGAATAGACAAGGCTTTAAAAAAAGCTCAGATGTAGATGTGAAAGGAAACATGAAGGTGAACTCCAACTGAACCTGTGCTCTGCTGCCCCCTGCAGGTGGAGGAGCATAACGGCCACATCTTCAAGTCCACCCAGTACAGCATCCCCACGTACTGCGAGTACTGCTCCTCGCTCATCTGGATGATGGACCGCGCCTGTGTGTGCAAAAGTGAGTGTGCACGCCAAACATCACACACATTTCATACAGTGAATCTGGGAAAATTGATCTTTTTTCGAAAGCCATGAATGGATTGACAGAAAATTCGTCATCTACAATTTGAATGAAGTAATTGTCATTTATCAAGTAAAATTCCCAATATTTACTGCTTTTTTCTATCTTATATTAGAGTTTTATATTCTCCCACACTTTATTAACTATACTACCAACCCGTCAATTGATCATACAAATAATTGAAAGCTTAAAATTGATGTGAAGTTGAACATTTTAAGTTTTTTTGTTTTTTTTTGTTTTTGTTTTTAGCCCTGTGTCCTTAAAATAATGTCAGTGAGTGCTGGAACTGTGCCAATCTCTCTCACACACACACACAGCCTCACATTGTCCTGATGTAACCAATACAATAATATTAAATAAATGCACTATCAGACAATAGTGTTTTGAGAGAAACCACTTCTCATGCCAAATCTTTGTGACCACAATTGGACGCACAAACACCCTTTCACTGAATTTGGACACACACACCACGTCTGTGTCCTAGTTCTGCTCAGTCTGGCCTCGCAGGCCGAGCCCCACCCTTTTCTCCCTCCTCGGCCTTAATCAGATTGTTTTCAACTGGACTCATGGGGTCTGGGGCGCCGTCTCCGAGGGATTACAGTTTGTCCTTTATTCCCACAGGATGCTTTCCTCATGCTAGCCTATACTGCCTTGGTCTCCCAAGCGATAATATATATATATTTATTTATTTTCTCTTTTGCACCAACTTTTGCTGAATAATGAGGAGGCGCTGCCTTTCGGTGGATAGTGGGAATGACCCGTTTGATTTCTCTGGTTGTGTTCATCCAGTGTGCCGCTACGCCTGCCACAGAAAGTGCTGCCTGAAGACGACCACCAAATGCAGCAAGAAGGTGAGTCGGCCATATTGGTTTTTTTTCTGTGGGTTTATTTACAGGAGGTAGTATTAGTACTGCAATCTAACTTTTTTTTTTAAATAAGTGAGCAATTCCTTATGAGCGTTTTTAAAATATTTTTTTTATATTTTAAAATTTGAGGATATTGTGTTTGTGTCCCGTGACAGTTCGATCCGGAGCTTTCCTCCAGGCAGTTCGGAGTGGAGGTTTCCCGTCTGACCAATGACGAGAGGACGGTGCCCCTGGTGGTGGAGAAGCTCATTAACTACATTGAGATGCACGGGCTCTACACTGAAGGAATATACAGGAAACCCGGATCCACCAACAAAATCAAGGAACTTAAGCTGGGACTCGACACAGGTGAACGATGACCGTCGCCCTTTTAATCGCTATATAATAATAATAATAATAATAATAATAATACATTTAATTTATACAGCGCTTTTCATGATACTCAAAGACACTTTACACAACATTTTAAAATCATGCTATAAGCTAAACAATAAAACAAATACAAACAACTACAACATAAAGCACACAGTCACACATTAAAAAAGCAGTTCTGAAGAGATGGATTTTGATTTGTGATTTAAATATTATTATTATTTGAAAAGTTTCGGGTCAAATGAGCACATGCATTTATTTCCATGGTCTCCACTCTGCGACCACACAGATATCGACAGCGTGAGTCTGGACGACTACAACATCCACGTGATCGCCAGCGTGTTCAAGCAGTGGCTGAGAGACCTGCCGAACCCCCTGATGACATTTGAGCTGTACGAGGAGTTCATACGTGGCATGGGTAAGCGATCTGGTTAGGTCTCCGCCTCCATCAGGGAGATTCTGTCCCACGGTCACCATTTATTATCGTGAACAGCAGCAAACGGGTGATTTGTCTTGTTTAAAATGCCTCCGCAGCTCTGCAGGATAAAAGGGAAACGATCAGAGGGGTGTACTCTGTTATTGACCAGCTCAGCAGAACTCACCTAAACACTCTTGAACGCCTCATTTTTCATCTCGTCAGGTAAAAATCTGTTTTTACAGTCATTTTAGGTTGATTTCCTCCCTGGTGGACTATTCTCATACTGAAATGATGCTTTTCAGGATCGCCCTGCAAGAGGACACAAACCGCATGTCGGCCAACGCCTTGGCTATAGTGTTTGCTCCGTGCATCCTGCGCTGTCCCGACACCATCGACCCGCTGCAGAGCGTCCAGGACATCGGCAAGACGACTGCGTAAGACACTCTTCACGTACTCTGGTTCACAAGGTTTGGGATGGGAGGAGATCCTGAATTAATCTGTTTCATGTGGGAGGAATTGATAAAGTCTAGTCAAAACCAAAATCGTCAGAATATATTATATACATATATATATCTAGAAGAACTTGTGTCACTCGTTAATAAATGTTATACTAGATAGACGAATAGAATACATTACTTAACTTAAATAAAAAATACAATTATACTTTACAATAGGGCAGTTATGGGTCACTTAATATAAGATGTTAAAAGGTGTGGTGTTAATCAGTTTACAATAGTAAGAAAAAAACAGGAAACTAAAGCAAACAAACAAAAGCAAGTAAAGAAATACAAAATAAGAAGAAATACAAATAATAATAAAAGCAAAAAATAATAATAATGAATCAAAAACACACACACACGGCCTTTACGATCGTTCACATAGTTTGTGTAGTACAGTATTGTAAAACTATAGTTAAGTTAGTTAGTTACAGTTAATCAGACAAATAAGGGAAGGACCCACAATATTATTTCAATAAAACTATGGTTTGCTTGGCTTGTTTTCGCTGCAGATTTCTTCAATATTTTTTGAGGAAAAAAAATAAGGATAAGGATTTGTTTTCTGTTTCCAAAAATTTAAGTTATCAAATTAATAACTTTGCTTTTCGATGAACTAAATATTCAATTCAGTTTATTTTGTATAGCCCAAAATCACAAATACAAATTTGCCTCTACAATCTGTACACATACAACACATACGACCTCACATCAGATCAGGAAAAACTCCCCCAAAAAATAGTGAAAACCCTTTTACAGGAAAAAAAGGGAAGAAACCTTCAGGAAAGCAACAGAGGAGGATCCCTCTCCACGGATGGACAGAAGCAATAGATAAACTTGTCGTCTTTCTGTGACAACACTAAGTCTTGAAGTCCTTCTGAAGCTTTGTTTCCTCCGCAGGTGTGTAGAACTTATCATTTGTGAACAGATGAACAAGTACAAAGTGCGGCTGAAGGACATCAACAGCCTGGAGTTTGCCGAGAACAAGGCCAAGTGCAGACTGACCGTCATTCGGCGGTCGATGGTAAGATCAGACGATGATCATCATGTGCAGCTCATTGTCCTCCCGACGGAGCCACCTTTAAAAACTCCTCCCCTGATGTCCGCCTTTGAAAGCTGTTTTTTCCTCTCCAGATCCTCCTCGCTAACCTGTCCTGTGCTTTACCTTTACCCAGAAACCCGTACTAATAGCCATTAGATTTATGAGCATAGCTATGGTATGTATACACATACGAATTATCATCCAGTGGTGATGTTGTTGTGGTGCCGACCTCTGCATCATCTCATCAAGTATTAACATCCGCCTTCTCCATCCCTGAAGCATGACTCATCACTTCACTCAGTCTCTGCTTGTTTTTTTGTGAAAGTCATGAGATCGTGCAATCGCCTGTCATTAGATTTACATTACGCCACTCGGAATATGGAGCATAGAAAGGGAAACGATTTTAGCATATTCTATAACTTCATATTTATATTTTTGCAGTTGACCGAGTAGCTGATATCAGGGCCTCACTCTCAAGAAATCTAAAATAGGACATTTAAAATGTAATTGCATTTGACGTTTTATTACACTTTCTCATAATAAGGTTCTCAATAAGCGTTGGCAGAGCATTGATCTACATTCCCCTCACAAATATCTATAATAATGATAGACTGATTAATCGATCGCCTGATGAATCAGAGCCGATTTTGAGACAATCGTCATCGTCACAAGGCCGATTAACAGAAGATGTCTGTAGATGTGAAACTTACATTTAAAAGTACATTTTATTTCTCAGAAACTAAGAGATGTTGCCATCTGCTGGCAAATGCTGCCGTTAAGCGCACAAATTGAGTTTTTCCATGACCTGACAACATTCATATAGTTGATACATTTCTTAAATAAGTGCATTGCAAACAGAGTGTAGGTCTACTTAAGCAAACCGAGACAATAACAGTGTTAAATGAATGTCCTTTTTGCAAGATTTATCAATTGTTGTATTTTATCAGATGCAAAAGAAGATGATTTTAGCGTTATATATTGTCTGTCAGCCATTGAAAAGCCTGTAGTAGTAGATTAGTAGACCACTAAACTTTATCACACAACAGTGATGTTATTATTACTATTCGCTTCACGTCTAAGAACTGAGAAAAGGTTGAGATGTGCACATCATCTGCAACTCCTGATTCCTCTTCTCTTTGCTTCTCACTTTTGCTCGACGCAGACAAATGCAGCCAAAAAGGTAAAGTTTGAGTCGTATCTACATTCTGTGTTCGACCAGATATTCAGTGCTGCTCTGCTGTTTTTAGACCCGACTGGTCCCTTCATGTGGTTTCTTCTCTGCATGTGTGAGTTAGTAGCTGCTTGTGCTGGTCAGCTGCTTTTTTTTCCTATGGCGCATGAATGCAGCATCCACACAGTGAGAAGGAAACATCTGCCTCTGCCTCGTTTCTCAGGGGAAAGGCCATGTGCATCGACTGAGCTACCACGCGCCCTCGCCTCCGTGCAGCCCGCGGCTCCCGTCTGTGGCCGAGCCCGTGGTCGAAAAGAGCGGCAGTGAAGGAGACGACTCATTGGCCGAGATCGCCGAGCATCAGCAGGCGGCCATGCAGCAGGAGGAGAGGGTGCTGACGGAGCAGATCGAAAGCCTGCAGAAAGAGAAGTAAACGCCGTCAACAACTCCAGATTATAAGAACCGTGTATCAGGATAATAACTTGTAAAATCTCCAATTTGCATGCGTTCTTCCTGTCTAGCTGTGTCTCAAAGTGTGCGTTCAGCTCATGTAATGTTCGCCTCTGCAGGGAGGAGTTGACTTTTGAGATATTGACTCTGGAGCCACGAGCATCGGATGATGAGACCCTCGAGTCGGAGGCTTCTATTGGTACAGCCGACAGCTCCGAAAACCTCAACGTGGACTCCGAGGGAACCGTTTCTGACTTCTCTGGTGCGTTCCTATGCAGGAAATGCACTTTGTATGTATAACCGGGGGGAGAAAAAGATAACTAACCTTGTCTTCGCCTTTCATTTGCAGAGAAAAGTCCAGTGGTCACTTCCCCCTGGCCTCGGAGAGCTGACATGACGAGCCCCCGGCGCCGGGCTCTCCGCCGGCAGCCCGACTCCCAGGACTGTGTGGACTCTTCCTCCGGTGTTTCCTCCTACTCTTCTTCCTCCCACTTCCACCCGTCGTCCTCTTCCTCCTCTGCCAGCACCCGGCGTTTCCGTTTCCACTCCAAGTCTCCCACCGCCCCCGGCTCAAGTCTGGCCCAGGCCCCGCCCCTGAACGCCCCTCAGGCCTCCCGATCCGACCACACAGACTGCAGCCCCACAGGAGACCCGGAGGGAGCGTACGACGAACGGCCCCAGTTCACAAGCAGGGGCACCTTCAATCCGGAAAAGGGCAAACAGAAACTTAAAGGGGCCAAGCATTCAGCCCAGAGGCGCTCCAGAGAAGGCCCCGGCCCCGGCAGGGACCCTCCAGACCTACCGCAGCGGCGGGTATTGTACGGCAGTAATGAATTCATGGTATGAAGGACACTGGGACTCCAAAGCACTCCCTCTCCAACTCCCTGCCAGGCGTATACGTTCTCAATGGGAAGGACTGATCTCCACTCCTCAAAGCACTCTTGCTTAGCCTTTCTTGAAGTCTGCAAAAAAAAGAAAAGTTAAATGTCCCAAGTGCCGTGTGCAGTGTTTCACCTCCAGAGAGGGATCAGTGGAAAGCTTCCTCCTCTGTGGACTAAACTGCCAGCCGAGCTCTCCCAGTGCCTCCGCAGCTCTTTACTCCGGGAGGAGTCGCGCTGAGCAGGAAGTCGGAGAAAAGGGAACGCTGGAAAAACACGCGGCGGACCACCGAGCATCAGGGAACGCCACGGAGCTGGAAACCTGCAGCTCATGAGGAGACAGCCGGGAGCACCGGGCGTCACGGATGTTACAGTGAACGTAAAGCTCACAATTATTAGCTGCTTTATCAGTTTACAGTTCATAACAATCAGTGTAAGCAGTGGTTGATCTGTTACTACAAATTTATTTTTACCCCCCTTTATTTAAATAATTTTAACGGCACAGAAATTCTTTATAGCATATAATATACAGGTATAAATACCGTACAAAGCCGGAACACCAGCTTCTGCTGAGTAGGGTAGTTGAAGTCAAATATTTATCTTTTTTTTTTTCTTGAGTATCTTGGACAAGAGATGTACGGATTTGGGAGGTGGATGATTTAGTGTGTGTGTGTGTGTGTGTGTGTGTGTGTGTGTGTGTGTGTGTGTGTGTGTGTGTGTGTGTGTGTGTGTGTGTGTGTGTGTGTGTGTGTGTGTGTGTGTGTGTGTGTGTGTGTGTGTGTGTGTGTGTGTGTGTGTGTGTGTGTGTGTGTGTGTGTGTGTGTGTGTGTGTGTGTGTGTGTGAAAAACCACTTCATGTGTTGTAAGTTTGTGCTGCTTTTTCCCCCCAACGAGGGAAATAACGCCATCAAAGGGACCAAGTCAGCTGGTGTTTCTTCCAGCCTAAGGGGATCCCAGCTCTGTGAAAACGTCAGATGTGTATACAATCCCTGCATTCACTGCTTAACAGCCATACTACAATTGTAATTGTACAGTATAGTGGACAAATGCCATTGTATTCTTGAAACCTGTTGTTACCCCCACCTCCTGTCTCCTGTAAAGTGTTTGCTCAATAGCAACCAAGAAAGAACATAAAATCAGTTTTGTCTTTTGTTTTTATTATTGAGGTCTATGATTTTGTCATACTCAGATTACTCAGAAGTACTCAGATTAGTTATTTTAAAATTGTTCACAGCAGACATTTTGACTTTTCAAAGTAAAAGCACAGGTGTTACTAATAACATTAATGATGGGTATTTTATTCTCAGAAATCCATGACAGTGAGCTAGTATTAAAAATCCAAGGACCCTGAAACCGTTCAGTATAGATTTCAAACATTGTTAATTTGTATTATTTACACCTGCGCTTTTCCTACGGTGACGCGCCGAAATGTCTTCTGTGAAAACGACGACTTTTCACATTGATACCACAAACAAACATGATACATTCAGTAGAATTAGCGAGGGTGCAGATGTGTTGACAGGATGGGAAATCTGCAATTTTCAATAATTAAATGAGAATGTGTCACTTTTTATAGAGGAAACAACACATTATTTCTGAGTTAATTGGCTTAATTCAGTTCTCTCAGGGGTTTCGCTGATATTTTCTGTGCTCATTTATACCTTTATGTTAAAGGATCTTTGGTCTCATTTTGAATCCGTGAATCTGCAGATGAATACTATACTCCATAAGCCACTAAACGTAGGCACGAGATGAAGAAAACCACCCTTGTTTGTCATCTTTCGTTTTGGATGGGAGAGGGAGAAACACTGGAGATCTGGACTTCACTACTGTGCCCTTTTCTAGTTGCTTCAGGAATCTGTTCAGGGAAATTAAATAATAATAATGATCACTACTTCCTCTTGGTAGAACAGGTAATGTACAATTTGTGTTGCTGTCCCTTTTTCTACATTTGTTCATATTATAGGCGCTGCTTCTTTCCCGTAAAGTAATTTATATTTACACATGCATTTGTATCCTCACAGAAATGGCAATCTATGCTTTGGGGTCCATATTCCTCTTCGGGTATAAACAGAAATTGGCTTTGCAATTATAAACGTATTGAACTGCCGCTGTGATACAGCTATTAACACTCAGCTAACCTCGTATATAGCCTGCAGACAGCAGACAATTCTTCATTTAGTTTTTATTTAAATTCGGTAAAGTCAATTTGTTTCATCAGCTTTGGATATTGCAGAGTCAAAGGGTCCGGCCACAACAATACATAAAAGCGGGTTAGGAGGCATCTGCAGCAGCAAAAAGGGGTTCAATCAGGAAATGTAGTTAACATTATAATAACTTTCCCAGCCGGAGAGGGGATCAGTAATTTAAATGAAAGAGAATACAGCATTTAGTTATTTACTATATGTTGAAAGATTTTTTTTTTTACAAAACCAACCCAAATGTAGTCTCTGTGCTTGAGTGTGTTTTAAATAGCCTTAAATGTGATACAGCCTTATGTGTTGTTGTTGCTCTTATGTATCGTGTGTTTATGTCATGTGTGTTTTAAAGCAAGAGGCACCAAGTACAGAGATTCACATCTGAAAGCAGTTGTCAATAATAATAATATATCAAAGTACATTTGCTCATGTACTGTACTTTTCTTTTTATTTACAATTCTCAGAAATATGTAATATTCTGAAATGAGATGTAAAATTGTTCCTTTTACTTTTGATACTTAAACTATGCTATTATTATATATGCAATACCTAGTTTACACTGTAGTATTGCTATGTTTAGATTAGTAAAATATCTGAGTACTTCTTCCATTAACTGCTAGAAGTCAACCACATGACATAAGCAGCTACATGGCATGAAACTGACAAACAATACAACATAAATAAATTTGATTCGCATAAATGGAACCGGCATGTCTATCATATTTACTTGACATTTTCCTGTGTAAAGTTACCTCCTAGCCAGGTTTGTTCAATCGTATACGTAACCCATAACTCCGACAGCACCTAAAGGCAACTGAAAAGCCTAAATAAACAGATTTATATTTTAAAAGGAGCTCTTTTTTTTTGCAAGTTTACCACAACATACTAGGTCACATTTCTAGACGGACGAGAACCACATTTTTTGTTTCTTTAAAAAAAAAAAAAATTTAATAAATAAAGGTGCTACGTGTTAATTGATCAGAAATGCATTCAGGGCCAGCCTCCCGGTGACGCGGGCCACCTTTCGAGCGACGCATGCGCAGAGGCCCGGCGTGTCACCAGAAGCACCAGCACCACCAGCAGCCGCCGCCGCCGGGTAGACGCGAGCTGTCGTGTTGTTTATGCCACACAAGAGAAACTTTTCTCCACAATGTCACTATCCGACAGCAACCCCTTCGTGGACCCGGTGGACACGAACCCCTTCCAGGTGAGGCCGTGGGTTTTATTCCTCTGTGCGCGAAGTTTCGGAGCCTGTAGACTGAAAGAGAGAGCTGCTGTAACACAAACCTGTTTGGTCGGTTGCTGGGTTCGGCCTCTGCGTTTCCTGAGACAGAAACGTCACTATGATAAAGTATGAGACATTGCAGTCAAAGTACACTGCCTTCATGTTAAACGGGCCTGTAAACCGGTGTGTTTCCACGCTGTGCGTGGGGCTTTTAGGTGCACTCACCTGCGCAGGTGAGCAGACCAACGGACAGGTGCCTGCTGATATTTAGCCATCAAATGGGACTCAGTGACGCCATTAATGGTGGATTTTGTAAACCTCCTCAAGAGGAAATATGGGATTTAATGGCGCACTTTGCAGGTGTATTGCATCTTTTATAAGGTGTCTTTGTTTTTATCAGAAGCTAATGGTCACATCCGGGTGTTTTCAGATCTAATAGCTCAAGGGGGTAATGGTAATAGGTGAACTTGTGTCATTGTGACTTATTTGCTTAAAGAAAAAACACCTTTTTGCTTGTTTAAGCCTAAGAAACAGTTTTTCCTGATACAGATATGGTTGAGAGCCAAAAGTCAAATAAGTGCTCTTCCTGTGCTGGTTAGGGCTCTTTGGACTCTGCTTGCCCCACATGGCACCAAATAAGAGCAGGATCATGGCTTTACACTAAAAATACATAACTCCAAGTTATTCTCTTTTCTTTTTCTCAGGATGATTCAATCACACAGGCCACCAGCAGAGCCTCTGAAGCTGGCGAGTTCAACCCATTCACTGCAAGTGAAATGGTTTGTTCCTCTGCTTTTTAATACTACTTCTTGATGTGATGTTTAGTTTTTTCCCTGTCGGTATTTTAAAAAAGAAATATTGCTTCTCTCGTTTCACAGGAATCCCACACTGGCACGACCATCCCCATCTCTGCTGCCACCTCTCAACCCGCCATCCTGCAGACCTCTGTGGAGCAGAGCACACAAGTGAGACACACACACACACACACACACACACACACACACACACACACACACACACACACACACACACACAGTAATCTCATTTCAGCCACTTTATACGTCGGCTAGGATCAATTAACAATGATGCACCTGTCTTTGGTGGTTGATCGTGGCTTTGAATTTCCAAAACAATAGATGAGTAAAATAATAAAACGCTAATGTTTTTGACTGAATCATGGATTATTTGAGGCTATTTGAAAGTGTATAAAACATAACAACACACAGGCTGATACAGTTTTCTTTTTCACATGGACACTTAATGTAAATGCAGTGGTAGAAGACATACTCAGAGTATTTTAGACTTAAGAAAAAGATCTAAGTAAAAGTCCTATATTCTAAATGTTACTCAAGTAAAGGTACAGAAGTATTATCAGTAAAATGACTCCTTTAAAGTTTGCTATTACTATAACATGTTGTCACTTCTGAACACATGTAAGAACAACCCAATTTTACTTATACTTTGTTATACTGCATGTTATATTAGTAGTATAACACTGCATCATATCATATAAACATATATGTTTTTGTATGTTAAAGAGAACTAGTAACAAGCAACAGGTGAAATGTACAATATTTTCCTTAGAAGTATAAAGTAGTACTTCAGTACAGTACTTGAGTAATTGTAAATGTTACATTCTGCCACTGTATATGTGATATTTTGATAAGGATCATTGTAACCAAAGTATTATTTTTACACATCTCACAGTTTCCAATTATCCGTGGTGCAACACCTGGTCACTTATCTGCCTTTTTATTGTTGTATTGTATCGCCTGCTTGTAGTATAAACATGTCAACTAGTGCTATAGTAGTGAGACTACTTCAGGGTAATCTGGTCTCAGGAGCTGGAGCCTCACGCGGATGAATTAGGTGTGCAGGGTGGTGCCGGTGTGAGTTCTGCATCACAAGCAGGTCAAAAGGCAGCGTTAGGCTCTGTGTTAAGAGTCCTCCGTCTCCCACCAGGCGAGTGTCGCGGCCGGCCAGGCGAACCTGGTGAAACAGCAGGAGGAGCTGGAGAGGAAGGCAGCCGAGCTGGAGAGGAAGGAGCAGGAGCTCCAGAACAGGAGCGCCGGCCGAGCAATCAACACTGGTGGTAACTAGACGTTGGAGTTGTTTGTGCGTATAATATGGATCAACACCAGCCTCACAATGTGTGTGTGTGTGTGTGTGTGTGTGTGTGTGTGTGTGTGTGTCAGCTAAAGAGAACAACTGGCCACCTCTCCCCTCGTTCTCGCCTGTGAAGCCCTGCTTCTATCAGGACTTTGAGGAGGAAATCCCTGAGGAGTACCGCAGGATCTGCAAGAGGATGTACTACCTCTGGATGTGTACGTACCCCCCCCCCCCCCCCCCCCCCATGCAGTGTTTACCTTCATACCTGCTGTTTGTAAATAAACAAAAGGATCCATAACAGACTTGTTAACATACCAAACGTCAACCACACTAGCTCGTTTAAAAAAGAAAAGAAAAACAGGTCTGTAGCTGGCAAATGTCAGCATCTTCACGTCATGATTTATTCATATTGGTGCTAGTATTCTGTCCGATATTGATCAATCATTATCTGACAACCCTGAGAGAAATTTAATATCACAATTACATGAATACTGTGGTTGCTTTTTAATTTTATAAGGTAAGTATCCCTTTTTAAGGGTTTACCGAAAACATCACTCGCACCTATTAATTCCTCTAAAAGCACCAAAGACGGTTCACTAGAAAATACCCACACGACTCTATTCGTTAGCCATTCGTTGATGGATGATAGCTGCCTGTCCGGCTCACTGGTTTCCTTCCTGTCTCCCCAGTCCACAGTGCCACCCTCTTCCTCAACGTGCTGGCCTGCCTGGCTTACTTCACCGCCAACGCTCAGTACGGCGTCGACTTCGGTCTGTCCATCCTCTGGTTCCTCCTCTTCACCCCCGTGTCCTTCATCTGCTGGTACAGGCCCGTCTACAAGGCCTTCAGGTGCACCGGATTCTTTGATTTACACGACTCACCGGATGTTTTGTTGTACTAGCAATAGAAATAGGGACATGTGGAGATGAAGAAAACTTTGTGAACTCCCTCATCCTCCAGTCAGCCAGAGGGGATCAATTAAAAATATTAGAAAATGCCACTATCACTATTTTTCTTGCTTACGGTTTTACAGCGCTTTTAATTAGATTATTTTTCTAAATGAGGTGTTTTCAGCAGGACTTGTACTTTTGGCTGAAAATAAGCATTTTCAACTTTCCTGGATTTTGGAGTAATACCTGCAAGATGTAGTTTACTTGTGATCTATTTATTAAAATGTTCTTATACAACAATTGCAAAAGAATGAAGAGTACAGGTCAGTTGTAAAACCCAAATATATATATATATTTGTTATGTAATTAATTCAGTTCTTTAAAAAGGAAAAAAAAGACAAATACAAAAATGATATATTAAAATAAATATATTTGAATATACCTTGGTAAAAATTTTATATAAAGTTTTTTTTTTTAATTTTTTAATATTTTTTGTTGAACAAACCTCAACATCTTAAATACTAAACGCCATTATTAACACCTCCTTGTGTTTCTGCTCCCTCCCTCTAGGTCGGACAGCTCCTTCAGCTTCTTCTTCTTCTTCTTTGTCTTTTTCTTCCAAGTGGCGGTGTACATCATCCAGACGGTTGGGATCCCCAAGTGGGGGAACAGGTCAGTGGAACCTCCTTCAACCCAACAGTCACCTGCATGCTGGCTGAGAGCGACGCTGTGATGTAAATGACAGCTTTTCATTGCTAACAAGAGGTTTCTGACTTCACGAGTAAGAATGAGTGTGCTTTGGGTAGATTCATAGTAAATGTGGGTATGCATGGGTCCATGTGTTTCTTCATTCACGTCTTTGTGTGTGTGTGTGTGTGTTCTTGCCCTGTATCTCCTCTCTTGCATCTCTTTGACAGATTCCAGCCGCCCTAACTTGTCTGGGTCGCTGCTTTGTAGGTGTGTGGAACTTTTCTCTTTTGGGTTTTATTTCTATATCATGTCATATTTCCAGTTTCCCATCATTCCCCGCTTCAAACCTCATGCTTTTCCATTGGTTGCTGGGGAAGGTAAGGTGCACGCCTCAGTTTGCTTTCAATTCAGCCATTTTCATCATATTTTGTTTTAATGCCAGGATATTCTGTTTCTATGAAATGTGAAGCGACACATGGCTATTTGTTGTCTCTGTTGTTGAACAGTGGATGGATCGCATCCATCAGCATGATTGGCACAAACTTGGCTGTGGCGGTGGTTATGATGGTGGTGGCCGGATTCTTCACCGTGAACGCGGTCCTGTCTGTGATTCTACTGAAAATGGTACGCGAATGGAAACCCTTCACCAAAGCGAGAACTGAACCGTGTTACAGTTTGTACATTACAGATAATCTGGTTAGCACTTTAATATTAACCAGTCAAATTTAATATACCATCATGCTTATTTTGTTGTTTTTAAAGTAAATGACATACTGTATGTTTGCAGTCAAATTAAAGATGCCAGTGCCTTTTTTATAATTAATAGACTAAAATAGAAAGTATAAATATGGGTATTCCCACTGTGGGTTTGTATTATTTGTTTTTCCTCCAACTCGGTGGCGGCGCATGCAGATCAAAGAGAGAAACAAAATAAGGGAAAATAAAGATGGTGGTGACAAACACTAGCAATGAAAGAGCAACAGAGGGAAATATGGAGGTTTAGAAACTATTGAAGGGTTATAAAGGTTCAGAAACACTGCAAGCAGGTCCGTCTACAAACAAGTTTCCCAAAACGTGGCAATAATAATAACAGCAGATGGAGATGAAAACCTTTGTTTACTAAAAACTCACCTGTGCCATGTTATGAAGCCTTCATTTTATTTTAACAGCAAGGATGTGCACAGTGTGGACTGTGAAGACCAAGTCGTCCTTCATTATCATCTGAAAATCTGCTTTTACGACACAAACATGCAAAATATCATAACTGCAACCAGGAAGCAGTCAGAGAGCACGTACCTACAGCAGAATTGATCCTAGAACTTTTATATTTTAATCCTTATATGTTTGTAGACATTTATCTGCATCTTGACCCAAATCGACATTGAAATACATGTGCGGTAAGAAATAATCATCATATTGTGGCAAAAACAATTAAATCTGCCCTAAATGACCTATCTTGCAATCTTACAGTATACAATTCTAGAAAAACACAATCCTTAACTTTCTTCCAAATTTCACTGACATTTCTTTAATTTTGAGATATCCCTTTAACTAATAAAGACATTTGAATGAATTGAAAAGGTAAAATCTCATTTTCGAGGGTGCAAATACAAAATTATAAAACATTGTTATATACATAAATAATCTAATTCAGACAAAAACAGGATTATTTAATGCTACAAATATACAGATACAGACCACCTGGATAATAAATAAATCCAATCGGCATACAGTGCAATTGATGCAGTTTGTCTTCATTTTGATTAGAGAAAATGAAGATGCCCTGACGCAGTGTGAAGAGGTAGAAAGCGACACTATTCCCGTCAAAAGAAGCCTCTCACCGCCTGTCTTATGTCCCCAGGTCCACTCCAAGTACAGGAGGACGGGCGCCAGCTTCACCAAGGCCCAGCAGGAGTTCTCCACGGGCGTCCTGACCAACCAGACGGTCCAGACTGCTGCGACCAGCGCTGCCACCTCCGCTGCCATGGGAGCCTTTGGCAGGAATTAGACTGTTTCCTCAGGCTAAGTCTCTTCTTCCGACCAACATAGCCATGTCCCAACATACTTAATTGTGGTTAGGGGATCCGGGTTTAATCTATTTATGGGAGAGAAAAAAACGCAACTTTTGAAAGAAATTGTTCTAGCTACAAGAACAGAGTGAAGCTGCTTTTTCCTCTTGCTGTTTAAACGTACAGAAGACATGCATTATGTCTCTGTTGTTACTGAGCTCTTTACCACCCTCATCAGTATGCAGCACAACTCCTGCTATCAAACATGTATTCTGGGGGAAAGTAGGAAGGAGACAGGAAACTGAAGTTGAACCAAACGAGGCAGAGGAGGAGGCAGTGTGGGTATGACGAAGATGAATTGGCAACCCCTCATCACAATCTGACTAAAGATGTACGGCGCACCACTGAACAGGGCGGGAGTTTAGTGATAAAGTACATTTATTTAAATCATTTTTATTGTTAAATACTCTAGCGGGAGGATGTTTCTATCTAACGTACTGGGGCCTCATGAATAAGCACGGGGAGGAGTCGGCGTTATCTAAAAAGCACACAAGACATGAGAATGTTTCACCGTCATTGAATGACGGACCCACTTAATGTATGAATACATATTTGTCTCGTGGAGCGTTACAAGTTATGCCATTCTGCCTTCATAAACAGGTTTAATACATCCACACTACCATTTGACCATCTGTAAAATGAGACTCATCTATCTCACACTACTATTGAACGCAGTTGCTTTTTGAATTTTTCGCTCTAAATCTAAGTTTGATGATGGATAATGAAGGGGCCAGGATGAAGGTTTTTCTTTCTACTGTTTTAATCAGTTTTTTATTATTTTTTTTTTAGATGAAGTGTGACAAACGGTTCCTCTTCGGGCAAATGAAGATATGGTTTAACTGGGATGGCACATTTTAATTCATGTTGAGTTGTGAAGAATACCATAATGTTTGTCATTAAAATGAAAGTCAGGGTGCAGATATATTCATGTAAAGTTAGCGACATACAGTATAGAATGTAGGTGTATTTACAGAACTTAGGAGTGTATTAACGAGCAGAAAGAACACATTTATCCAATATTTATCCATAGTAATTATACTGCAGACAGAATGTATCATGTGAATAGACACAGTTTGTATGTTCTCGCCTACTTGTTGTTGGGTATTTACATTTTTCTTTGTGAATATACTGTATATGTACAGTGTATACTGCACATATAAGTTGTCCAATTCTGACCTTTCGATACTGTAACCTCAGTGCCTGGAAGCAGATGTAACCCACCGATTCCTGCGTGGGGATTTAAGCACAAGGCTCCGTGTGTTGTTCGACTATGTTTGTCTTGATGAGAGAAATTAGTTTTCCCTTCGACTATGATGTGTTTTAAGGTGTGTTGTACATATTGGTTTGAAATATAAATTGGAGGGGTATTTGCTGGACATTGTTTCTCAGTCTTAACAATGAATAAACTGTCATTTTTATGTTTCAGTAGGTGTGATCAGCATTTAAAAATACTGAATCTACTGTCAGGCTATATATATATATATATATATATATATATATATATATATATATATATATATATATATATATATATATATATATATATATATATATATATATATATATATATAAAAAATTTGTGTGTGTGTGAGAGAGAGAAGTCATGATTTCATACAATATTTAAAAAAAAAAAAAAGGCTAATTTAGTTCTTGCTTTGGCGGAAAGTAATTGTTTTGCCCTTTTAATTTTTTTAATATAGGCCCAATTTTCCACACAGGGTGTTTTATTATATACTTTTTCTATATTAACTAAAATAAATATTCACTTTTTGTTGGCGGGGTGAGAAAAAAAATCATTCATAAATCCCACCAGCTACTCCTCTATGACGTCTCCATGGCAACGGCTTCTAGTGTCGATCATCCCAAGATGGCGGACGAGGAGATAAACACGGCGGTGAGTGAGAAACCCCGAAGCTAGTTACCGTTTCTTCTTTGAGTAAACACAAACACTCCTCTCGGTGAGGCGATAGCGTGACTTTGCCTCAGTAAACATGACGTTTTTTTTGGGGGGGGGGATTATAACCTTCGTAATAACGCTGGTCGTTTGCATGCTCGCTGCTTTTGGCTAACCGACTCTATAAGTCGCAGCTAAGTTGATTAAGCGGCTAACGAGCCGTCTTTTAATCTCACTCGTGTAAAGGGGAAAGCTACAACCTGAGAGCTAACTGTTAGCTAACTACAGCTGCAGTGAGGGGACGTGAACGTTACGCGGTGCGGAGTGGACGCTCGTCAGCCCACGCGTAGTGCTGTAAACTAAGGTTACGTAACGCCACTAACCCTTCACGTCACTGAGGCCGGCTTTACGTCTTAACCTAGCGTTAGTTGTTATGGGGGGAGGAGGGGGGGGTGGTGACGTGACAAGAGTATTAGCGAATAAACTAAACGTCGTTGGCGAAGCAGGACTCAAGTGAGTCAAATATGGAGAGAAGTGATTGGAAGCTAAACACTGGGACTGCGCATGCGCGCATTTACCTGCTTACGAGGAAGCTGGATCATCTACTCATGAAACGTGAACTAGCTAATGTTTCTGATGATGTCATAGGTACAACATATCACCATTTACTCAAATACTGCACTGACATACATTTTAGGCAACCTCGTACTTGATTACTACTTGTTGTACTTAAGTAAAAGTAGAAATACCACAGTGAAGACATAGTTGAAAGTAAAGGTCCTGCATGAAAAATACAGCATTACAGTGTCAGGATAATAATACAGGCGATTCGTGAGAGGGCTGATTTAAATCAGGCCATCGTAAACCCATGAAATTATTGTTATGAAGTTAGTGAGAAATGTCAACATTTACTCCAGCTTTGGTATGTTTATTTTCCAGGTATTTTTACTGGTATATCCTTAACTACAACTTAAATTAATTAATTAAAAAAGTGGCAGTCACCACTTGATACAGTCTTTGCTGTGACCAAAAATTGCAAATGCCCCCTGTTAAATTGTAAATCTTTCAATCCGTGACCCTCTACTCTTAAACAATGGGAACAAGCAGCCTAATTAAAGAAAATACTTTGTTTTAGTGTGCTTGCATTAGACACTCAGATTAGACACAGAACAATAGATTTTCTTTTCTTTTTAGTAACTTCTGGTGATAATTGAATAATTAGAATATTTCCTAGTCACGGCGAGTAATTATGATAAGAAAAGCATCTACACACTTCTAAGCAATCTTCCAACAAGCCTTTATCTGGTGAGCAAATGGCAGATTGTGCAGTAATTAAAAATCTAAATTTTGACAGACGGCTTTTGATGGGACTCTTCAAACTCAACGGACAAACTTAACATAACGCACATAAATCAGTGTTTCCCACAACATGTATTTGAAGTGTGTGGCGGTGGGAGTGGCTCTTGCACCAGTTGGAAACAACAACACATAAGTCAGTCCAATTTTAACTTTGTGTGGGTGTTTGTTTTGCAAGGACCATATACAATTTAAAACAGCTGGCTCCAAACTCTACAATAATAACGCAACATGCAAAAGCAGGACAGTCACAGGCTCGTAACTTTCACCTGTATTTCCACTCAGCCTTTCAACATGAGACGGTGCAAAAATTCCTTTTTTTTTGGTGGAGGAAATCTATTTTGGTGTGGCCACCATGCCTGCTGCTCACGGTTAACACTGATACATATATGTATATTTTTCTAAGTAACTAGCATGGATTGTTACTTATTCGTTTGTGTTGTTTTTTTTGTATATTTCAGCTCCCAGTTGCCACTGAAGCCAAGAAACGTCGAGCACCTAAAGGTACAGCAAGACAGTTGACACTTGCAAGTCCTCTTATGAAATAATTTGATTTTGATATTGATTTAATTTGGTCTGTAACTGGTAAAGAAAGCCACTGGTGGGTTTGAATCTAATCGTCCTGCAGAGGTCACCCTCACCCTTCTAGCATTCGTCCCTAGAAGGAAGAAGCTGTTTATACAGCATGCCGATGAGCCATCATCCAGATATTTCGGTGTGGAAAACGTTTGTTGATTATATATTATAACTGGATGTTCTGTCATCATAATTGTGGCTTAATGTCCCATTAGGCTGTTGTTCACGATTAAGCTTCTTTTTTTTTTTCTCGTTTGACAATATTTTGTATTTGTCATCAGCACTGCTGATACTGCACGTCCTTTGAGAGCCATTTGGTACAATGCATGTTATTGTATGTGCAGGGATCTCTCACAAGCCGGGCAGGCTTATTGTGGTGTGCTCAGTCTAATTAACGGAGACAAATCAGATCAAAACCGTGAGTGTTTTAGTTTGAAGGAAGATGCCAGAAATCATCAAAACAACAAATAAAGATTAGTTTTTAATTTGTTGATGTATTGGAAGTGTACAGTGTTGTTTAAGTTAAGAAAAAGCTCTACAACTAAGTCAAAAACTACCATTTCTAATTATCTTTATAACTCTAACATCAAGTCAACCATTAAGAGCTTCGTGTTTGGAATAACCATTCAACAGAATGCAGTTTACAATGCCAGTACGAACTTAAATATAAAATATAAAACCATGCCACACATCTGTATGCTGCACACATGGAAAAGCCCCTTAAAGCAAAATGGTTATTTTGGGCCAAATAGATCCAATTGACTTTACACAAGGGCATCGACCTGTAATGCATACAGTAATACATCATGTGTCATGCACATGGTAGGTCTATATAAATACATATAATTACATCAAGTATCAAGTGTGTTGAAGTGTGAAATAATTGTGTTTTCCCAGTTTATCGCTTGTCTGAAGTGCACAATGCAAAAATATGATCAGATGATGACATTTGGTCCAAAGTCTCCTGAATATGAGCAAGAAGTGAAAATAAGCCAATAAAAATCCACAAATCTCAGTGAAATTGCCTCCATAACCTACTGATTTCATACTAATCCTATAATTACCATCCGGAAGGGTTATATTTTGCCATGCACAAGTACATTATCTGCTTTTGTGACATTTTATGCAAAGCAGTCACTTAATTCTTGGAGTGTCAGACTCACGAGGGGCTGTACGAATGCGTGCATGCCCATGTTTCTTTTAAAACCAGCAGCAAAACAAATGCCAGTGGCAGAAGGTCACCGGTTTCCATTTCCCAGTGTCGAGTGTTCGTGCTGCAATCTGCTTTCATTTCTGATTTCATTTTCAAATTCCTCGGAAGAAAAAAATGTAGGCATACGAAATATGAGAATAAATTACTTGACAGGACCGAAGGGTTTTTAAAAAGTTTTCGTGGTGTAACTTCCCAAAAAAAAAAAGAATTCCTCGTATTTTTCATTACATTCTCCCCATGTGTCTTTTGATCTCAGCATTCCTCTCCTCTGCTCTTATCCCCCTTTAACAGATGCTTGGAGCACACGAAAGCCAAATCTGGCTTAGCATTAGACAGATCAAATATAACAATGGGAAAATTCCTCCATGTTTGGGATGAAGTTTTCCACCGAATTATATTTAGGAGACCTCCTGCTGCGCTCTTCTTCTCGGCTCCTTTCCACCATTCTTCCATACAGTAGTTACAGCAACGCATGTCGCACATGTAGCCCGTCTCCCCTCCAACAACACACGGCCTGCTTTGTGGACTCCGGAGCGCCACGGGGACCCCCGTCTGAAACACAGAGACAAGAATATTATTGCCGTCTCAGCAGGAAGAAAGCGGATTAGGGTGCTACAAATAGGGCCACTCCGAAAATCTTGACGGGGCCAAACGTGTGAAACCCGTGCAGCTTCACACTCTGCGTCGGAGAGCATCTCTCTGAAGTTGTTGGAAGAGGCTCCGGCGCTGACGGATAAAAACAGAAGGGAGCTTCGGTGTAATTCACACTGTATTTGTGTGTGTTGTTTGTTCATTAACGACATCCCCCAGATGTCAGTGGCAGACTCAAAGCCCAGCACCTCGTTCCACATTGCATTGAATCCTATTTTTAGCCTCAGAGGAAGGTAGTAGGTGTAAGATAACAGGACTACCAGAATCAAACTTGCATGAATTGGAATTACGTTTGCCTCCTCGTGAAATGAAACATTGCACTCGTGGAGACTCGGAGCACCGTGGCTGTGTTCTCGGGGTTACCTAACCCTTTTGTAAAGCTGGCTTTGTGCTGCTCGTTCCTCGGGCTTTCAGCCTCTTCTCTATACCTTCCTCTGTTCTGTCACAAGCACCTGGCTCGCCAGATACATTGTTGCCCTGGCAACCGGGAAATATCCCAACTTGCCATGACAAAAAGCAGCAACACACACACACACACACACACACACACACAAAACTTGCTTACAAGGTGACATTTACAGCGTGGCTGCTGAATAGATTACAGTTTGGCCCGGGGGCTTTTTGGTTGAAGTGTTAACATCGTGTTGCTGTCAGATCAAAGGCCTGCCGGCGACTCCGGAGAGGGGAGGGGCCTTTCACGAGTATTTGTTCAACTGCCAAATTAGAGAAAAAGACCAAATTAAAAATGAATAGTCCAAGTAGACATGAATGTGTGATAGCCCGCGCTGTCTGTTTGTGAATACAAACCGGCGAACAGGCTCCATAGCTGCGGTGCGCCGTGTGGATTGACTTGAACGCAGCCTGTGGATTTGACGTGTTACATCTGCGTTAACCGTCGGATCAGAGGCTTCCTAATGACTGCAAGAGGAGGGAGCTTTCAGGATTAATCACTCAGCTATCAACTAAATAAGACATTATCTGAACAGTAAAGGGGGTAATGAGCTTTAAAAGTTTCCTTATTCTATTCTCGCTCCCAGCTCCAGAGCTTCCCATTGTGGAGAGGAGGAACTGGCTGATCCACCAGCACTACATCCGCAAGGACTATGACACCTGCAAGGTAGAGTACCGCCACGCCTCCATTCTCCCCGTGGTTAGCGCTGTCATTGACCCTCAGCGTTGATCTGATTGACCTTTAAAAAAAAATAATGAAGATAATGAATGTCTGGCATGTCCAACACTCTACTTCATTACGGGCTACTTCACTGCATTGACCTGTGTATTCCCACGTGAAACAGGCAGGTACTTAATAAAAGCTCTGAATAGATGCCGGCACAGTACTCGTGAGATAAATTACTGCCGTCCTCCTTCTCACTTTCTCTTCATAAGAGATGCACTCCTCTCTCTCAAGGCCTTGTTTTAATTGTGCATTGTAATTTTATTGTAGTTGTCCCCTGTTCTGTGTCCATGCAGGCGATCATCAAAGAACAGCTGCAGGAGACCAATGGAGTGTGTGAATATGCCATATATGTTCAAGGTGAGTCATTTTAATAGTATGATGTTAAAAAAAAGATCGGCGTCAAATGAAGGCTCGGTGGTTGTCGGCGCCAAAGCTCCTCAATACATCATTTATTTCCCCCAAATCCAGTCTGTGGGACCCCATGCTGTGCCTTTGATTCTTTTTAATTCCTCATGTAGATGAAGATCCTCTCTTTCTGTGTGTTATTTTTCTTTCCGCAGCGCTAATTATGCGTCTTGAGGGTAAGATCCAGCCGTCCCTGGAGCTGTTTCAGAGCTGTGCCGTCCTGAATCCCAGCAGCGCTGACAATCTCAAGCAGGTGGCCAGATCACTGTGAGTCTGCTGCCCCGGAGGCCGGGCTGCATCCTCCCGTCTCCATTATCTAACAGGACAGACGCAGGAAAGAAATATCACTGATAACAGCCCAACTGCAGGGCCAGTAATGGCAAAAAGTTTTTTTTTAATACGATAGGGAAAAGTTAAGCCACCCACAGTGACTGTGTTCAACTGTTGCAGGATTTTAAGGATGCAGTGAATACAATTGATTCATTTCTCACATGGATTGTTGTTGTTTATTCTTTCCGTAGATTCCTCCTGGGAAAGCACAAAGCAGCTATTGAGTTCTATCACGAAGCTGCGAGGCTCAATGAGAAAGACTGGGTAAAAACACGGAGTTTCTGCTTTGTCTTTAAGTGTGTGTGTGTGTGTGTGTGTGTGTGTGTGGGCCTGGCATCTTTCACTCTGAACACACAGCATGACGTCCGCTCAACAAAATTTTCATAAATTCAGAGTGACTGAACGTCTTTTCTTGCAACAATTAAAAGAAGACAAAATAAAAGCATCATGGTTGCACCCAATGACCCATATGAAGCACATCCCCCATGTAATACTGTCAGTAATACTTTAGAGTTTGTATTCCACAGAGCCGTTGTCTCAAATAGCTTTTATATTTGGAAATTAAATGTATCCAAGCCTTTTTCAAGCCCTGTATAATCTGACTTTTTCTCACCCCAGGAGATCAGTCATAATCTGGGGTTGTGCTATTTCTTCATCAAAGACTTCAAACAAGTGAGTACGCTCGTTTTGCAGACAGACGGGACAGACTGTACTCCTTCCTGGCTGATTTGATCATTTTGATCTCTCGTCAGGCTGAGGAGCATCTAAACATAGCGCTCCGGATTAATAAACACGACAAGACGTTTATGATGCTCGGGAAGGTTCATCTGCTGGCTGGAGAAACTGACAAGGCCATCGAAGTGTATAGGACGGCCGTGGAGTAAGTCAAGTGTTCAATGTTAAAGAGCACTGAGAAGACTTCTAAGAATACATATTTAAAATAACCACTTATTCTAGATATGTGTTATTAAGGACTGTCAAATCGGGTCTCTCTTTCTTTTTCTCTCTCTCTCTCTCTCTCTCTCTATCTATCTATCTCTCTCTATATATATATATATATATATATATATATATTTATTTATACATATCATTATATATATATATATATATATATATTTATGTATACATATATATATATATATATATTTATATATATATATATATATATATATTTATGTATATATATTTATGTATACATATATTTATATATAATTATATATATATATATATATAATGTATGTATACATATATTTACATATAATTATATATATATATTTATGTATACATATAAGTGTATATCATTTTATATATATACAGTTATCAATTATAATTATTACATTTTAAGTTCAGGAATTGTTTACCAGAACAACCCTTCATCCAACCCTTATGATAAGAGAAACTTGTATTAATAACTGTTAATATTTACACAGCCTTTAGCATGCCAGTTATCTTCATGATAACATTGTCCCAAAGCGGTAAACGAGATATGAGCCATAAAACATGCTGACTATGGGGTTCCCTCTGGATTTATCTCACACAAAGTTTCTATTAATTTCCATATCTATTCACATGTTGAATATTCAAACATTAGGCCGTGGCGTAAATAACGAAATTGCACCGGTGTCTATAATAGTTGAGCTCCTGTTGGGGTTATATTAATTAATCAAGTGCCTCAATACTGATGTTGCTTTGATGAGACGTACCACTGTGAGCCGTGTTTTAATGCAGCTCTTCCTCCACGTCTTTCTTAGAGCAACATCATCCCCCCACAGGTCATAATTAATACTCCACAATTATGCTGAATCCAAACCCTGATTGAATCAGCAGATTTCCTGAATATCAACTATGTTATTTTAAGAATAAGTGCAGGCATTAAATGTAATTACAGGCGTAGATACAGTGGCATTCTTCTTTGTACTTGTCTCTTCCTCAATTCAGGTTCTCTCCAGAGAATACTGAACTCTTGACTACTCTTGGGCTGCTGTTTTTACAGGTATGTAGTTTTTTTAATAACCTTTTCCAGTGAAATCATGTGTACACAAGAGACGAGCGCTACCAGATAATAGTGACATTTACTGAAGGTTTCAAAAACATTAAAAAAAGGAATTGTGTATAATTTGTGTTTATGTTTCCGCCAGCTTGGGAAATACCAAAAAGCATTTGAGCACCTTGGAAACGCCCTCACCTTTGACCCCAACAACTATAAGGTACGTGTGTATTTTAACACACATTGTGCTTTGGTGTAAACGTAGCCAACGTTACCTGAGGACAGCGCATTCAACGTCCTTTTAAAGCGGTTCGGTTCAGACAAAAGGTCGTCCTCTGTCAGGTGGCACAGCCGGTCTTTCATCACGAGCGCCGTCATCCTCCTCTAATATCTCTCTAATGATTGTTTTTATTCCCAGGCCATCCTGGCTGCAGGCAGCATGATGCAGACCCACGGCGACTTTGATGTGGCCATGAACAAGTACAGAGTGGCAGCCTGCGCCGTGCCAGAGAGCCCCCCCCTCTGGAACAACATCGGCATGTGCTTCTTTGGAAAAAAGAAATATGTGGCCGTGAGTAATACTGTCCATTCACTCGTCTTTGTCGGTTAAGTATCCATGGAAGGCAGTACTCCAAAAAAAAAGAAGTTCACCGCAAGTTCATTCACCCTTTTGCAATAGTTACGTAGCGAACACTGCTCAGGCATTGAACACAGATATAATACTGAAGTATTATCAATGCACCATTGCTCAGAATCCATGGTTTCTTAGGTTCTTCCTGGGATCACGTTTTATTCCTGTACTTTCCCATCATTCAGCCCTTTTTCACTTCCCTCTCCCCATCTCCATCTCCCCCGCAGGCCATCAGCTGCCTGAAGCGAGCCCACTACATGTCTCCCTTTGACTGGAAGGTGTTGTACAACCTGGGTCTGGTTCACCTGACCATGCAGCAGTACGCCTCTGCCTTCCACTTCCTCAGCGCCGCCATCAACCTGAACCCACGCATGGGGGAGCTCTACATGCTGCTGGCAGGTAGAGAGACAGGGAAATTATTTTTGGCCAAAGAAATAGTGCAAACGGTCTCGGGGAATTAAGCATTTTACTGTTGTACAATAATTTAATATGCACAAACGTTACATACTATTCCTTTTGTAAAGTGCACACTACATACAACAAATTGAACATACTGAATGTGCCTTTATGTGCAGTTGTCACCTCCTTTATTATTAAATTCCTAACAGTGGCTCTGACCAACTTAGAGGACGTAGAGAATGCCACCAGAGCGTATGAACAAGCTGTGACCATTGACGAGTGAGTCCGTCTTACCATCTTAAATGTACGCTGTGTTTGAATCTGTAATTTAATCATTTCATATAATTATTGCCTGGGGGTCAATCACCTGCAGATCCAACCCTCTGGTCAACCTGAACTTTGCCATCTTCCTCTACAATCATGGCGACAAGAAGGCAACTCTGGATCAGTACCAGGAGATGGAGAGGAAAGTCAACCTACTTCGAGACAACAACAGCAACTTTGAGTTTGATACTGAGGTAAAGTGATGTTTTGAAGTGGGTTTGTCTGAGGTACTTATCCATAGTGGGTGCATTACCTCCAGTAGAAGGCTGTCTGCACACTCCCACTTTGGAGAAATAGACAGAAGTACCAGTACCGAAGCTCAGCAGTGTTCTGCTGTGGATAAGAACAGCAGCAAAACATTTCTAAGCTACCTAAAAAAAGAATCAACTTCAGTTTAAGGGTACGCTATTGAACGTTTTAGAACAGTTTCACCACTTTAGCTCGCCATCAGACAGTCCCTTCGGGTGGGGAACCAAAGCCGTTGTCTAGTTAGAAGACTCCTTTGACAAAAGCAGAGGTTTTGCCTGGCAGAACACAGGAGTTGCCTCCATCAGTTAGCTTGATTATGGTATAGTGTGGGTTTGGTGTTCATCCCCTTGAGGTCCTGTTGTTGAAGTCTTTCCTTCCAGTCTTTCTAAGTCTACTTATCCCTCACAGCTAATGGACATGGCTCAGAAGATGGGAGCTGCCCTGCAGGTGACAGAGGGTCTGGTCTGGACCAAACCAGGCAAGGACCCCAAATCCAAACCAAACTCTGCAGCAGCCACCAAAGCCCCCGGTGCCCCCCTCGGTACTAACCAAGCTCTGGGCCAAGCCATGTCTTCTGCCGCGAGCTACAACAAGAACCTCCAGCTGCCAACAGGTACGAACGACCAGTACGGGTTTGTAGAAAGTGTCGGTTAATACTCTGTCACCTCGCCGTGGCTTCTGGTTTGACTCCTGTCGACTGTCAGAGCCGAGGTGAGGCTTGAAATGAGGTCTGGAGGTGATGCGAGCATGCACCGCTGAATGTCTCTCTTAAGTTTGTTCTGAGCACAAACTCAAAATGAGGTGAGCGCACAAGAAAAGTCCAGTTTTGCGCCCCTTAGCGCCGATGGTGACAAATTTCACAGCCTTCCCTCTCTTCATTAAACCGAAGCCCAATTTTTCCTTTTAAATGGAAACTTGAAAACTATCTCTTTCCCGTGTGTTTTATTCACAGCCTCTTGCCTGCCGCACTACTGGGGCAGATTGAATTCATGAGCTAAGGCGAAATGGAATATGTTAAAAAAATAAATAAAAAAAAGAAGCTAACCTCTAGCCAGTATATATTGTCTGCTAAAAAGAAAAGAAAGTCGGCGGCGTGAAAAAAAAAAAGAGACGCAGTTAAGATAATAAATTCAAGGCTGAAATGATCGTCACGGCTCTCAGATGTCAGCGGACTGTTGGCTGAGCTTTCTACTCCTTTTGTTCTGCTGTTAACAAATAACAGCAGAACAATGCAACCATGTTCGCTGTCAGACCTTTTACTTAATTACACAGCTCCGGCAATCTATCGGCTCTCTAACGCCTGCTGTGGATATACAGTTAGTCAATGTTAAGCAGTATACCATCAATTATGATGATGGAGATGAACAATTTTAGCCCTGAAAACTTAGTTTAAGCTTTGTAAAGAAATCTGTCACATAGGGCAGTGTGGGTGGAAGATATTTTTAACACTATTTGTTCCCAGCGAGTCCATTAAACACTTAATTCCCCAGATTATTAGTATTGTTTTAAGTTCCTTTACACTTTAAACATTTTAAAAAGCATTCATGAGTTTTGTAAATGTAATATTTTGTTAAAATGGCGTAACATATGATGATTGTGACTTGATACGGACTCGCAACTCAAAGTTTAGGATTTTCTGCTTGACTTTCTTGTGACCTCTGTCTCAAGGTAAGCGTTCAGAAGCCCCTGCTTCCCACCGGTGTGTGTTACAGCTGGGGGGGATTGTGTAAGTGTTTAGTCATGGGACAAACTTTGTTGTTAAAGTTATAAATATGCTGTGAAAGCATCGGACTGGTATACTCCTTAATGACTCACCACCACGTGCGGAAATTGCACCGTTTAAAGAAGCCAATCTAAGTTGCCCGTCTGAGGAATGTCACAACTGGAAAGTCTACGGTCACCATTACCATGCCCTCCGCCTCACAACAGGATGTGGTGTCATGGTTTCCGTGTGTGTAATGAATGAACACTTCACAGAACCACCGTACAGTTTGTAGTCAGGTCATGTGATGTTGTGAGAAACGAGGTATTTGCTCATGCGAGATCAATGACCGTGTACAAACAGTGTTTCTGTTTGCCTCCATTGGTGCACATCCACTCTACTGAAGCTTAACCAAGGTGAGCTCTGACCTGAGTTCATCATGAGAATCAGGTTCTGGTCTGCTGGATATGATGAAGACATGTGACAGCAAGCCAATCACATTTAAAGGTCCAGTGTGTAGGATTTAGTGCCATCTAGTGGTGAGGCTGCAGATTGCAACACGCTGAAACTTGAATGAATAAACGTTAAATGTAAAACAAGAAAACATGGTGGACTCCATGAAGAAGACCTTCTCCATGTGTAGATATAAAAAGCTCATTCTCAAGTCATGAAAAAGCATTCTTAGGTGTACTGAAGAAAACCTACTTATTATTAATATTATATACCATTGTTGCCAGTCGATCCCCCTCAATCCTACAACCCTTCCTCGTAAAGGTCCTGCGTAATGTTACAGATTTGATAAACTGCTTTAAATGTGTCGACCAATGAGAACTTCATGACCTTTTCTGAGCAATATTGGCATCAACTCTGCTTTTGTTATTTTCAGGCGCTTCCAGAGGCCCCTCCATGCCCCTGGAGCCAGAACCGGATGTGGATGAAGCCCCCAGCCCGCCCACCGATCCTCCAGGCTCCCCAGAACCTGCAGAGTCCGAAAACCCCAAACCCAGAACCTCCAAGAGGAAATCTAAGATGGAGGAATGAGTTGGCTCGGTAGCCGCGATCTGACTGGACTTCTGTCGTAGGGTTATATAATGTTATGGAGGCAAATCACGGTAGTTCGACATGAAACCATTCTGGTTTAGGTACCTGCTGCACAGACAGTTCATGTCCTGCACAATAATGTGTGTCTTAAAACCCAATAAGGTCAATAGTGATGTTCACTTTGGTTATACAGGAATACCGAATGTCCAAACAGCTACTCAAAATTCAGAGATAATCAAGTGTTTCTCATAAATCCATGTCGACGTGGCCGGTTTGGTGCAGTTTAAGGACGTCTCTATTCGGCATTTACATTTGTGCAGTTGCAATTGTTACTATTTGGATGAGCTTAGCAATAAGGTCAAGTGATGGATCTTCCTTAAATTGACATTTCCAGACTCTGAAATGTATGAAATGCTGCGACAATCACTGCTAAAATCAAAAAGACATGAAATGGATGTTTATGAATAGTTGCAGAGAATTGCTTGTTTGTATGATAGGGCTCTTTTTGAGGGTTGAGTGTAAATAGTGATACATGCTTTTATATGTGGATAAATGTTATGTTTATAGAGTCATGTATTTAATATTAAAGAAGAGACTTTAAAAGAAAAATAGCTGCGTCACTTGTTTTTTAAAGTCCGGTTTTAATGATGTTTTTTTCGCTCTGTTTTCTAATGTTAAGGTCATTCAGTGTTTTTAAAGAGCTCTCAAGGTCATTTAACACACAATGAACACTTATAAATGAACATATACTTATGTATTCCCCATGTGCAGTACTCATCAAACTTAATATTTTGTGAACATCCTTAATGGTTTCGGGGGGAAAGAACTTCTGAACAAGGAATAAAGTAGTTGGGTTTCGAGATGGCACCTCATAAATTATCTGTACTGAAGGTCACGCGCAAACTGAAATTATTTATGTGTATGAATTACAGTGTGGATGGGGCGGTTTATACATATTAACCAAAACTATTCATGAAAAATGTCCCCTGACAAAGTCTACACACACAGGGATGTGATTCTTTCTGTGCGTTTAATGTTTGGTGGCATTTAAATATCAAACCGCTGGCGTTTTGGTTTAGTCGTTTAGAGACTAATGGACTGCTGAAAGACAAAGAAAGACGAAGGGACGCGTCCTTGTGCACACTTCAAAGTTTAAAGATTTATACCCGAGCACTGTTCAAACTTGTTACTTTAACTAGAATTACCAAAACCTCACTGTTGACGTTTCAAGATTTGTTTCAAATCCCGAGATAATAGAAACGACTGATGTTTGACCGAGTTACTGATCAAGACCGAGATTGTTATTTAATTAGATGGCAGGTGTTGAAAGACTCGGGTTTTGAGTTTCTCTACAAACTAGACCAGGCTGGAGAAGCTTCTCTTCCTCTAAGGCTTAATATCGACCCTTATTATGCGCCCAGATGGGGATCTCTGGGTTTGACCCTCTGAGACTGATTATACCAACATACCACTAACACATATATGGCCTTATTATCTATCTTCACAAGGGATTTCTGTATATTATATTTCATTTTTCAAATAGACCTTGTGAATGAGGAGATGGGCGACAGGTCAGTGGTTAGCAGGTCTGACTTTCAATCAGAGGATCGGTGGTTCGATCCCCAGCTTCGCTAGTCCGTGTCAATGTGTCCTTGAGCAAGACACTTAACCCTGATTGCTCACCGTTGCTGTGTCTACGGTCTACTGTATAGCATGTAAGTCGCTTTGGATAAAAGCCTCAACTGAATGAAATGTAATGAGATAATCAGGATTTAGTATGAGGAAAAACCCTTGTCTGAAAAATGGTTGGGTCGCATGAGGACACGATGTGTGATTAGAATAAATGTAGTGCTGCTTATTTACCCGTCACATCCCTCTCAGAGGCCTCCAGCATTGAGGCCAGAGCCTTTTAGTCGGGTTTGTCTGGACCGTCGGAGTCGTAGCTTCACTGAGATTTGCAGCCGAACTGAGCGCTTCCATTTAGTCTCCCTTCCCGGCGGTGAGAGTAAATGTTTGTTATCGGGCTCCGGACAGAGTGAATGCTGCTGTGGTCCGAGTGGCGGGTCAACACACTGTCAGTCCCTCTTGTAGCACCTGTTGTGCTTGTTTGTCACCTTCCTGCAGCCGTGGCTGGAGATTGTGCTGGAAGGCAATGCTCTGATTTTTAAACAGCGGTGTGTTTTTATATTTTTCATATTTGAGTCAAGTGAGTAAACCTGGAAACTCTTGGCCACACATCGTGAGTGGTAGTTTAAGTATTTTCCCACAGTAAGAGATCCACTCTGTTGAGCCTACAACATATTTGTCCCTTGTTATTATGTATTTATTCATGAAAGTGGCATATTTTCCTTCAAGAATCCATCGTGCACGGATGTTGGGTTTTGCATCAATAATGTGTCAGCATGTGTTAAAATATTTTGGGGAGTTTCGGTCAATTTACAATAAACAGTTTACAGTTTAAAGTTTAGAAATAAAAAGTTCCCAAAGATGTATTTATTTGTATAAACTTGCTTAACTTGTACCTTTGCAATTCTTGTTGATGACCTTCGATCTTTCTTGCTGAATAATAACCCCACATGTACATTTCAAATGACGTTTCTTCCCACAGCATTGAGCCCCTCAAAATACTATGATATTATACATGTTCCTGGGTTTGGCTAACTTTCTTTGAATTGTTCATATGAACAGTCATCCCTCCTGTGTGTGTGTGTGTGTGTGTGTGTGTGTGTGTGTGTGTGTGTGTGTATTTCTTTTGTATTTGTGATCTTGGGCACAATAAACTGAATTGAATTGAATTGAATTATGTGTCCTGTTTTACTTACGATTGAGACTCATGGATGAGTCTGTTTCAATGTGCCTGTTTCTGCAATGCTTAAAAAAAAATACATTTCCCAAGTGGGAGAGTGAAGACTAAAGTGAACAATTTAAAAAAATGTTTATTGACACCATTTATCACCTCAAACTGAACCTCACAATTTCAGACTCAAAGATCGTCCACCGAGGCGGAATCATTCATGGAGTCAAGTTATTAAGCTCAGTGGAATATAAACGTTAAAAAAACACACTATAAATGAAAAAGATGATTCATAAATTCAGACAAGACATTTGCAGAATTTCTATATTTTTCAAGTTTAGATTCCACTGAGCCTAAAATGATGCCGTACACCTAATAAACATAAATAATTGTGTATATAAAACAAGCAAAAAAAAAACATTGAGCTTATCATTTAATCCCTCATAATACTGCCTTTGTTCTGTCTCTATCTTCCTGCAGTGAGATACTGATAAAATATTTAATCCAAACCCAAACACGCCACCATGTGACCATAAAGATGCTTCATGTGGTCATTGATCGTCCTCCCTCATCGTGGCCTCTTTATGACAAACAATAGAATCTACATGTGTTGCTATTATTGCCAAAAGCAGTAGTTTTTTCATTAGGTCCTAGTTAAACTGTGCATGCCTGAAATGCCCGTGGTCGTAACTTTTACAGGCCAGCTGATGGCCTGAACAGTAACTTACTGTTCCTGCTGCAGTTATTTTCCAGCGCAGCTGTGGAAGATTGCTTTTCCATTTCTCGTCCTTCTACAATTCAAATCGCCCGTGGAGGCGTCTCAGTAGGCGACCTCATGGAGCTTTCATTTAAAGTTCTCGGACTCCAGGGAATGCCAGGTTGATTCAGACGCTGTATACGGTTGCAACTTCTGTGAATCGGCCTAAATACATCCAATGTCCCCTGTTAAAGTTGTACTGTCAAGAACAATAGACTCACACAAAAGAAATCCCTCTCGATCATCACTTCTCACCCGCTGGAAGTGTGTGTTGTCGGCCCTCTCCCTGTATTTTCTTATTTTCTTCCTATTTTGCTGTTTTTCGGGTCGTTTCTAGGAGTCAATCTTTGGATACTGGGTGTGTAGCCACCGACGCATCCAAGAGGAAGCTACTAAAATGCAAAGATAGCGACAAGCGGACAAAGTTTGTTCCAAAATGAGAGAGAGAGTCTGGGTTTGGCTTTCACTTCGGCTTCTGCAGGTGGTTCTGCTGGGCTCTTCTTCTGGTAAAGGCTGTGAGGGGGCGTGTGCTTCTGGTGAGGAGGAGGGGCCAACTTTGAATGTTGTGTTAACAAAAAATAAAAGCAACAATTCCTGCATTGTATGCGCCTTTAAACGCCCGTCTCGAGTTTATCTTTATAACTTTCATAAGGTTTTTGCAGGAGGTGTTTTTGTTTGTCAGAGCCGACAGAAGCCTTTAAAAGAAGGAGACATTTTTTATCTCCTCTGTGCCCCTTAATCTTTCTTCTTTGATTTACTGTGACATTGATATTTGAGGATTCTGGCTGTGTGGATCTTAGATCAGCCTTGCTGTTAACCTTCAACCCCTCTTCCTACTTTGCAGTTCCACCGTATAACCGAATAGCTTTTAACTTGTAGGTCACATAAAACAGGCTGTAATTCCCTCTGCACCTCCTCATCCACTGTCTGCCCCTCGTCTGGCTCTTTTAAATAGTTCCCCAGATAATCACGAGGTCTCAAGTATCAAGCCCAGGACCGGCCACCTGGCGAGGGCGAAAGTATTTAACCACACACACTCATCCTCCCGTATTTCCTTTTGCTCTTCGGTTACCTCGGTTACAGGACACGTCATTCGTGTCCAGTTTCGTCTGAACTTTGACCCACAAGCTGAGTCCCATTTTCATACTGCGTGTTAGTTGAATACATTATCTCGTTGGGTTATTATACAAGTATTTTTATATATATTTTTTAAATATTTGTATTGTGTTATTGGAGCTTTCACCAAAATCCACATTTAGATTTTTTTTTCCAGCTGAGCAGCTCTTTCATTTCTTTTGTGCATTGCTTTTTGGGATAATTGACACTCAAAAATCTAGTGTTGTTTTGTTATGACAACTCTCTCTTTAGCTCATTAGCAGCATGACGTGTTGGTTGGTAAGTCCACCACTTTGATCCAGATCAAGGTTTTTTCATTTTTAGTGAGTTTTTGATGGAAGCTGGAAGACGGAATTTGGAAGCCGGAACCTGAAACCTGGAACCTGGAACCTGGAACCTGGAACCTGGAACCTGGAACCTGGAACCTGGAACCTGGAACCTGGAACCTGGAACCTGGAACCTGGAAGCCAGAACACGGAACACGGAATCTGGAATCTGGAAGCTGGTTGTAAATTGATGTATCTCCCCATTTCCATTAAACCACTGAACTTCCTGTCTGCCTAGACTGGCTTCATTTGGCTCCTTCCCATTTGCCTCTCACCAACTCTCCTGACATATAAACC
This sequence comes from Cottus gobio, assembly GCA_023566465.1. Taxonomy (NCBI): domain Eukaryota; kingdom Metazoa; phylum Chordata; class Actinopteri; order Perciformes; family Cottidae; genus Cottus; species Cottus gobio. The sequence continues at coordinate 6,258,481 of CM042224.1, read as the reverse complement.
ACAGCCCTGTGGAATATCTTTTTAAATCACATCTAAATTAAACAATCTTAAAAAAAAAAAAGATTAATGCTGCTTGTTATCAGAAGGAGGCCCTGCCAAATTTGCAGTTACCTGATGTTGATCCATCCTGGTTATTTCACCATCCGCAGATCATCAGCGTCACATGATGGATGAGGCGGGGAAGCAAAAGAGGAGCAAGGTGGCGGCAGCGTGACGGTCACATGATTCCTGCTACTCCATCACCGTAAGCATCTCTGATATCTTTTTAGGTCACTCTTTAAGTGAGTCTATCCGCCTGTTAGACTGAACGCAAAATGATTGATCAATATCTCAATAGGAGTTTTCTCATTTTACATCCTGATGTTATGCGCAGAAGTTACCGGGGCCCTCGCACTCTGATGACTTTTTAATTGCATCTTAAGATCATTTTTCACTTTGTGCATGAGTTAGATTTATGAAATGATCTCAATGAAGCAGAGTCTTCCCGTTTGGAAAACATGTTGTGCACCTGTCTAATAGAAACCGTTGTAATACACTCCCATGCGGCACGATCGCCGTCTTTATGTAACGTTGCAAAAATTGAGGCTTCAGTCGTGAGCCCATCAATCCTATTTAAAAGATTGCACTTGTTTTGAAGAGTAAAACTAGCACCATTACGATTCGAGGGCACTTATACAGCAACATATTTATGCAGCCCGCATGCAGCTCACCACGGGGGTTCACATGTGCTTCTCCAGCCTGAGGAAACCTCGGCACAGCGAGCAAGTAATGCGCTGCGTCGGATAGGAACCTGGTTTAGAATTGATGCATGTCAAGTTGATGTTTTACAGAGTCTGTGTTTCCTGCACACGCGATCAAATGAAGTCTACTGCTGCGAGTTTTCTGCGAATGGATCCCTGAGATTGAAACAGTTCAGCTTTCATGTGTTTGAGGAGCATTAAGGGTCGGAAAACTGACCAACCAAGAAAGATGGAAGACTCTATGTTGCTTTTGATTTTCAAATAATCAGGGACTGTAGAAGAATACTGGATGTGAATGTCAGATTGTAAACTGGCTGCAGCCCTGGTGCTGATCCCACACTGGGAAGGTGTGAAGACAGGACCATCAGACTAGTAATGCTGGTAAAGCCCACTTTAGTCCGGTGATATTTCATATTTTTCTCATTGCAAACAGTTCTCATGAAAGGACCAAAAAAATGAATTGACCCTATAAACAATGGCTGTCTGTGCATTCAAAGCCGGACATATCTCATCTGTGTCATAGAACTCTAACGTTGTCCCAGAACTATTAAAATCACATAATTCTGTTAAACGGGGACAGATGATCTTTCATTAGTATGATCATGGGCGCTGTAGTTTATCTTGAGTCAAATCCTGCTGTCATATTTAAATGAACGCCAATGCGCCAAATGTGTATTATTTCACTGAAAGTCCCGAACAAATTTACTCTATTTACTCCTGTTTGAGTGACATGTGCTCATAAACTACAGTGCCCAGCTGTTTTAGGACATTATTTAGCATTGGGAATAATTCTGATGCATGTTCACGTTTTATGACTTACGACTTGGGAGCTTGGACTAGCGCATTGTTTGGTTTTGGTCTATTTGTCGGATTTATTGACAGCACTATAAATATAAAACCAGTGTTATCCTAAAAGCTGCCATGTGCAGGGCTTCCTGGGATGAAAGAAATAAAAAATATATGACAAACCTATCAACATTGGGGGAGAAAATCCTATTCGGGCTTTTCATCAGCATGTCAGATAGTTTGGCATTTCTATATTTGAAATTACTACACATGTAACATTGATTTGCTGGTTTTTATGGGGGGAAACCTACAGATCAGAGGATACGAGAAACATTCAGGCAGTAAATGTTGGCAGTAACCAGAGACGAGATGTATCTCGTTAGATATTTTCTGAACCCCCATCGGAGGCGTCCTTCAGCAGGAATCTAACCTCTAATCGACACGGAGCCCCGACCAGAGACGGAAAGTAAAGTTTTTCTTATTAGAGATTAATAAGGCGTGGCTTTGAACACAAGGCACCGCGCTGTCATTACTTATGATGGATCGAATGGCGCTAAAGGAGGAAGGGCCGCTTGGTGTCTGTATTTATTTATGACAAAGCGGTTGCTTTCACGTCTTGTCAATCCTCAAGATAAAACTGGGACAGGGGATGAAAATAAACTTGTTTTCTTGGCTTTTCTTTTTTAAGGCTGCACTAATCAATATGTCTATATGAACAGTGTAATACGTCTGTGTGACGTGATTTGGGTCGCTTGCCACTTTCACACAACACTTACATTCCATACACTCCATCCATCCATCCATCCATTATCTGAACCGCTTATCCTCTTTAGGGTCGCGGGCCATACACTCCATCTTATTTTTATATTCTACTGTTCAATTGTAAATATTCATCCATCTATTCATTCATTCATTCCCATTTATTGCACTCTGTTTATTGTTAAATGTTGTCACACTCGGCTCTATGGAGTATTTTAGTGTCTTTCAGCTTGTCGTTTTGGTTTTACAGTTTTTCTTGATTGCTTTGACCTGCTTAAAGAAACTGGGATCCACTCGGTTTTCATCGTCACTGTCTCAGCAGAGCACAAGACACCTCTTGCAAATGTGTTAACCCTTTCTCATTGGATTGACACATTTTCCCCACCCTTTTGCAGAACAGTTAACACGGATGTCATTCAAGCAGTCCAAACTCCATTGTTTTAGCTATGGTAACCAAAAAGAAACCATCTGTTCCTAACTATTAGAAACTACCCACATCAGTATGAAACCACTGAAGCACCTGTTTGACACTCCTTCACACAAATCTTCAATTAGCGATCAGTCTGCAGGCCTTAAAAGGTGCAGCGTCTGGGTTGCAAGAGAGGATATTGAATGTGACGTGGATGAGGCCATGTGGCCCCATCGTCATGACAGAAGATAGTGGCTATTTCTTATACTTTACTGTAATAGATTTTATTTTGGTTTACATGTATTTTGTGTAATATTTAAAGTATTTCAGTTTTCAGCCACAGTTAGAAAAAAGAATCAATGGAATCAATAAAATTTGCATCAAAGCATTTCTGATTCTGGATCCAATTCTTTGCAAGAAGGCAAATTTGACAACAAATGGCACTGGCATGAAAGCTACGTACAGTAATTGGCTACAATGACAAGCAATGGTGCACTGATTCGCACTGAGTGCTGTATTTTGTATTTTGTTGTCCACTGTGTAATGGTTGATTGGAAGAGCTCATACACTTGTTTGCAAGTTGTGTTGTTTGAAGGCAACATTTGCTTTTGTTGCATATTTTAAATGTTTTGGCACGGTTAGAGCCTTTTGCAAACAAAATGTGTCATTTCGACCATGAGTGCCACTGTTTCGGCCTGTGTGTTAACTGTTTTGAAAATGTGGAGTTTGAGTTGACTGCTGCATCAAAGCAATCAAGAAAAACTGTAATACCCCAAACTGTACTGCTCTCATCCACCTCTTTTCCGCTGTAATCGGGCAGCTGACGGACCAAGTTAGTTCCTACCTGGTGAACATAGTGGAGCAGTTAGCAGGAATTGGTTGAGGCCAAAGCAGAGCTAAAAGAGTGAATATATGTCTGCTGCACATTACCCTGGAACTTTGTGAGGCCAGAATACTTGGCTCAGTGGTTAGCAACTCGGTCTTTCAATCAGAGGGTCGGTGGTTCGATCCCCGGCTCCGGCAGTCTGTGTCATTGTGTCCTTGAGCAAGACACTTAACCCTCATTGCTCACCGTTGCTGAGTCTACGGTCTACTGTATATCATGTAAGTCGCTTTGGATAAAAGCGTCAGTGAAATGTAATGTAATGTAAATGCATTTATTATTTATTCTATTTACAGCTTACCAAGTGGCAACAGAACCGAATGCAGCTCCAAGTGTTGTTTACACCGATCCAGGCAGCAGGTGGACTAGAGAACGGTGTGTACACACCTCACTTGGCTGAGCAGCATGTTTCTGAGCAAACAGCCTCGTGAGAAGAGCCATCGCCTGTCTTCTGTCTTCTGCTCCCCTGCCTACGGACCGTGTCAAGGTCCAGAAACTAAAGGCTCTTTTATTAATTCATGGCCGCTCGCTGTAACCTTCAGTCCTCTTTCACAGGAGCCAGGGTTTGTGCCTGAGTGGAGCCTTCAAAGGAGCAGGGGACATACGTAAATCTGTTTTTTTATCAAGGTTTGTAATCAAAATGCCTGTTAGCAGTGCAAATCAAGACTTTATTAGTTACACCCCACTTCAGCTCTGCAAATGCGTGATCAATAGATGATTAAACCCGCTGAATCAAGCATGTTTTTTATTTTTATTCACTTCCTGATTGGTTTCTATATTGATGGTTGTTATTTCTTCCAATAAGACTCCTCCTGGATGTTTGCATCAAATGTGATCAGGGGCAACACAGCAGCAAGAAAGAAAAAAATCCCAGTAGAGCTTCTTCTTCTTCTTCTTCTTCTTCTTCTTCTTCTTCTTCTTCTTCTTCTTCTTCTTCTTCTTCTTCTTCTTCTTCTTCTTCTTCTTCTTCTTCTTCTTCTTCTTCTTCTTCTTCTTCTTCTTCTTCTTCTTCTTCTTCTTCTTCTTCTTCTTCTTCTTCTTCTTCTTCTTCTTCTTGTCTCAGCGGTGCTAGAGGAGATCTGGCAGGCTGTGAAGAACCAGGAGGATTCTGAGCCAATATGTGAACTGAGTGCTGAGACTTCAGAAACACTGCATTGTTTGCAGTCACGCTGCGTGGCAGGTGTGGCAGAATATTCCTATTTCTGCGCGATACTGTGTGGTGTTGTACTTCAACTTGTGTGAGCGGAGCCTGGAGATCTGACCTGATTTTGCTGTTAACGGCTTCAAAGGGAAAGGATCAGACCAACTGGTAAACAGGTCTGATCTGCATGTACTGCAGACGGCCTGAGAAGCCTCCACATCCACTGCTTTTAACTGTGTGAGGGGATTTTATTCCTAGTTTGACATTTTGGGATGTTTCCTTTGCTTTCTTAGTGAGAGTTAGATGAGAAGGTGATACCGCTCTCATATCTAGACTAACTCTGTATTGGACTGTAGTAGTTGTCCCAATGTAATTGTATGGGGAAAAGTCTGTCTGGGGCCCAATGGCATCACGTGACCGACGCGAAAAAAATTGAATAAATTGTAGTTCTACGATTTGGTCCACGTAAAATTTGCCCAGGTCAACATTACTCCGCTGGATCTTTAGAGAATAGTCTCGCTCTGATTATTATTTAGATGACTTTCCATTGAAGGTTGATGGTGTAATTGTTATATAAAGTGTTCAATGTGGATGCTTTTACTTTTTTCATTTTAAAATAACGAATTCCACTTGACATTGTCTCACTACTTTCCCTGCAATGGTTGCCCTTTTTATAATTCACTTGCTTTGACACAAACCAGTGTTTGGGATTTAGAGCAGCAGTAGATGGATTTAGAGAGAGAGAGAGAGAGAGAGAGACAGAGAGAGAGAGAGACCTCAAATCCAGAGTGTCTTTGAGGCGCTGTTTCATGTAATTAATCTGCCGAGCTTTCGCTACACTCCTGCCATATTTCACGATGACACTAATAATGCTTAATTATATGATGTTGTAAAATCCTAGTTGGTGTTTAAACATGTAATTTAGGTAGAGTAATGGTGCATATAATGTGTTTTTACTTTTAATCACTGGGTTCTGTCGTGAGGAGTTGAAGGAGTGAGGCTTTGCATTTCAATAAAGCCACTTGATTAGGGCGTATGGTTGTTTGCCGCTGTTGTTTTTTCAGCCGATACTGTTTACTCCGAGCTCTGCCTCCCAAAATCCTCCCCCTCCTCCGCCCCTCTCCTGGAGACAACTCAAAGACCCCCTGCTGGCAACTCAGTGGAGCAGCTTTATCTGGGTTCTCTCCACAAGCCTCGTCTCATTGTGTCACCCGATGTGTCAACCACAGGCTGCAAGTCACAGCCACAGACTGCATCTCGGGGATGAGAGCGCCATTCATTAGAGCATCACCACCACCAGCCCTCTCAACAAAGGTTCACTGTTTCGTCTCTCATCGCTCCATATGCATGTAAATTAATACAAATAAAGCGGATGGGAAGGGAATGTTCTGTTTAGGTTTAGGGGATTTATGTGCGGAGCCACCAAGATCATTTTCAAAGTTGTCTCTTCAAAGAGAGACGCTGAGAAATGATGCGTGCATGCACAGCTGAGAGAAACATGTTCCCCATTGCTGTGTAAAATATGCACAATGTGAATTATAGTACAATATGTACAGTTAGAAATGCATGAAGCTCGATGCAGGGAATCGCATCAACTTGGGTTTTCAATGTCACCTTAGCTTTAAATGTTCAGATAATGGAAGGTTTAGATCTTTGTTTCCAACATGAATGCAGAATCCATGTCCCTTTTGGTTATTTTAGAGGCTGCATGGAAGTTTGTCTTTGATGCCGAGTTTCGGGATAACTAAGATTACAATGCTGTGACAAAGGCTGCTGATTCCAGGGGACCTGATCACAGGCGTAGTTGGGGGTAGCCATTCAAAAAACGACTATTTGAACCCTCGTGAACTATTAATTAGGCTTTAGGCTCGACTTTGCTGTTGTCAAAACTAAAGACAGAAGGTGTTTTAAACTGGCTAATCCTCTGGAAAATAAAACCCTGCAACAACTTCTTCAAGGGTTTTACACAGTAATTACAAATGCATGAATGTTGCTTTTTCTTACATTTCATGCAAATACCACATTGAAACATGGGCTTCCTTTTATGATTAGCAACCATAGAATACATTTAAAAAGTTATCTTGTGTTTTGGAGAAAACTCTTGCATATCTCTTTTTAATAAACCGGCACCGCATCGACTCAAAGTGAGATTTCACAGTATTTCTGATACTTCTGGAGCGAGCAAGTTTTGCCTCAATCGATTTCTCTTTTTTCTTGAGCACTGAGCCAAAAACAAACCAACAGGACTTTTCAAAAACTGAAGGAAGCATTTTTTTTATTAGGGGAACGGAATAGTGGGGGATTTATCATATTTCCTTTTTTTATCTACTGTGTGTGTGTGTGTGTGTGTGTGTGTGTGTGTGTGTGTGTGTGTGTGTGTGTGTGTGTGTGTGTGTGTGTGTGTGTGTGTGTGTGCGTGTCATTTTTGGGGGGGGAATATGAGAGCAAAGTCCCTGGTCAGTTTTTCCACATTATATTAGACTATAATGTGATTTTTCCACTTGAACAAACTGAACAAGACTCCCATTGCAAAAGTAGACATTTAAGCTTTGTGTTGAATTATGAGCACGCTGGATGAACCCGACCATCTAAATTCTGTTTAAAGGCCAAATAAAGAAACGTCTTCCTCTCATACGCTGCTTGCAGAATAAAATACTGTCCTTTTACTGAATGGAGCTGGTTTGCTGAGTCATATAAAAGGAGATGAACATATATCACCAGCTTCCTACTTCATCCTCCATCCCATTTGTGTCCGTGTGTTTCCCCAGAATTTTATGAGATGTGATATGGCCCTCCAAGAGCACACACTCGCCCCACTTTATTGTTTTAACATCTCTCTCTCTCACCAGCAGCCTGGGAGAATTCATTTTACTCATGGAAGCAAAATACTGTCACTGCAGTAATCCGGTAAGAGAGACTATTTGTTTCATTCCTCTCTGGCAGTATTGATCTGTGGAGCTATCCGAGCCCTGTGGTGAGATTGTATTCCACGCAGAGTCACGCAGGCAGGTAGGCAGGACGACTGCAGCGTGAAACCAACATGTCAGCCGTCCTGTCCTCCAATAAACCCAGCCCTCCTCTGTGAGCACATTTAAAACAGATTTAAACACAATACTACACGGATGTTTCACTGCTGTATTTGATAACTGGGTTGAAGATCGAACATCAAAACTTTGTTTTCTCACCGGGACAGATAGAGATCACAATGTTGGCTGATTCAATGTGTTCAGGGTCTTCTAAATCAGTTGAGCAACCAATTTGAGTAACAAATGAATGCTTTTAAAGGCTCTAAAACACAGCCAAATTGTGTGTTGCACTCTAACAGGATTGTTGGCAGAGCAGCAACTATTTCAGCTAAAGGTGAATCTGGCAATTTATGTTTTGCTGGACGACCCTGCATCGTTTAGCTGGAACATTTGTTGGCACCTCGCTGGGTTGTCGGACTGGCTCCAGTCAAATGAATGAGAGTCCAATCGCTCGGAAACCGACATCAAACAAGCGTCGACAAAGGCCAACTGTTGCATCCGCTCACCTAATGTGGCGTGGCCAAAGAAGTTGTACTTGAACACACTGCAAAGACCACGGCCAACTAGCGCGTACCTTCAGCGTGTGCGTGAGAGGAAATGAATGTTCGTAGCAGTAGTCCGAGTTGGTCATTCAAAAAGGTCACCTTGAAGACCTCGGACTGCGGCTATGCTAGCCAGAGCTAACGGAACAAAGCAGTGTTGGCCCATTTTCACATCAGATGAGAAGATCAGTTGAAGAAGAGCCTTCTGTGTGGGACTTCTTGACTTTGCTTGCTTTCCTCGCTTCGGTTTCTCTTCTCGTGCATTGATTTGCTCAAGAAAACCGCCAATGTCTCTCACCGACGGGCTCCGCCGGCAATTTCATTCGCCCGCAGACGAGGGCGGACGAGTGCCAACGGTGCAGAAACTAGGGCAACAGACGCTAATTGAAACAGGTGCGTCAGGGTCTTTGGGCAACGGGTTGCTTTAAGCTAACCGCTAACACGATGCTGTTTACCAACGTTCACCATTAGCTTAGTTTATTGTGTGTTAGCATGTTAATCTTTGCTGGAATGTCAAGAATTGCTTGAATCAATTGACTCTGTATTCCAGATATTCAATAAGTAAAAAAGAAATAATAATATTCCATTTGATAACTGCAGTTATTTATATTTTAAGAGCAGAGTGCTGCCAATATTTGTCGAGTTCATTCACTTTATATAACTAAGTTTGAGTGATGGATCAAAGTCGCAGCTCTTCAAAGATTGGCCGCTGGTCATCTTAGAAAAGTCAGAAATGTGAATCAGTGATCAGAGACAAAATGTCCTCGACTGCGGGAGCCGTGAGCCCTGAACTTAAAGTGAAGGTAAAATCAAAGACCGAAGTGGCTTCTGCTGAGACTTCAGACTTGTCATATACAAAAAAACGTAGACACACAAAACTCTGCAGTTATGGTAAAGAGACCTGCAAAAATGGCTTTGTTGCAGCTTCTCACAACAGGAGACAACATCTCAAAGAGTGAAGCAGCGTTTGGTTTGGCGAGAGGCGGATAGCACATCAAAACAACCTTCTGTGACTTTTTAGATGGCATAGATGATTTTCAACCTGTGCACATCAAAGTAAGAGAATTCACTTAGAGCAGCAGGGTTGCATTTAAAATGTGTTTTTGAAAACAAGAGGAAGGCCTCCTACATGGCCACCAGTCTTGGGAAAGCAGATAAATCGAGCTTGTAATCGGGAGGCTCAGATGGAAGTGTTTACCGCTTCGCAGCCTCGTCTCAGTCGAGAAGGGAGACTCCAGGAAGTGAAGAGGATGTTAAGTCATATAGACAGAAACCTTTGAAACGGCAAGATATGAAGCATCAGGGGGAAACATGTTTTCCTTGCTGATATCATGGGTGAAGCAGAGCGATGAGTCTGCAGAGTGAAATGATTATCTAGACGTTTGAAAGCACAATTAAACGGAATCATGACGGGTAACAAGTAGCTGGTCTGCATGCAGCAAACATGTGATGTGCATTGATATCATCAGTGATTTTTAAGGTCTTAATGTGCTTCGATAACAAGCCTCAGCACTTCTGGTTTCAGGCTTTTTTGAGCCAGAAGGGCATTAGTGATGTCGAGCACTGATGTTGGGCAATGAGGCTTGTCTCGCTGTCGACGATCCGGTTCATCCCAAAGGTGTCGGATGAGGTTTAGGTCAGAGCTCTTCCACGCCGAACTCTGAAAACCATTATTGAACTTCATGGACCTGGCTTTGTGCACAGGGCTGCTGTCGTGTTGGAGCGGGAAAAGGCCTCCACTAACCGTTGTCTAAAACATCACTGCATGCTGTAGCATTAAAGGTGCTACATTTGAAATTCAGATAATCAATATAGCATCAAACAACTGTTTTTGTAACGCTGTATAGTGGAGTGACATCTACCTGAGCAGAGAATGAAGTCACTCTCCATCTGTGTGTGTTGGAATCCTAGCTTCTCTGTGCTTTGTTTACATAGGGGGCTGGTCACTGGCTAGCTAACGATTACCGGTCACTGGCTAGTTAACGGTTACCGCTCACTGGCTAGCTAACGGTTACCGGTCACTGGCTAGTTAACGGTTACCGGTCACTGGCTAGCTAATGGTTACCGGTCACTGGCTAGCTAATGGTTACCGGTCACTGGCTAGTTAATGGTTACCGGTCACTGGCTAGCTAACGGTTACCGGTCACTGGCTAGTTAACGGTTACCGGTCACTGGCTAGCTAACGGTTACCGGTCACTGGCTAGCTAACGGTTACCGGTCACTGGCTAGCTAACGGTTACCGGTCACTGGCTAGCTAACGGTTAGCGCTGATAACACCGTCCCTACCCACGGCGTCGCGGTGGAAGCGTAGCGCTCCCCCTCTAGTTCCCCCCTCGAGTAAACACTGTCTACTCTGTCAGCCCTGCTGCCTTTGTTTGCAGTGTTTGCAGTATTGTTATCACTGAAGGCTGCTAGCCGTCGCCATGTTGAGAGACGAGTGGAGGCAACTCATGCCGTGAATTTGTAATTTAGCACTTCTTTTTTGTTTGTTCATGAATACAGCGATTGTTGATGTATTTAGTGAGCCACAGTGAAGCATTTGAACAGCCTCCGGCCATGAGGGAGGACCACTCAGTAATTGATAAAGTCCTGCCAGCCCAGGTCAGGCGGTTTCAGGGATCAATCGCTGGCTGGCTGGCGTCCATGTTTGGGTGGCGTGACACAGGGGTCCCTTTTGGGATGTAGATTGTGGCAGCTGTGTAAAGCTGTGTGATGGTTACATACAATATACACATGCCTGTGGATGCACTTTATGTTTGCTGTCATAATTCACAACACACACTCTACTGGGTCTGACACTGAGAAAAGCGGACACCCTCTCCAGCCGAAATATCTAACTGCCGGTTGTCTACAACATACTCACTAACAACCTTAAAACTACTGAAGTATTGTGTGACAAAGTTTCGCTCCTTTTTAGAGGTCCAGATGGTGACGGACTCTGTGGTTGTGCTGAGACCGCTGAGTACAACCCCGTGTACTTGAATCTGCTGCTGATACCAGCTCTCATACATACTCGTTGCCGCTGACAATTACCCGCTTCCTAGGCTCGCCAGATTTGTTCATGTACCAGAGTCTGACAGTAGACTCTGCTCTTTTTAGCTTGTTAGCATGCGGGTACTTCCTGTCTGCCGGATTTTGACGAGACTCGCTGCTGCAGTTTGGTTGATAGTTTAGACACCGCTTAGTGTTAATAATTGTTTTGCGTATTGATTTAAATACTTACATAAAAACATACACACATTATGTATATTTCTTTTTTTTTTACTGCGAAAATGACACACGTAGCGTAAAACGTGAGTAAAGCTATATGATTTCATAAGTTATCAGCTTTATTTAGCCCACGGCTTGATATTTTGGAAGGATAATGATTTATAAATGGCTTCACTTCCCCTCGGTAGTCACACATCCTGTCAGAGAGTCCTGCACTCTTGTAGTCTGAGAGGTGCGCCTCGCCTCAGACTTGAAATGCACATAAAAGTTTGATATATCTGAGGTCTGAAGCCGGTCTTTTTAGTGCCAAAGCCTCCCTTTTTCTTATTCTCCTTCCACCACAACAACAAAAAACTCCACTCCTGTTGGGAATTCGGTACCAAAGGCATTGTGACTTTGTAAGATGCCCACTTCATTTGGCTAACTCACTTGGCTGAAGCCTTTCATTAGCTTCAGCTGAGCTGCATGAACAAGGACCGTGGAGCGTGTCCCCCATCTCTTACAATGACTTTCTTAATAGCGATTACGGAGAAGAGGAACAATCACAGCGACCATGAACTCTTTCGATGTTGGTGGAGGCATGGGAGTGTTGCTTTGAGATGGATATGAAATTAAATAACCTATCCTTCAACAATAAATGCCTCCAGCAGCCAGTGTTTACGAGCAGCTCTCCTGTAGGATTAAATGGCCTTGGTAAATGCAGTGTGAAACTGTCATCAGTGATCTCCCTGTATTGGTGTTGTGCGCGTGCTTGCAGACACACAAATATGCACCAACAACTGAGTTTGTCATGTCATTCAAATGGGTCGTGAATCAGCCCTGACCCGGGTTTAATTGGCCCCTGAGCAGCCGTTTCATTGTTTTTAAATGCCTCTCCACCATGGCGCGGCAGCACCATAACTTCTTATTTTTTTTGTTTTTTTTTCAAGACAACCCAGTAACAAATGCCGCCGGTGGTGCTGGAATTGCTTTCTTGAGACACGCTGAACAACCGAGCATAGCATTATGCTTCTTCACCGAATCGATCCCTCCAAAAGGATGTCGCTGGAATTAGGCTCGGAGACTGTTTCTGAGCACGAAAATGGTCCGATGTTTATTCATTGGCCGGGGCTGTGTATCTGGGGGATAGGAATCAATGGATGAGAGAGAATGGGTTCATTTGAAGGAATACTCTTAATTTTCTTAATTTGCGTATCTAGTCAAGCAAATTCAAAGAAATCAACAAATCCTTTTAAACTATTATTTCATCCTCATACCTCATTTACTTCTCATTAGACCTCAGTAAATATTGACTCACAAACTCCTCCTCCTCCTCCTCCCTATTCAATGAAAAAACCTTTTACATTTTAACATATTTATTTGTCTATAGCCTCCAGCTACCTATTCCACAAATTGTAACTTCAATTGTAAATACATTAAAAAGATTACATTATGTGACACAGAATAAATACCAATAAATATATATTGGTTTTTCAGTTTGCAACTTTACTTTTGTGGTTCACTCTCATCTAATACGTTTTAAAGGAAATGGAAACGTTGTTAGATAAACTGGCAGACAAATTGCAAAACGTTGGTACTGTCATCTGCAAAATGTTCACTAACAATATTATTTGTTTCCCACGAAATTTGACTTGAAACCACATGTTTGCAGTATTTCAACATTCAAATGAAACCACAATCTTTCCCTTATCTTATCCAAAGTGCTTTCTATGCCTAAACCAATAAATGCTCCCACAAGAATGCACTGAACATAATCAAAAATCCCCTTAAAATATGATCTGGCAAAACAAATAGGTATATTGCGTATGTGCATTCACACCTTGTTTATAGCATCCTCTCTAAGTACCCAAATAACGGCTCATACAGGTTTAAAATGTAGCTTTTCTTCAAAGCGCTTCACAGCGACGATCTAAAAAGCCGAACGTCATCAGAGTCTGGTAATTAACGGGGAAGCGTGCACATATTTTCATTACCGATGTTTCGAGCAAGTGCGAGCAGCCAAAAATGAACTCGCGGCTGAGGTCAGATATTTCAGTTGAAGTGCTGCAGCGAGTTTCCAAAGCCAGACCCCCCGGTGTGCGCTCTCTCTCTGCCAGCCTCCAGCAGCTAGCAGAGATGAGCTGTCTGGGTGGAGAGGCCAATGCAGCGCTCCTCGTCTCATCTCCTCCTAATCCGGCAGCCCCTCCACCACCACCACCGCACCCCGCTCGGTGACACTTAGCACTGGACAGTCCTTCCAATATATTCCACATCCCATTTCACCTCCGACTAATTGGAAACCTGGAGTAACCTTTTTTTTCCTGTCATATATTTTTTATATTTCCTTTGTTCTTCCTGTCGCCTCAGAGTCTGCCGTTTCCTTTTTTCTCTATCATCTCAATATGAGGGACAGGCAGACAGTAAAGTAACCCCTCAGTTGTCTGTGTAGCAGAGAAATGAGAGTGTAACCTGTGAAACCAAGCGCGCCCTTTATATTGGTTCATCTGCATGCAAGAGGGGGGCCGAGAGACTGCAGGCTTCATTGGAACAGATGACCTCGGGTTTATGTTTCATACATCATTATCACGAAGCCAATCTCACGCTGCCTTTTTTTTAAATGCACGGGCCTGCAAGCACACACACACACACACACTTTATCTCAATCTTCATTCCTCTCCACCCCTCGTCTTTCTTGCACACACACGCGCACACACACACAAAGTGGAGGTCGGAGAATGTGCCATGAGGGTTTCAGACTGCATGGGGACTGTTGGTGGTGCACTTAGACTAACAGCAATTACCTGATGTGCAGTAGAGACCATGTGGAGAGTCCTGGGGAAATCCATCAAAATGCAGTAAACCCTGCGGGCCTGTAATGAACTGCTGCTCTTCCAGCCCCTGTGCTGCAACATCACATCAGTGTCTCGAACCGTGTATTAGTCATGACAAATGAAGGCCGATGCCCGGCTTGTGTGTGTATTTAAGAGTCGGTAGAGGGTTCTCTTTCCGCTTTGGGGTCCGTTGCTTCTCTGAATTGACATCAAAGAACCTTCTACGGTTTAAGATCTCTTTTTAAATGAGATTCTTTCATGGGAAGAAATCTGCGTTTCAATTATTTATACAAAATTACAGTGTAACTTTACCCCCAGGTCTAAGCCGGAGTTCACCCACTACATAATGCAAACAAAAAAAATGGGCAAAGGGACTGAGAGATGAAACCAAGTTCGTATGACGGAAGCCTCAACGCAGCATCAACGAACGGCTACGTTAGCTTGGGAAATGGCTACATGGCACGGGGCACTGAAATCTATGAATTTACTGTTTCTCAGACCACAAATGAGAATTGCTCTTCAAATTTGGAGACGGACCGTCGCAGCAGGGACCCACCGCTGCCCAGTCCCGCCCATTTTCGGTATCCAGTGCAACGTTAGCATGAATACACTGTGGAACTAGCGAGCTAGCTAGCCATCATTAACTAGCTAACTCGCCAGCTGCTTAATGAGAGAACATTCAACATCATGCTTTGTCTGCACAATTTTGTCACTGCGTAGGAAAGCGCATTGCTAACGCCAGATCATCAGTCAACACTGATTTACCAGATTTTTGAATGTTTAGTGTCCAGTTTTTAAATGGAAACAGTCGTATTATTGAAATATTTACTACTGATGTTTAATAAGGTGATCAATGCAGAGTTCAGGGCATAGCTCTAATAAACTCTTTTAAAAAGAGGACCATGGACTGGTTACTAGAGAGGGTAGCAGAATAGAACCAGAGACAATTACAGTTATCTTTTATATTCTTGTTTATTTAAAATGTTTGTATAATATTTTATGTCATTGTTATCACACAATCTGTAAGTGTCCTGTCCAGATGTTATATGTTGAGGACCACAATGGAAATAAGTCCTGGACTTTATTGTGTTTTTATCCTCGATTGTATCTGATGCCTTTTGTATTTTATGTTTGAGGTATTTTTTGATATAATTAAAATAAATCAAATCAAATCAAATCAAAGCTATGATGAATGGATTGCCTCCACACAGTTGAAACTGAGTGGCAGCCATTTATCTCACTCATTGTTTCTTTATTCAACATAAAAGGTCCAAATCAACTCAACATCAACTTCAGTTGAATTTAATTCATCCTCTACCTAAAATACAAAATGTAACATTTGTGTCTCCCTGAAACTTGTCTATTTAGTGTTATGTGTCTTTTACCATGATTTAGTTTTAACTGTGTGAACAAATAATAAATCCGACTGTATCTCCTTCGTGGCTTGACCTTTTTTCCTTTGACTGTCAGTTGTAATGTTTTGGGGTTAAACTGACGAGAGGAGGAGTCGACAAGCGACTTGCTTTTAAAAGCACCATTTTGAATACAGCTGAGCTCATGTGTGTTAGTGTTGTGCATTGAGATGCTGGTCACCTCTGGATCACAGTCAGCCTTTTGACATTGGCATAGCAGGAAGTTGTGCGGATTATTTCCTCTTCATGACATCCCATTTTGGGATTTCCTGGGGTATTTTGTTGCCATGGACAAGTAGCCTCCTTCACTAATCTGTCACCAGGCTTTAATAGAATTCTATTTGGGATGTAATCATCTGTTTAAGCTGTCAATCAAAGTCTTGTCAGATATTCCGATGCCCTAAAGAGAAGAAAACTCAATATTCTCTCAGCAAAACCGTGAAGAAGCACAAATGATATTGAGCACGAGCTTTCAGATGCTGCTGAAAGAAAAACTAAAGAGGGAAATATTTCTGCACATTTTCATGTAATTGGCCAGATGTTGAAACTCTGCATATGCAAAACCAAAAATGCATGTTTTTATTAAAAGCAAAAGGAAATAAGGAATCCTAAGAAAAACTCTTACCGTCGAACATCAACGTAATGATATTAAAAAGAATCACTTTTGTGTGGGATTATGAGCTTATGATGTTTAATTAGTCCGAGTAAAAAGCATGTGTAAACATAGGAAGGAAGAGTCAACCGATTATGTTAAAACATTAATAAACCGCTAGCGTCACACAATCTCCTCTTTATGTTTCCATATGCTTCAAAATGTTTTATAATCATCCAGGATCATTAAAACATTGTAATGTCTGCTTTGCATATTACTTTTTGTTCAATGTTTGATATAGTTTTTTAAATAATTTATACTTCATTTAATATGGCCGAGCATGCTCCCAGATTAAATTATAATAAATCCTCACACAGATTTTCAAAGTCGGGACAATTTAAAACTACAAAATTAGCCGTTAGCATTTCCTGATTGCAATGTTACACATGCAGGGACAATATTGGATTTCTTTGATACTGAAGAAAACTTAAGAGGATTTTGATGCAAGTTCCAGAGACATCGGAATAAAACAGGCGCTCCTTATAAATGGGTTTATTGAGAATGAATATAATGAGAACCTCACTCACACTTGATGTAAAGATATGCATATCATGTTGAATTTGTTGAGCAACGACTTTGAGAAGGTGCACTATGTTTTCAATGCAAACTTCTGCTCTAATATTAGACCACATATACACACAAACTTTACCACAGAACTCGTCACGACTTCTCTGCTCTCTCTCTCTCGTGTCAGAGCGGCCTAATTGGCATCTTCTGGGTGCACACCAACGGAGGTCGGGTAGGTGCATAACATACAAGTATATATTTGCCTTATTAGCATTCCCAATTTTCTTTTGTTGGACACTGCAGCTGTGTTGCTGCCTCTTGCAGGCAGCCACGATAAAGAAAATCCTCTCGCTGGTAGCTAGCTTCTGTTTGGCTGTGCTGTATGCTTGAGGTTGATTAGCGAGCGTCATGACATGTGGGGCGACTGTGGCTCAGTGGTTAGCAAGTCAGTCTTTCAATCAGAAGGTCGGTGGTTCAAACCCCGCCTCAGCCAGTCCATGTCGTTGTGTCCTTGAGCAAGACACTTAACCCTAATTGCTCACCGTTGCTGTGTCTTCGGTCTAATGTATACTGTATATCATGTAAGTCGCTTTGGATAAAAGCGTCAGCTAAATGTAATGTAATGTGGCCTGGAAACTAACGCGGAAGAGAAACGTGCATATATTTACTCAACAAGGCTCTGAGACTGCAGCCATGTTGGCTCAGTGACGATGTCAACATGCAGATGTTTCAGTGGGTGTCTTTACAAGCTTCACCATCTTAGAATTAGTGTGCGTTACGCCCAGCCTGGGGGAGCCTGAACGCAACACACCAACAAGTCTCCCCTTATCCCCACCTCCCAAATTAGGACCAATGCTGCAGTGGTTATAGTTCACAATTGTTATTTATTACATATGTTCTCTTCAGGGTGAGTCTGGCCCAAAACAAAACAATTTGTGAAAGTCACCTAACTTCCCTAGACATTTTCTACAATAAAATAAATCCCACGGCACACCAACAACCAAAACAAAAGTTGCAAAATGTCACATTGTAGCATAATACAGCATATATGGTCGGTAATTATTGCACTACCTACCTGCATGGAAGAGTATTTAATTAAGAGGCCAGCCACTATTTTGCAGGCTCAGACACTCAATGGAAAATTATTTACGGCAACTAAACATAATTTTTTTGGACCGATTAAGTGAAATTGGACATTTTCCCACGGCACACCTGACGTTCTCTCACGGCACACTGGTTGAAAAAAGTAAATAAATAAATCACTGGGCTAGACCACAAAGGAACAAAACAAAGTACAGGTATCTTGCCTACTTCCCTACCCAAAAACAGGAGAAAACATGGTTAAACAAAAAAGTCTTCTCACCGGCGACACCCTTGCTAACCCCGACAAACCAACAACCAGTGACATCCAGCATGGCCTGGTTGGAAGCTGGAGAGACAGGAGAGGAAGATGGCCTCCACACTCCTCTTAAATATGGCCGTCCAATCACTTGCAATGATCAGAAGAGCAAAGCACGGCAAAACAAAACAACAGCACCCCCTCAGGCAGGGAGGTGAACAGCATCAAGGCACACTGCCCTCCCATGCACTGTGGGTCATAACAGTGTGTCAGCATGCTAACATTTAATAATGATTGTTATTAGAGTACTGCGGAGGTGTGGTAATGTCAGAGGCTTGTCATGAACCAACGCATTGGACAAATTAAAATTTCGACCCACTGTTGGTGCTGGAGGGAAAAAGTCAGGAGATCATCAAAATCCATATGATTCATCCAACAGGGGACCGTAAATGTAAATTTCATGGCAATCCATCCAATCGTGGGTGAGATAGTTCAGCGGTGGAGCAATCAGCTGGCCGACGTTGTGATCCATAGAGTCACGACTGCATGGCTGAAAAATATATGGCCTCCATTTACTGAACAGTTATTGCCAGTCGAATTATGTTCCAATTACATGCGAATCTGACGGGAATTTAGATAATAAGCTTAATCCCCACGTTTCTGTGACAGGCAAAGAAAATGAATAAGCCTTCATGAAAGTCAAGCACATCAAACGTAGAAAGAGGACTCAAATGTAACGGCACTCATCATTTCATCACTTTCTCCCTCCGAGTGATTCTTTTTTAAAATTTACACTCCGAAGACTGGCATTCGATTCGAGAGGCGTGATTTAAATTTCACCCAGACGTAATGATCGGCAGCGTGAAGGCCGGATCGCTGCCGGCCGAAGCGAGGCCACGAAGCCGGGCAATTCATTGTCGAGTGGACACATGGCCAAAACCGCATGAGTCCAGGATCCCCGGGTACCTGCGGGGTATTAGTGCTGGACGAGGGGGGGGGAGGGGCCACGCAGGATGCTGCATAGAAAGGTGATGACACTTGGCTGCAGGAAGCAGGGATCCAACGGCTGCTGTACACACATACATTAATACACACACACACACACGCACACACACACACACACACGCACACACACAGACTTGAGCCAGGCTTTTAGGGGCTCGGTGGGGCTTGGAGGGGGAAGGCAGATGGGGAGGAGGACTTGACCGCCGCCTACAGCTGCGGCCGCCTCCCCTCCTCGCCGCCTCACACCTGTTACACATCATGTCCGCAACAACGCACACAGCATCTTGGGTGAACCCCAGCACGCCGCCGCCCGCTCCGAGGGTCAACAAACACAACCTCAAACACACACACACACACACACACACACACACACACACATAATTGTGCAAATCAAATAAATGTGAGGAAACGTCTAATGATCATCTTCGTTATTTTTTAAATACAAATGCGTTGTCGCAGCTTTAAATACATTTCTTGCATGACGTTTATTTGGCAGTGAGTGAGAATAATGATTACTGGAACATTATCAGGACATTAATGAAAAGCACAGAATCACTGCAATGCCCTGAAATTACAAATTCAGTTCATTGACTGTGCTTCATCCCGACAGCTTTTATCTCTGTGTGAATTCACCACTGACGTCTTCCATTTATTATTATTATTTTAGCTCTGTCCAATATTCTTTATCTCCGTGTGTCTTCAAATTAATTCACGAAAGAGAAAATGAAGTGACAGTTGTGTTTGGTCTTGTCATATATCCCCCACATTGCTGTTAGTATAGTGTGCAACAAAGTGTCAGTGAATTATTCTATTACACTGAAGTTAAATTGACCCCTTCGCTGAGCCCGGAAAAGCTCCGACAACTATCCACTTATGCTCCATAAAATAATATAATAATCGTTTCAAATTGTCTTTCCGACGTCATGTGACACTGATATACTGTACGTTAAGGTTTAGGAAACTAAATTTGGTTGAGGATCGGAAAAAAACATCATGGTTTGTGTTAAAATAATAACATTACCAGCGAAAAATCAATGACGAACTTTCTCACATAACATTACGTGACAAGTGGGAAGTCGAGGTTTACTTTCGGTTTCAGGTGGGAACAGCGGTCTCCTGGGTGAAAGTCCTGTTTGTCCCCCCACTACTTATTATTATACCTCGTGAGTTTAAATAACGCTCGCCGATATACGTCACTTGCTTCAATACACCACCTGCTCTTAAGAAATCGCAGAAAAAATACATTGCTAACGTTTCTTTCCTGGTATTTGGGCTTTTTAACACTTATTTATTTTTACTCTACAAACATGAGAGTGGGATGGACCTTCTTGTATAACTCTTAGCAGGAAACCCAAGAATCATACTTCCTGAAACGTTCACCTAAATGTAAAACTTATTTATTTTTATTTGACATATTCTCTATTTTTTTTAAATATGTTCAAGCTGTTTCTCAGGGCAACTGAGACACTTTACCAAAAAAGAGGGGGGGGGGGGGAGGGGGGGGCTCTGCATTGATGGAAGAAAAGCTTTCTACCTTGAGAATCTGCGTTTCATTACTCTTTAGGCGACGGGTGTAAACACCAGCCAGGAAGCCAAACACTAAAAGGCAGAGGCACCGAGAGGTCGGGTCAGAGAGAAGCGAGAGGTCAACTGGGAGAGGCGGCCAACATGGCCGCCTCCAAAGTTTCTTCTCCGTCTTACAGTTTAGTGCGCTGCACACTGTGAAAGCAATTACCTTCATTTAAAGGTTTAGACGCCTGAAAAGATTAAAGACCTCAACGTCTCATCAACCAGAGCAAAAGAAAGAAAGAAAAGAAAAAAAAGCGACAAATCGATTATGGCCGACTCGGTGAAGCTCACATCTCTTTGCTTCTGTTTTCCCTTTCAGACGCTTCCAGAGATCTATCTTCCGCGGTGCACGGCTCGCGGCTCCGGGCCCAAACAGATGACCATGCAGGCCTTGTTGCTGTAATGGTGTCGGCAGTTTAACCGTGTTTCCATTACCGTACATAGTGCTGCAGAGGAAGGACCATTTCTCCTGCGCTGTCCAGAGCAGGAGCCGGAGCACGGGTAAGTCCAAAGGTTATAAATTATAGAGGAGTTGGAAAATGTATTTCCATAAAACATTACGCCGATGGCAACTCATTTGGAATTTGGTCCGAAGGAGCTTGAAATATTTACGGCATTTGTGAACAGAGGTGGTTTCTGTCTTCTGTTCCTAAAGGAAAGAGAGTTTCTGTGTTTGTACGTAAAATAAAAAGATGTCATCTTCTGAATGTATGACATATAAGGAGCACACAGAGGACATGTGGCAGTATAGGAGAAGCTCAGGTGTGGACGATGAAATGAGAGATGGCTGAGTACCATTTAGCTGCTCCGGCTTCAGGGAGCCTGGTTTTGTGCTCGCTGTCGTGACCTGTAGCAGCATTGTCTTATTCGGGACACCTTTTGATTGAAGTCAAATATATATATCGATATTTCAGAAGAAAGATGAAGATGTTCCATTTTTATTTTATTGTGAAATGATAAGCTTGTCTTGTGAAAAGACCAAAACCGACAATGAATTGATGCGACTAAAATAGTGTTGTCTGCAAAGCCTGACACATTCACTACTCTGGTGACTGTGGGTCAGTGGTTAGCAGGTCTGTCTTTCAATCAGAGAATCGGTGGTTCGCTCCCCGGCTCCGCTAGTCCATGTCCTTGAGCAAGACACTTAACCCTAATTGCTCACCGTCGCTGTGTCTACTGTATATCATGTAAGTCAGCTAAATGTAATACCATCAAGCTATTAATAAAAACACATTTATACATAAAACATTTGTAATATCACATATTGTTTGTCTTATCCTTTTAGTGATCCTATAAAAACCATTGAAGCAGTTATTTAAGTTCATGATCATTTAATAAAAATCATCAAGTTTTGTTTTCTAATCTCAACATTAACTTAAACCCATCCTTATTTCTTAATAATAATCGTGTCTTTCATCAAAAGTAAAGCTGGTCCAGCGTAGATGGAGTAACTTGGAAAGCTTCCACCCAAGAAGATGTTATTTTGTTCCTTCTGTTTCTTTCTGACATGTACTTGTTGTTTGTGCTTTCAACCAGTAAAAGAACATGAATAAATGTGTGAAAATATGAAATGCCACACTCTCTCCTGTGTGTCGAGTGTTGTCCGCTCTCTCTGGTCACTTGACACCAAAACAGAGGAACGTTTATTTTGATGCACATTTTGACACCTTCTTCTCCTCGCTGCTCAGAGAGCAAAAAAAAAAACAACACAAACACAACATTCAGCTTTTTATATGTAACCCACAACATTGTTGACTACAAACACACAAGATGAAGTCCTTAAATATTAAAGGATTATTGTATTTTCTGGATGAAAACTAAGGATATTTACACACATGTCCTCTCCATCCTTGTCCTCTCTGTGAGTGGGAGCAACATTATACTGCACTTAAGCAAAAATAGACAAAAATCCATATAGATATATATAATTAAGCTGAATTCTATACTGAAAAGACGAGAGATGTTGGTTCTGGGAACACATTATAATCCGTAATGATGGATAATTGTGTGTCTCTATATATATAAACATTGTGTGTTTCCCTTCATGAGTAAAACCTTTCCTTTTGCCTCAGTGTCAAACTGATTCCCCGGCCGGCTGAAGCTCCTCTGGTTAACGGTGCCAGCCGCCCCCGAGGCGAGTTTAACCCGAGAGGAGTGATGCACCTGTGCAACATTAAGCCGGGATTGCGGCGCTCAAGCTCACTAAGTCTCTGTCCACTCAACAGGTATTAAACCCCGAGCAGCGAGGCGCCACACAGGGGGGCTGCGAGCACATCCTCCTCCCTGCTGATGGGCCTTCGCTTCCCCGCCTCGCCTGCCAGTGTTGTCAGCCGTCGCCCAAAAAGGAAACCGGCGGCGCAGCCAGTCAGCCTGCAAATGATGGCGAGGGCCGCCCGAAGCCCGAGCTGTCAGCGCCTCGCATCTCTCAACATCTCAGTCTCTGGCACATAAATCAAGCCGAGCGTGTGTTTTTTTTTTTTTTAAATCTCCTTCCTCCTCACTTGTAAACATCACTTTGTTTACATGAAGGGAGCGTTGGTTTTCCGGTGAAGGGGGGCTCAATCTATCCACCAGAGAGTAGTGTACACCACGCGCGGCGAATGGTTTTCATTATGAAACAATCTGTGACTCGCATTGCATCATGGGTCATGGCGAAACCCTGGAAACACCCTGCCAAATATATATATATATATATACATATCAAACAACCCTCTGAGTATGCTCGGCCAGCCAATCGCTCTCTCATCCTGTTTATCTGGAAATGCATCTCGGATTTATTCTGGTGGCTAAATTATAGGCCCATATGTTTATATCCACAAGCTGTGATTGATTATTGTGTTAAGCGCTTTTGTCCCCGAGGCAATTTTGTGAATATGGAAATGCTGCGGCTCGCCGCTATGAAACACATCTATTTCATGCCCCCCTTATTCTGAAAAGCTTTTAAGTTTAAATATCTTACCACGAGCTTGATTTAAAAAAAGAAAATCACACCGCAGATTGTAATGACACACATTTCCTGTCGAGGTCCTTTGTGTTGGCTGCGGACCTTTCATCAGCAGAGACACAGCGTTTAGCCATCAGGACGCTTGTTAGTGGAGAGTGATTGATGGTGTGTTTTGTTCACGATGAAAGGAGGTCAGAGCAACAAGGGTCACGCATTCTTCTCCTTTTATCCGTCTATCTCTATTCACCTTTCCACCCACACACACACATTTATTTACTTGTCACTCTTCTGGCCTTGACAGTTCTTCACGCATCAACAAGGCACGAAATGGAAGTCGTGTCTGTTTTTTCGATGGAGTCATCTGTTGACTGTAAATACAGTGTGTGGACTAGTAGCCGGTACCCAAAATAACGATGTGGACACGCCGTCTAGTTTAGATAAGAGATGGCTCGATGTGTAAGAAGATACAAGAAAATAACCTGATAAAACATAGAAAGTAGTAGTTTTGTCTCTACAGACAAATCTTGTCTCGCATTTCTGAGCGCACAAAACCTCACAAAGATGAGACGGGATGAGCAGTATGGCCATTCAATGCACTTCACATTTGTATTTCCTGCCGCCGCCCTCACTGCAGCTCATCGCAGCCCAAAGAGGAGTGAAAAGGTTTGGAGAAGCAGCCGGCAACGCTGCCTCCCATGTAGCTTTGCTGAGGGGCATTTCCCCCACCGAGGCAAAGGCTTTGTAATCTGAGCTCGGCAGGTACGTTGATGGAGCTGACTGTGTGTGTGTGTGTGTGTGTGTGTGTGTGTGTGTGTGCTGCATAGCAACACTGGAGGGAAAAGGAATGGGAGGGAAAAATCTAAGGAAGCGGGAGGACAGAGCTGGAAGCACCTGGATTTTACGAATGCTTGCACATGTGCATTAATTCAAGTCGTCGGTATAATATTTGCGTGATGCTGATGTGATGCGAGCTGCTGAGTGTGATCACATGCTGCAGCATATGGAGCGTGAAAAATCTCAAAATACAATTTTCACCTCAGAGATTAATGTTGGAAGATATAAGAGAAAGCGTGAGCACATTTGTAAGCAGTATACTCGAATGTGAGCACAAGCAGATAACATTTTTATATGTTTATAAATATGAACATGTAAAATAGTGCTTATAAATGCTCAAAGGTAGGGATGCAACGATACCACTTTTTACAAACCGCTACGAGTACGAGTATTTTTATTTGTGTACTTGCCGATACCGAGTACCGATACTTCTTAGATTTGGTCTCCATGAAAGTGCAATTAATTTGGAGGCAGATTTTATTTTATCCTCTGCAGATTATGTCAAGCCTATAGTACAAAATTAACAGAAGGCTATCCCAAGCTTTAAACTTCTCGTGGAAGTCCCTCTAATGTCGGACCATAAAACGCCCCCGTGTCCGGGTTCATAATCAGAATCAGAATCAGCTTTTTGATTTGACTCCGGTTACACATAGCTCTCATTGTACATATATACACATTTACAATAAGCAAGATAAATATTTAAAAAAAGACATTAGAAAGAAAAAGTAGTCCAATTAGTGCAGGTAGTGCAGATGGGGGAGTCTGATTAATTGTTCATCAGGGTGACGGCCAGTGGAAAGAAGCTGTTCCTGTGTCTGGTGGTTTTGGGTAATATTAGGGATCGAGCAATTATATAGGAAGCTGTGTTCCAAGTTATGTTTCCGGTGCTTTTATTGTGGAGGGAGAAACGGAAAGGAAAAGAGGAGTGGAATTGTGGGATATACGTGTGTGAAGGAGATAAAAAAAGTGGTTCAAGTTACCCTGCAGCGTGTTTTCATTTTATTAGAATTACAAATATAGACACACAACAGACACTCGGCTACAATAATATCATCCGTAGCCGCACAACAGCGTCTGAATGAGGCCGCTGCCAGCGCTACTTCAGGTGGATCAGCAGCCGTTTGATTCAAACCGGCAGGACGGCAGTAATTTGCGTCGCGTAACGCGACGCACATTACTCTACACACCTTGCTGCAAGAGCCGCAAGAGAGCGACGAAAGAGCCGTATGCGGCTCTGGATCACGGGTTGCCGACCCCTGCCCTAGACGTTGAAGTCAGGTAGGACAACAAATCTTTTTCTCCACAAAGCGCGACCAGTTTGTTGTAGTGAAATACTGTTGAGTGGTATCGGTTCTTGGTATCGGCAATTGAAACCGATACGAGTACAAGTATTTTAACGCAGTATCGGCCCCCGATACCGGTATCGGTGCATCCCTACTCAAAGGCTTTAAAGGGTTATTGATCACCAGGATGGACATTTATCACAAAATAATCACAAGAAACAGATCTGTGAGGTCCGAAGAAACACGATAAAGATAAATAACAAAATTACAGTTAAGGCATCAAAAATGCAGAGACAATATTTTCTGAT
Organism: Cottus gobio; assembly: GCA_023566465.1. Lineage (NCBI taxonomy): Eukaryota > Metazoa > Chordata > Actinopteri > Perciformes > Cottidae > Cottus > Cottus gobio. The sequence continues at coordinate 6,232,322 of CM042224.1, read as the reverse complement.
AATGTAACACAGTAGATATTGTATATTTAAAATGTATCTTTTTCATGTAGTGTTTATGAATAGCTAGTAAATCAAGCATAATGTGCACGATCCCATAATAAACAAATGTATAATATACATGTTTGTATAACATATGTAAATACAATAGCATAATAAAAAGCAGATGACAAAATGGACATAATTGATGGTTATTGTGCATCCTTATTGATCCAACAGACACAAAAACAGACAGTTGATGACGAAGAGATCGCCTGCTGATGATGGTGATGAATTACTTGAGTAAAGGCGGTGAAGATGCATCGCCGTAACAATTATCTGATGAGCGATGACGGAGCAAATAGAGTCACGCCGGGGGTTTGATGCCGCGCAGCGCCCGCTGCTGTTAACAGGAGAGGGCCAAACGCCTGATATCTAGCATTAGTGCTTAGAAGACATCCATCTATTAGAACCAGCCACCTGTTTACCGTCAAGCTCAGAGAGGGAGGTGAGCAGCAGTGGGGAGTCCCACAGGGCTCGGTTCCTGGACCTCTACGTTTCTGTCAGCGTCTTGACATGTTGCAGGCTGGAAAAGAAAAAAAAAAAAAAAAAACCTGGACATTTTATTTTTTTGTCGGCTTTCCCGTGCTGCATTTAGACTGCTCGTTAATCATCTTCCGCCTATCACACAAGCCTCCGCCGGTGCCAGCGAGCGAGTCGTCGGGAAGCGTATCTGCAGCCTGCACGGCTCCACAGGTCGCTGTCGCCGTGGCAGCAGGGAGGCGTAATGCAGAAGAAAAGCGGAAGACAGAGCGGGTCCAAAAATAACCTGCCAGAAATTAGGAATGAAGCCGTACGCGTGAATGATGGATGGAGTTATAATGCGCGTCTAATGACCAGCTTCCATGAGCCAGTCGAGTTTTGTCCCCTCAAATGGCCTCAATTGGGTAAACAAAACCAGAAAAGGGCCGTTCAAGACGGAGCGGACCGTCGTTTTCATCCTGGACTATTTCATTACATCACATTTATCTGAGGCTTTTATCCAAAGAGACTTACAGGCTATACAGTAGACTGTAGACACAGCAACGGTGAGCAATTAGGTTAAGTGCCTTGCTCAAGGACACGTCGACATGGACTAGTGGAGCCGGGGAATCGAACCACCGATCCTCTGATTGAAAGACGGACCTGCTAACCACTGACCCACAGCCACTATTTTGGTCGCATCAATTCTTTGTTGGTTTTGGTCTTTTTACTGGATTTGTTGACGAGAAAATATAGAAGACAAACTTATCATTTCACAATTAAATAATAATAAATAAAAATGGAACATCTTCATCTTTCTTCTGAAATATCGAGTTGTAGCCACCTTCATGTCCACACCTCAACAGACCTTTTGACTTGTCAAAGCAAAAGGTGTCCCCATTAGGGTTAAGTGTCTTGCTCAAGGACACATCGGCATGGACTAGCGGAGCCGGGGGATCAAACCGCCGACCCTCTGATTGAAAGACAGACCTGCTAACCACTGAGCCACAGTCGCATGAGAGAGCGAAAAAGAAAAGGCACACTTGAATGCGCCCGACTCTGAAACTCTTTTATCAGTTTAAAGCAGGCGCCCGGCGCCGCTCATAGGAGCCGCGTTTCCTGATGTGGATGTGTCAATCGTATCATTGATTAAGAGCCAGGTAATCCATCGGACGTGGAGATTATTGGATCAGTGCAGCCAGCGCCTGCTGCGGGCTGATTCCCACATATGAAATGTGTTAATCCGTACAGGTGGAGGCAGTCCTTCAGGCTGAACCAAGGACAGGGAGCCAAGGCTGCCCGAGATTGAGAGGCTGTCGGAGATGGAGCCGCTTCCCATTTTGCTCATATTGGAGTTTTTCCTTTTTTGAGGAACTGGGGTGGGGGGGGAGGGTTAGGAATAAGAGGGGTGGGGGGTTGTCATACAGGGTAATTCAAGCCAGATTTAGGTGAGCTGTCGTCAAGGTCACGGCAAATAGAGGGTGCTGGGAGAAGCGCAGGTCAGTAACGCAGGCCTGGGAAAGGAAGTCATTGTGGCGAATTCACCGGCGACTCTTGAAATATATAACAGCTTTCACCGCCCCTCGGCATGTTGCTTTTACCATTTTGAGCAGCATAATGAAAAGTGCACGCTGTTATGACTAGCTCAAGATATAAAGTGACCGCGAGGGACGCTGGTGAAGTGTTTGCGTTGCCGCTCTGCAGCTCTAGAATAAACACCGGCGTTCATTAGTGCGCGGCCGTTACTTCCAGCCGTGTCATTCAGGAGATCCGGAGTCAAATCTCTCAGGTTACTCCTGCTACTGTCAAATGTCATGTTTTACAACCGGTGGGGTTTTATTACGTTCCCGTGGCTTCTATACAATGGGCCTCACGGAGGAATGCGCCATAACACCCTCCCCGCTCGGTGCGTGCACTCATACGCAGCCACAGTGACGCGTTGTGTAATGGAGACACTTATCTCAGGGGCAGTTCTCTTTGGCAGCGCGGACATGCCACTGCGAGTGTGTGTGTTGTTATTGGGGAAAAAGCGGCGAGCTGAGCGGGGGTCATGGCCGCCGCGTAGCACCTCATCAGTCAGCGCAACAGCCCAGAGGAGGGGTTGTTTTAAATGTTGGCTCCGCGCCTCGTCTTGAGTTACGTCCAGATGGCCGGTGAGAAGTCGAGAGACGGTTGCTCGGTCGAGCGTTTGGGGCCTTCCATTTGTGAAACGGCCGGGTCATTTTCATGTGACATCCCATAAAGCTTGTCCGTAAGAGAAATATATACGGAAAGGAAAAAAGCATGCCGCTGCTGATGCTCGTACATTCCTCACGTTACACATTATATATATCTATATATCTATATATATATAGATATATATACTGGAGTTCACTGCACCAAGGTCACGGAAATGTGCTCTGGCTTGTTTCATCCAAAACTGTGTGCGTCTGGCTCCAGATGGCCTCCCACGCCACACGGGAGGCGGCTTCACCTGCTCGGCAATCAGACGATTGGCTCCACGTGTGCGTTATCGTCGGAAAACAATCTGACATGTTGCCGGTCATGTGTTCTTTCACCGAATGTCCGCTGAACGTTTCCATATGCCGCGTGGTTGGAGTCCTGCGGGTTTTTCTATTTGGTGCTCACGAATGATGTGCTCATCTGTTGATTTTAATCAACCCAAGGCCATTTTATTTATATGTGTGTGTATATGTATATATACCTATATATACAGTGTGTATATGTATGAATGTGTAGGTGTGTGTATATATACATACAAATGTGCCTCAAGGGGCTTTATAATCTATACGGCATACAACACCCTCCAGATTTAGATCACACACACACACACACACACACACACACACACACACACACACACACACACACACACACACACACACACACACACACACACACACACACACACACACACACACACAGCGAAGTTGTAGTTATGTTGTAAACAAATATGTTTGTGATGTTGAGCACCCCTCCAGGTGCTGCCACACAGATTGAACCTGAGCCCCATGACCTCTCTCCTGCATGGGCACCTGGAGAGAGGACAAACACTCCAGAGGCGAAGCTGAAGCTAGCAGATCATTTGAATGGATGAGACAGAGAGGAACACAAGGACAACAGAGGGAGGGAGAGACGGTAGGAGAGGCCGAGTCTCCTGAAGGACGAAGATCCTGAGGAGAACACATTTGTCCTGAATCAAGGTCACATGGTGGTCCTCCTGGAAGGGGTGGGACCTCGCCTCTCTGCAGACAGCACATTTGGCACAAGGGGAGGAGATTGAGTGAGGTCCGCTAGCCATTGGCTGGCTAATCCAAGTCATCCGGTGATTCAGATGAGTAAATAGCTGATGAAGAAAGTTATTTCCTAACTGTAAGTAACTTATTTTTCTGAGTTCTTGAAAGGGAAATGTGTGAACGTGACCTGCTGAACAACTTAAAGTGTGGAAATGTGTGCTTTTCAGCATCAAGGGGTCCAGACTTAATGCAGCTGTAAGAAATAAGTCAGTAGCTTCGATCAGTGGTGTTGCATTTATAGTTTACACAATTAATTAAAACTTAACTTAATTAAAAGTTGTGTATTTATCTTTTTGTACTTTGATGCGACTCTCATTCTTCCTCTTTGCTTATTGTAGATGTTATCTTTGCGTTCTCTTTGTTGAATGAATCCCCTTTAGATGGCAGAGCAGCTGCAGCTGGTCCTACCTGCTGGAAGAGACTCACCTGACACGAGAGAGCTGTGCACGGAGGGATGAGGTCCAGGAGCCTGCAGGATGCAGCAGCTGGTCCGGGAGTCTGGGGGAACCAGAAAACAATGATGATGGAGATCATGGTTTTGGATGATGATGAGAGGTAAAGGTGTGACCTGGAAGAGTATTGTGCAAAAAAGGATAGAGAGACAGGTGATACAGAGTGAGACAGAGCCTCTGGTGTTCACATCCTATTTGATATTACATAAGTCGTATTAGGTTTGTGTCATGTGGGAGATGCTGTAATTATAACACTGTTTACAAATAAATTATGACTTGGAGCATTTCAATTGTTTTGTACTTTTTGTCCTCCAATTGGAGACCAAACTCAATATTTTCAAATGCTAGAAGCAGGAAATAAAACATTCTGTTTCAACGTCTGAGTTATGTGGGAAAATCTTGTTCCTCTTTTTATTTTTATGAACTTCTTGAGGTGAGTTGGAAAATAATGTTAACTAGTTCTGATCTTAAATATGAAATAATATATGTTTCCTCTTCAAAGGTGCAGGGGAAAGTAAGTTATCAATAATGCATTATTGCATTTTTTTATCAAAGAAACTTACATCCATCCATTCAAGTTGCATTTGGATTCATGTCCATCAGGGCACATATACATAATGATTTCCTGTTGGTGCAGACGATATATATACAGTATTAATATTGTCTCTGGGCATAACTCTGATTGAAAAGATATGCAAGTGAAAACCATGTCTGAGATTTCAGAGCTTGCTTACCATAACAACTTATATAACATATCATATTGAGACCTTGTTTGGCATGAATTTATTATGCAATATAATGTATTATTTAATTTGAATACAGGCAAATAGCCTGCTTACCTTGCTCTCCTCAGTGAAGTCTGGGTTGATGCATAGAAGGCATTGCATTGCATTGCATCTCTTCTAGTCGGATAGGAAATCTGGTACGAACATACTCTAAGCAAACATCGAACCATACAAAAATAATATTATTCAACTAGTTATGAAGGAATAGAAAACAGATCATTTGTTTTGCTTCCTTATCGTTGTCTTGCTTATATTTAATCTTTGAGCACATTGGCCTGCAGTTTGTTTTTCATCAAATCTAATTAACTTTATTGCAAAAACAGCAATGTGTGAAAATCACAGTATGATAATAAAAACCCTTTCCAGCCAAACAGTCGTGAATATGTCTTCAGCTTTGTGCTGCGGCCAGAGAGGAAAATACATTTGGAAAGTTGTGTTACGACATTACAGCATGCATGTATGAAATGGGGACACAGCATGCTAATGTCCCCACAAGTGTCTGACACCAGAAATGGCTGTAATATTGTAATACCTCATCATTCACACGCCCTGGGCCCATAATCATCAACTCATCTGCAGACTATCATGAAAATAGCACAAGAGCTGCAGCCCCTCCATTCACACGGTGACAAGATATTTAACTCCCGGAGTCCCGTTCATCATCATGGCCGCCTTCAGAGAACACGTCCTCTTCCTCTTCTGTCTGAGAGATGAACAGCTCCGCTGGCTCGCTCTCCTTTTTTTTTTTTTATCTCCCTCTGTGCTGCTCGCCGTCTCTGTTGGACGGCGCCGCTGATGGCTCTGCAAGCGTCAAGCTGTTGGGCTTCAGCTGGTATTGTTGCAGTGGGATTACTGCCGATGGCTGGTGTGATGCGTTTCCACCGTGGATTAAAGAAGCCGCGCCTCTATTTTTAAAAGTAACCCTTTTTAATCCAGCAGAGTGGGCCGCGTTCTTTGAAATGTGGAAATCACGTCAACTTCCCTCCACTCGTGTGATCATCAAGCCACGTATTTCATGTTAATGAAGGCGGCACACAAACGTCCAAAGAGCTTTCTTCTTCTTGAAGAGTGCATCTCAAAAAGCTTTTGTAGTAATCCTTGTGTTCACGCTTCGCCAGCATGTAATCTGGCCGCAGTTATATATGTGTGTGTATCTGTGTGTGTGTATATATGTGTATGGGTGTATATATATTGAAACTAATTAAAAAGACAGAGTATATTGTCCTTTAATTTGAACCTTTAGCACAACTTGTGTGGTATATGCTTGTTAATATCAATTTAGATGGAAATTAAGTTTCACAGTATCTCAATATATGATTTAATCTCAATTATACTCCCTTGAAAGAGGATAAATTGCCCTATTCATAATCCTATAATATCTATTCTATATAATACTCTCCCTTTCGTGTACATTTCATGCTTTGGGATGATGATTATTAGGGCCATTATTATAATTACCTCTCCTGGTAACAGTGCTCAACCTTCATAATGTCATCTAGCTTTATCTAATCAAGATGCTCATAATCTATAGGGATCAGTTTTCATTTGTCCAGTCTTGATTCAACTGAGACATTTAACCAAGATGAGGTTATCAGAGATCTGAACTGTACTCACCTCTAAACTTGATCGGTGTAATTATCACAGCAGGAGAAAGACAAAAGACTCGCTGCTGCTTTCAACGTACTGAAGCAACCATCACATCAAAATAGTTTTTATTAAGATGTTACCGATTCTTCAACCACTGCTGACTCACCAGGAGCCTGATTGCTGCTTGACGAAGGCTCGGCTCGTCACTAACGAGATGGGGAAGCGTCCCACGATCCTGAAGGGTCATGATCGCGTTACATTACATTAAAAAGACAGAGTATATTGTCCGTTAATTTGAAACTTTAGCACAAAACTTGTATAGTATGTGCTTGTTAATATCAATTTAGATGGAAAATGAGTTTCACAGTATCTCAATATATGATTTAATCTCAATTAAGACTCCCTTGAAAGAGGATAAATTGCCCTATTCATAATCCTATAATCTCTATTTTACATAATACTCTACCTTTCGTGTACATTTCATGCGTACACGTTGAAAAGCATTGCCAGGACCGACTTTAAGGCTGTACGTTCTCAGTGATCCACGAATGATATCTCACTGTGCAGCCACACATTTTATTTGTAATTGGTGGGAAAACACATTTTAGAGGAGAGACTGGAACCGGGCTGAGCCCTCTTCTCAGGTCTGGATCCCAGAGTTGGCAAAAGTGTCCAGAAGAGCAGGACTGTGAAATATGGGTCAAAGAAGGGAAACTATTATATTAAACTATTATATGTTGTTAATGTGGACAGATCTCGACATAAAGCACATGAAGAGCAACAGTTCAAAAAAGTAAATTCATTAATCCCAAAAACAAAGCAAAGCTCAAGCCAGACATACTCACAGGTAACAGGAAGAACAATCCAACAAGAGGACAGCTTAAATACAAGGGGAAGGTGATTGGACACAGCTGGGAACAATCAACACACAGGGCAGGAAGTGCAGGGAACACAGAGGAAACACTAGACAGGACTTCAAAATAAAACAGGAAACAAGAAAACATCCACATTAATTTGCTGCTTGTAAATTGAATTAGCTAACGGTGACGATTCTTGTCGGGATATCTATTATTATTTATTGATTTTGTATGATTATTTTGCACATATTTTATATTTTTTATTATTACTTTGTACACATAGTTATTTGATTGGTTGACCAAAACCTGACAATGTTTATAAAAAAAAAGTAAAAGCACCTAACATTTTTAAATAATATTAATTGCTGTCATTGTTATTGCTGTATGCACAAAACAAAGAGTATAAATATAGTGTGGGTGCCATAAAAAGCAAAGCAAACTAGGACAAATAGTTTCAATTCAATGAATCACTATGGCAACAAAGCCATCGGTGCAGAGCTGATGTGTCAACAGGGGGCACGCGCCACGCCGTGCACCGGGCCCGTGACAGGAGCCTTAATTAGCATGTGATTGGATTAGTGGCTATGAATCACTCTTAAACAAACCAATTTTCAGTCGTACTTAAAATAAATAATTGAGGTCGACGGAGGCGACTGATTTGTGATCACGGAGCGGCGGCTCGGGCTGATTGATGGACGCCGGAGACGTCGCATCAGAGCGCCGCGGCTCGGAGCTTGACCTTCCCTTCGGCCTCTCGGTGCTCGTAATGATCCGGAGTCCGGACGCACGCCGATGAGCGAGCGTGACGCTGACCGGTTGATGAATGAGAGGCCGGATGCTCGTCTGTGACAATGTCAGATGTTGAGCTCGGTGATGCAGCGTCTTCAAGTCCGGAGATGATTAATTACGATGACTCAGCGCTTATTGACGGGAGGAAGAAATAGTTTCATATTCTGCATGATGAGATGACGACTATCGTCTTTTTCTTTTCCCTAGTGTGTGTGTGTGCGCGCGTGTATGTGCGTGTGGTGTGTGTATGTGTGTGTGCGTGCGTGTGTGCACGTGTGTGTGCGTGTGCGCGTGCGCGTGTGGGTGTGTGTCTGTGTGTGTGTGTGTGTGCATGTGCAAGTGCGTGTTTGCGTGTGTGTGTGCGCATGTGCGTATTTGTGTGTGTGCGTGTTTGTGTGTGTGTATGTGTGTGCAGTGTGTGTGCGTATTTGTGCATTTGTGTGTGTGCGTGTTTCTGTGTGTCTATGTGTGTGTGTGCGCGTGTGTGTGTGTCTGTGTACGTGCGTGTGTGTGTGCGCGCGTGTGTGTCTGTGTGCGTGAGTGTGTGTCTGTCTGTGTGCGTGTGTGTTTGTGCGTGTGTGTGTATGTGTGTGTGCGTGTGTGTGTGTGTGTCACGGGAACCAGCTGTCTGTACTGTGAGCACCATTTTCACAGGGGGCTTCATTCCAGTGATCACTGCTGTTTGAGCTGCCGGTGCGTCTGTTGTGTGATTGTCTCTTCGACGACTGTGTCCTGTAACAGGACAGACACACACACACCGCTGCCACTCTAAGGGCCCGGGGCCTTTCCCTCCCCCTTCACCCTCCCCCGCCCCCACCCCCTCCCCATCCCACCTGGCATCGCTGTCAGAGGCATGGCTCGGTGCCGCGGCATGCAGCGTGCCATCTCCCTGGCACTCGGAGTGGCTGCGGGGCGGAGGGATGGGGGCCGTGCCAGCCGGGGGGCTCCTCCACCATCACTGTGGCGGTCCACTCTCCACCTGTTCACCGGGGACCTGAAGTGCAACCTCCGGTGGCCTCCATATGGCTCCCAGATTCACAGCATCACCGCGCCGTGGCAGGTGAGTCTTTATTAGCGGTCGCGCTAGAATTAACACAAAGAAACGCCAGTGAAATATCACGCTGATTTTTAATATCGAGCCATTTTGTCCAGCGACATTGTCGCCGTGTACAAAAGGTCGACTGCCAGGCCTTTTTCACAGCAGACAATTTGGCTCGTTAAAATTCTAATATTCATGATGGCTTCGTTGTATTCAAACGTCCCGGTAAGCCATGACGTTTGCACAACACCAGGCCCAAGAAACTGGAGCAGCGAAATGGAATGCAGCCAGTATTCATTTTATTATTTACACCTGAGCTTCTGCCACTCTGGTCTTCTGTAAACATTTTTATAGTTATTGTGATGTTTAAAGCTGCAATCTACAATGTGTCATGCATCGTATATTCAAAAACTACAACAAATGTTTGACGCATATTGTTTTTTCAGTATTGTTGCATGAATACAAATACTTTCTAGTTATTAATCAGTTCAATGTGGCAAACCTCAATCCATCCACCATGTTTATTTCAACATGCCTTACAGATGGAGATAGCAGCCATGTATTGATTAAAAAAAAACATGTTATCTTTAAATGAATAACCTATTAATCCTGTTTACATCAATAAATGTTGGTGAAGATTTTCTTTTTTCCAATTGGTCTCTGTGTTAGAATCTACAGCATGATTTAATAACATTTGATAGTAAAAGAGCTTTTCCACTGTTTCCATTTTTTTCAATCCTGTACGAAAGTGACTAATATTTACTCACAAGCTGTCATGAATAAACATTGTCGAATAAAAACGTTGCAATATTAAACACACACAAAACAGGAATGATTTCCAAAAAGGAAGGAAATCAACTTTTTTTCTAACTATCACTTTTGCTTTGCAAATTGGAGCACGGCTCCCTTTTTGTCAATGTAGTTTAATTCTGATTTCCCATCTTCCCCTTGACATATTAAATAATTTGCAGCTTTCAAGCGGCGCACCACACAATTTTGGCTCGGATGATTCCGACCCTCTCTGAGCTCTGTTCGCTCTCTCTCTTGCTTTGAAAAGCTCAAAAAGACAAACGCGGATTGCCAGACCTCCTTTTTATTTAACAGCTGACACATGCAGAAAACATTTGATTAGCAAAGAAAGGACGTGACTTTCATCGCATTCATGACTGCAAAATGAAGTTCGAGGATTATTAATCATATAATATGCCATTTAGGTGATCTTGCATGTGCATGTTGTATATATATTTACAATGTTATGATTCTGTCTATTAGAATTGAATGGCGAACCTCAAATGCAGGAACTAAGTTGTCTTTCCCTCCATCAATCCACACTTTAATGACAGCGTGGGGTCGCAGTTGTCAGTGCTTTGACACCGTTGACAGATTCAACACCATCATACATTTTGTAACGCAGCTCCACGACATTTTAAAAGATCAGACTGGCACGCTGAAATATTCTCTTTGTGCTTCACATTAATGTCTGAACTGAACAGCCATCAGCTCTCTCGTGGTGTTTATGACTCTCATTGAAAGTCACTTCAATAAGCGAACATTTCCACAGCATGAATTAGCAAAACTGATCTTAAAAAATACATGTGCTTTTGATAACAGCTCTCCTTTTAGCTGGTGGCGTGGATCCTGCATATCTCCCTTTCAGAAGGAATAGCAGTGGGTCCTAATGGACCCTCGATACATCAGAGAAATGCGTTTTCCAACAAGCGACTCCGGCCCCCGTCTTTATAAGCCAAGTACACTGTCTCGGGGTTATGAATGGCTTAATTGGCAGGAGCGCCGCAAGTGTCACACAAAATGTCAGCGCATGGGAGAGAGGCTACCGGAACAAACTCTCCAGTGTGGTCACAGTGTCAAGAGTGAGTTCAGAGAACAGTCCTGGTTGATTTCCTGTCATCGCGGGTCACATAATTACTTCCAGATCATGTCGTTGTGGAAAAAAGAACAAAGAGTAGCTCAATGGTGGAAGAGGTATTCGGATTGTTTTTGCTTAAAAGGCCAGTGTGTTGCATTCAGGGGGAGATATGAGTAGAAAAGGTTCATGATATTCATACCATGTTGTTAAGAGAATATAATTACCTGAAACTAAGAATCGCTGTGTTTTCGTGAGGTTAGAATGAGCCATGGAGTCAGTCTACAGTCAGCCTACAGTCAAACAGTCATTCTACAGTCAGTCTACAGTCAGCCTACAGTCAAACAGTCAGTCTACAGTCAGCCTACAGTCAAACAGTCATTCTACAGTCAGTCTACAGTCAAACAGTCAGTCTACAGTCAGCCTACAGTCAAACAGTCATTCTACAGTCAGTCTACAGTCAAACAGTCAGTCTACAGTCAGCCAACAGTCTACAGTCAGCTACAGTCAGTCTACAGTCAGTCTACAGTCAAACAGTCATTCTACAGTCAGCCTACAGTCAAACAGTCATTCTACAGTCAGTCTACAGTCAAACAGTCAGTCTACAGTCAGCCAACAGTCTACAGTCAGCTACAGTCAGCCTACAGTCAGTCTACAGTCATTCTACAGTCAGTCTACAGTCAGCCTACAGTCAGTCTACAGTCAGCCTACAGTCAGCCTACAGTCAGTCTACAGTCAGTCTACAGTCAGGTTGTAAACTAAGTAAAACGTAAACAACGCATCATAAGTACAGGAAGTCGCATGCAGGCGCTGAAGGGAGTCTCAGCTCCTGCTGTAGTTACCTACACGTCTTTAGACAGTCGAGGAAACCCATGCAGACTTCTCAAAGTATAATGAAAATGTAACGTTGTACTTGGATATTATATAAAATATTGGGTAGCTACATCTTTAACAAAGGTTCCTATTCTATGACGATATGAAACTCTCAAAAAAGAAGGAATACCTTGTGTTATACAATGGAAATACTCAAGTAATGCACTGGAGCGTATGGACATTAATTAGTTTTCTTCCACCAGGTGCTCGATTTTTATTGTTGCGTCTGAGTTTGAGGGTCTCGTGCTTTGCAATGAAATAAACAGAATTGTAAAAATTAGCATTCAGTCCGTGAGCCTCAGCCACACACTGCTCAGCGTTACAGGTGTCATTCATACAACTACAATCATCTCCCCATTCAGTCCAGTTTATTCCTGATATCCCTCATGTAGTCTTCATCTATCCAGGTGAAGCCGACTGATGTTGCCCACTGCTTCGTGTGGCGGTTCCACCTCTCCGCCCCAACAGTATTTGTAAAAAAAAGCATTTTGCAGTTTCTACATGCACATTCGTCGACTGGCCTTGTTTTGGGGGTCGGTGTTTTCCTCCTGAATCAACAGCGCTGATTTCATTTAGTATTCCTGCAGCGTCCAATTGTGCCGGTGACTTCAAATTATCTTAACACAACTTGAAGTGTGAATATATTTCTGCTATATTTCACCTTCAAAGCCGGCGACCGCTCAATCTCCTGGGAGTGTTTGTCACACCGCGCTGCACAAACTCCACGATTTACACAGCAGCTGGCGCAGTAAATGTGCTGTAATTGCACAGTCACACATGGATCCGGGTGTGTTCATCGCATCACACCAAATCTATTCATCTGCAGTCCATGTGATAATGATGCTCGCTTTAGCGCCACACCACCACTTCCCATCTCCGCATGATATTTAAGGGTATTGTTATAATGCCTGCGTGTAAGCATCTGTCCCCTCCATTGGAGGAAATGCCTTTCGCGTTGCGATCCGATTGGCCATCGGCAGCAATCTGCGCGCTAATGACCCGCGCTGGGAGGTGTTACAGGAGCAGATTTCGGAGGCGCTATCCTGTTAACAAGGAGCCTGCTGAGACAAGCTGCGAGCAACGCCACTCCGAGATGTGAGATATCAAGCGAGGCCTGCCCGTGCCAGACAGTTGGTGATCTGCATTTTTTTTTATTGTTATTGAATATGACAGTGAAGGAAAGCTACAGTTGTAGTACAGAGGAAATGGAAGAACAGGTGGACCCTGTAGATAGATTTTTCTTTCGAGTGTCAAACATTAGACAACACGGACCAATAGAGTGAATTGTGCTGTGTTCTTACTTCCGCTATTGCAGGAGGAAGCTTAACACACGCCGACTCCTCCATTATCCTCATTGATTTCTCCCCGGGATAACAATCACGCTCTCTGCTGAATGAATTTAAAGACGAAATCCTCAGTAATACTGGACCATGAATTGCTCACAACACTAATTATTCTTATTCAAATAAGGTTAAACTGTTTCTGTGGTCAAATGCTGCAAGGTTGTGGAGCCGTTTAGTGACTAAAGCATCCGAGTCGGAGTTAATCTGATTCGGCCTTTGAGCCGCCGGCCTCTGTGGATGGCGATGGGGAATCGGCACGCCGGCCCACCACTTTCCCATGGATTAAATATCTCATCAACTATTGGTTCGCCCCGAATCTTTGTGCAGACATTCGTCCCCTGTGCATGAGACATTTGTCTTTCTTGTAGTAAAAATGTCTCGACGTCTTTTGGATGGTGTGGGGCAGGGGCGTGGTGAGGCGCGGCTGCAGGGAGGGAGAGGGAAGGGCGGCTCAGGGAACAGGTGCGGGGAATAGGGGAAGGAGCGGCACCTGTGACTGATGAGCGGCACCTGTGTGTGTGTGTGTGTGTGTGTGTGGGTGTGTGCGTGGGTGTGCGTGTGTGCGAGCAGGAATAAGAAGGCGGGCCAGAGTGACAGCGGGGAGAATGAGAGCGGAACGAAGCCCGACGACAGCGAGCACGAGCACAAGAGCACAATAAAAGCAAACTAAAAACTCACGCTACGTCTCTGTCCTGTGAATCCCGCGACCCGGACGTCGAACCCTGCCACAGTGGTGCCCAACGTGGGTTCCGGGGATGGACCAGCGGGACCAACTGCCGGAGGTGCCGGCCCAGCCGCTCATCGCGCTGGGCCAAATGCTGGCTGGTGTTGCCGCGATCCAGCAGGAGCAGGCGGCGGCGAACCGCGCCTTCATGGCGGCGCTGCAGGGACAAGTGGAGCGGCAGGCCGACGCGCTCGAGCGCCTCACCGCCGGGGGGGGGGCGGCGCCAGGGCGGCGCGCGGCGGACCCGGGACGGCCGGCGGTGGCCGTCCACCGGATGACGCCGGAGGATGATGTCCAGTCCTTCCTGGATGCCTTCGAGGCGACGGCGGAGGCGTGTGCATGGCCGGAGGCCGAGTGGGCGGTTCGGCTCCTGCCGCTGCTGGCCGGCGACGCGCAGACGGCGGCGGTGGCCCTTCCGCCAGCGGCCAGGCGCGAGTATGCGGCCGTCCGGAGGGCCGTGGTGGCTCGGCTGGGCTTGACTCCGGAGGACCATCGGCGGAGGTTCCGCGCGGCCCGGCTGGGCCCAGAGGACCGGCCATTTGCCTTCGCCCAGCAGCTGAGGGACGCCGCGGGGCGGTGGCTGCGACCCGGAGAGGCTGGAGGGCCGGAGGACATCGTGGAGGCGGTCATCCTGGAGCAGTTCCTGGAGGGGCTGCCAGCCAGGACCGCGGCGTGGGTCCGCTGCCACCGTCCCCCGACGGTGGAGGGCGCCGTCACGATGGCCGAGGACCACCTGGCCGTCTACCCGCAGGCGAAGGGGGCCGGGGGACAGCCGGGGACACCGACCGGGCCGACGCCAGCGACCCGGAGGAGGCTGGCCCCACCGGAGCAGCCACTACCGGAGCGGAGGCCGCCGACCACGGAGGGACCGGCCCCGAACAGCCCCCGCGCCCTTCCCAGCCCACTGGGGGCCCCTCAAACGCCAGGGCAGGCGTGCTGGAGGTGCGGCCAGCCCGGACACTTCCGGAGGGAGTGCCCGCTGATGGAGGTGGGGCAGGTGATCCGGGTGGCCGGGCCTCCAGCGCCCTCCCCAGGCCTGGGGGGGACGTACCGCGTTCAGGTGAGTATCCAGGGGGGTACACACCAGGCGATGGTGGATTCGGGCTGCACGCAGTCCATGATCCACCAGAGGCTGGTTCGACCCGGGGCTTTGGTGGAGGCGGCACGGGTGCGGGTGAGGTGTGTGCATGGGGATATCCACGAATATCCCGTAGTCCCAGTAGAGATTCGCTATGCGGGGAAAAAACATAGAGTGAAGGTCGCGGTTAGCTCCCGCCTTACGCACCCCCTGATCTTGGGAACGGATTGGCCAGGTTTTGGTAAGATCATGGGGCAGGCAGGGGGGGTGCGGTCACGGCAGACAGGGCCGTGCGGAATGTGTGCGGTGCTCAGCGCCGACGCGGGGTTGCCCGACACTGCCGCCAGGGAGGGGGAACCGGCTGAGCCTCCGGTGGAGACTCCGCCGGCTCCCGAGTTTCGCTCCATGGAAGATTTTCCGCTGGCGCAGTCTCGGGATGAAACCCTGCGGGCGGCTTTTGACCAAGTGATTAAGGTTGATGGTCAGCTGGTGCGCCCTGACGCGGCGCACACATATCCGCACTTTTCATTGATCAGAGAACGGTTATATCGGGTGAGCCGTGATGCCCAGACCGGACAAGAGGACACCCAATTGCTGGTGCCGAAGAGCCACCGGGAAATAGTTTTCCAGGGGGCTCATTATAACCCGATGGCTGGGCATATGGGATGTGACAAAACATTGCACCGGTTAATGACCCGATTTTACTGGCCGGGCATCCGGGCGGATGTGCGCCGGTGGTGCGCATCCTGCCCGGAATGTTAATTGGTAAACCAACCGGCCATCCCGCGGGCGCCATTGCGCCCTCTACCATTGATGGAGGTGCCGTTCGAGAGGGTCGGCATGGACCTTATCGGGCCATTTCACCGGAGCACACGCGGATATCGCTTTGTGTTAGTCCTGGTGGATTACGCAACGCGATATCCGGAAGCAGTGCCGTTGCGCAACATCTCTGCAAAGAGTGTTGCGCAGGCGCTGTTCCAGGTCATCTCCCGAGTCGGGGTCCCGAAAGAGATTCTGACCGACCAGGGCACGTCGTTCATGTCGCGCACACTGAAGGGACTTTACGGGTTATTGGGGATCAGGTCGATTCGGACCAGTGTCTACCATCCCCAGACCGACGGGCTGGTGGAACGGTTCAATCAGACCTTGAAAACCATGATCCGTAAATTCATTAGCGATGATGAGCGGAATTGGGATAAATGGCTTGATGCTCTTCTGTTTGCAGTGCGGGAGGTTCCCCAGGCCTCCACGGGGTTTTCCCCCTTTGAGCTGCTGTTTGGCAGGACGCCACGAGGGGTGCTCGACCTCATTAAGGAAAGCTGGGAGGAGGGGCCGAGCACCAGTCGGAACGAGATTCAGCACATCCTGGACCTGCGCGCAAAGCTTCACGCCTCGGGTCGGCTATCACGAGAGAATTTGCGCCAGGCCCAGGAGAGTCAGAGGCGTCTGTACGACAGAGGGGCCAGGCTGAGACAATTCGCACCGGGAGACAAGGTACTTGTATTGCTTCCTTCTTCCAGCTCGAAACTCCTCGCCAAGTGGCAAGGGCCCTTCGTGGTCACACGGCGGGTTGGGGAGGTCGACTATGAGGTGGTGCGGTCGGATCGGGGGGGGAGTACACAGATCTACCACCTGAACCTCCTGAAAGCCTGGAGGGAGGCGGAGTCTGTTTCGCTGGTATCCGCAGTTCCGGAGAGAGAGGAGCTGGGGCCGGAGGCTCCAAAATCGACTGTTCCCGCCTCGCTCCATTGCAATGCCCATCTCTCCGCGGAGCAGCAAACAGACATTGCCGAGTTGCAGACCCGGTTTGGGGATGTATTCTCTCTCCGACCCGGTCGCACCAGCCTCATCGTGCATGAGATAGAGACCACCCCGGGGGTGACCGTGCGGTCACGACCCTACAGGCTCCCTGAACACAAAAAAAAGGTGGTTCAGAGAGAATTGACGGCCATGCTGGAAATGGGGGTAATAGAAGAGTCCAACAGCGCCTGGTGTAGCCCCATTGTTCTTGTGGTCAAGAAGGATGGGTCTATACGGTTCTGTGTGGACTACCGCAAGGTGAATGAGGTGTCACGGTTTGATGCTTACCCGATGCCCCGGGTCGACGAGCTCCTGGACCGACTGGGCACGGCACAGTTTTTCACCACGCTGGATTTGACCAAAGGTTACTGGCAGATTCCCCTGTCGCCAGAAGCCAAGGAAAAGACGGCCTTCTCCACTCCGTACGGTTTGTACCAGTTCACCATGCTTCCCTTCGGGTTGTTCGGGGCGCCGGCGACCTTCCAGCGCCTCATGGACAAGGTGCTGCGGCCGCACGCTGCATATGCTGCCGCCTACTTGGATGATGTGATCATCCATAGCACCACGTGGGCGGAGCATGTGCAGCGGGTGGCCGCGGTGCTGGAGTCCTTGAGGCGGGCGGGGCTCACCGCCAACCCGGGGAAGTGTGTTATTGGACGGAGGGAGGTACGGTATCTGGGGTACCACTTGGGCGGGGGGCAGGTGCGTCCGCAGGTAGACAAGACGGCAGCGATTGCGGCCTGCCCGCCGCCCAAGACCAAAAAGGAGGTGAGGAGGTTCTTGGGGCTGGCGGGGTACTATCGGCGGTTTATTCCCGCCTTTGCCGCCCTGACCAGTCCCTTGACCGACCTCACCCGAAAGGGTGCCTCAGATCCGGTCCAGTGGACGGAGCCGTGCCGGTTGGCGTTTGAGGCGGTCAAACAGGCCCTCTGTGGGGAGCCGCTGCTCCACACCCCTAACTTCTCTCTCCCTTTTGTCTTGCAGACCGACGCGTCGGACAGGGGGCTGGGGGCCGTTTTGTCCCAGGAGGTGGGGGGAGACGACCGCCCCGTGCTGTACATCAGCCGGAAACTCTCGGAGCGCGAGGGCCGGTACAGCACGGTGGAAAAAGAATGCCTCGCCATCCGGTGGGCGGTCGACTCCCTGCGGTACTACCTCCTGGGGCGCCAGTTCACCCTCTGTTCGGACCATGCTCCGCTCCAATGGCTCCACCGCATGAAGGATACCAACGCCCGGATCACCCGGTGGTATCTGGCTATGCAGCCTTTTCATTTCAAGGTGGTCCATAGGCCGGGCACGCAGATGGCTGTGGCTGATTTCCTTTCCCGCTCCGAGGGGGGGGGGGGGGGGGAGTTGGCTAGGCCGGTGGCTGCCCGGCCTAGGTCAGGCGGTGGGGGTATGTGGGGCAGGGGCGTGGTGAGGCGCGGCTGCAGGGAGGGAGAGGGAAGGGCGGCTCAGGGAACAGGTGCGGGGAATAGGGGAATGAGCGGCACCTGTGACTGATGAGCGGCACCTGTGTGTGTGTGTGTGTGTGTGTGTGTGTGTGTGTGGGTGTGTGCGTGGGTGTGCGTGTGTGCGAGCAGGAATAAGAAGGCGGGCCAGAGTGACAGCGGGGAGAATGAGAGCGGAACGAAGCCCGACGACAGCGAGCACGAGCACAAGAGCACAATAAAAGCAAACTAAAAACTCACGCTACGTCTCTGTCCTGTGAATCCCGCGACCCGGACGTCGAACCCTGCCACAGATGGGTTGCTACAATATTTGGGGGCACACATTCATGTCGCCCTCAGATTGACGATTAGTGATATCGTGACTTTTCATCGAGCACCGTCATCAGGTCAAAAAAAATGATAAAACGATAGCTGATAATGAAAACATTATACCTGCTAAACGTCAGCCTGCCAGCATTGTCGTTGTCAGCCTGTTAGCATGTTAGCGTGCTAATGTGAGAATTTAGCTCAAAGCACAGCTTTAAATACAGCCTCGCAGAGGAAGCACATGTTGTTGCAGTAGACTCTCAGTCTCCTTGATTTTAAAATTATTCCAAATCAGTTAAAAACTACAGTGCATGTCATACTTTTGCATATATTTCTGTAGATGACAAAAACAAATTGTAACTTTTGATACGACAGACGAGTCACGTATGTATCAACAACCACGCAGCTGTGCACGGATCCACTCGAAGCAACAGTGTATCATTTAGTATGTGTGTAATAGCCAAATGACCCTGCCTAAGTTGCATGACTGATACCTGAATGGAAAAAAAGCCAACATTTTTTCCTGAGGAGAACAAAAGAAGAACTATCCATCAATGCTGGAGGAAAAAAAAAACAACAACAACCCTGTCTACCCCTGTGCTCTGCAGGCTACATGCAGAGTAATTCTCGAGGGGATGTATTCCAGACATAATGAGAAAGAAACATCGGGGTAAACAAATCGACTTTTTTTTTTGCAGGCTGGCCTAATTACAGGGTAGGAATAAATAACTATTGGAGAGAAGACAGGCACGCTAGTGGAAGGCATTGTAATGGGCCATGGGGAGTTGATGCGTCATTGTTCTGCCTGGCATGTTGCAGTGGCATGTTTGGTCTCATCGTACAGATGTTGAGCTGCTGTGGCGATTGGGGATTTATTTTTTTTTAGTGCATATTTGCATATGCCAAAGAAGGGGCATTTTGGTCTCATAGTGAATGTAAATGTGTATTTAAGCTTGAGTTATGAGGGCAGAATGCAGAGGGTAAACAGATTTAACATTAGTTTTGCTAATAAATGGAATATATGATGGGCTAGATCAATATGTCCCTGGACACCGTTAGGTGGGGCTCACACAGAGATGCCTCCCTTCAGATGAATCTGCTTTAAAAATACCATGGCAGTGCAAAATGGCTGCGTGCGCCTGGGGCTGTCTGGCCCAAGTGTCACATTGATAAGCAGTGGAACCGTTGAAAAATATTTTTCACTTTTATGCATTTCTGGGGAGGGGGAATGTGAGGAAAGCATGTCATGAGAGATGGGAGCATCCCAGGCGCGTTGTACCATCATAGGTCCAGTGTATTCTAGAAGTTTCTCTTTTTAGTCTCCCCGCCTAACCTCAAACCAACTCTCCTACTTCTGCTTTGATGTTTCCCAGAAGGCCGTTCAACATCCAGTGTGGGGTCCCACGCTTACATGTCCGACCTATAAAGTATGTGATCAAAGATCTGACATATTAAGAGAGAGCTGCAGGCTGAACGTCGGATCACAGGTAGCAGACGGTTGAATGTTTTTCTTGTCTTTTTTACACCAATAATACTAAAACTAACCAATTTCTTATTACAATAATTCATATAAGCATCTTTCAGAGGGGTGTCAAAGTCATGATAACAAGGGATCAAAAATAAAATAAAATAAATTAAAGTATTTCAACAGTGAATATACAAAAATTAGGGAAAGAAATATCAATTTTTATTATTTGTTTTAAATACAAATGTAATACCGAACTGGATCCGGTTTTCGCTTAAAATCTTAAAGGGGATCCAAACTTTAGAAAAAAATCATGTGAGGTTTTCCTTAAATTATATATAATTTTGAATATGTCACACTGGGGTGGTTATAGATATTGATATATTGTTGGTAATGGTTTTGAGGTATCTCCCTGATAATGACTTTCACGTTTGATGACAGTTGCTCCAAATAACAAAACACTGACACTTAATTCTACTGTGGCTCCGTTCAATAATAACAACGAGCTGTCACGTCTTTAGCTTGAAGGTTTCATTCTTTTTTCTAGATGATATTCATCTAGATGGTATTCATAAAACCAAGAATGATCCAAGATGCTGCAAACATCAAGGCTTGATTTGGCGGTGACTCTCTCTCTCTCTCTCTCTCTCTCTCTCACTCTGGTCAGAGCATTCATGCACTTCATGACAGATGAGATGGAGTGTAGGGGGGACGGGGGGCAAAACATCTTAAAACTGAATATTCCCCTCACTGTAATAGTTTCAATCTGTTCTGCCAGAGCAGATTGCGGTGTTTTGCTTCCCTGTCAGAGTGCTGAATTTATCTCCTCTCTCCCTCTCTTATTTTCCCTCTCCTCTTTTCCCATTATTGCAATATGGCACTCTCCATTTCATTGTCAGTCCGGGCAGCGCCGCTGCAGCATGGACTCGTTACATTGAGCCTAAAGCCCACTGACCACCTCCCTTGTGAAGGCTTGAGACCGTCCATCACGGATGGAACATTACACTGCACCTCCGCGGCCACTGGCTCCTGCTTAGGCTGGAAATGGGAGGATAAGCACAGCAAATATGCCAGTAAAATGGGCCACCTACTATCAAAATGAAGCACTTACAGGAAACCTCCACCCTATTTGTCCAGTTCCAATTGAATACGTTTTTTTCTGGACTGAGAGAGTGTGGAGCATGCGAGATTAGGTGCTGCTCCTTGTTTTGTATTTTCCTGTGATCCCCGAGACCCGCTTAAGGAGTCGCAGTCCCCGTTGATTGAGAGAGCCCCTTTAAGTGGCCGTGGCAATTCCAACAACAACAGTCGACCTCCTCTGGCAGGAAGAAGGCCCTTAACCACAAGAGCTGGGTCTGGAGGGGGGAGAAGGGGGTGGGAGGTGAGCCAGGGGGGAGAGGGGAGGCAGCTTGCGGTCGTACATCTTGGGGAAGGCTGCATGTGTTGCCCAGACAGGCCCTTAAGTGACTTCACCTCATCTCAATGGTGCTCATTACGAGCGATAGAAAGCCATCCATTCAGGGCGGCGGCATAAAACAAACCAGCTCCATCTGGAGAGAAGACAAGAGGGTGTCAAAACGGGCTCGCACAATTCAGACTCACAATCAGAAGCAGTTATTGCCATGTTTGTTTTCACGTTCAAGGAATTTGTCCTGGTGGGGAGGTGCGTAACATTTAACATTTAACAGAGTGCAATAAATGGGAATGAATGCATGAATATTTACAATTGCAAACAGTAGAATATAAAAATAAAAATAAGATGAAGTGCATGGAATGTAAGTGTTGTGTGTATTTAAATATAATGCATGAGGCTGTGTGCAGAGGAGTGTCAGTGGGTTGTGCGTCTCATCATCTTTTATGACAATTTGTTTTTATGACAATTACCCCAGTATATTTAGATTTTGAACGCATCCACGGGGTTCCCACAAGCGCTCTAAATATTTACTCGAGGAGAAAAAAATCAAGGAGAAAAAATAAAAAAAATAAAAAAGTGCCTCCACAGTTGCCCTGTTTAAACACATTTCAGTGGATATAACTCAAAGCGGGGCACCGATGCGAAACCCACACGGCATCGAGCATTCGGTTTGAAGCCCGTGTTTACGCCGCTCGGTTCGCCAGCCTCACGTCTCCCGGCAGCCGAGGCTCCTGCTGGGATGTTAAGGAAGGCCCTGCCTTCACATGCCGGAGTCTAACCGGGAGGAGGGGAAGACGGACGGAGAGCTCTCCAGACTGCATTATCCTCCACCGTCAAATTAGTTCGAAATGCCAGTTTTGACAAATTACGCCTTCCTTCTAGCCTAATATCTCCCCTGTAAATGCCTTTTTCTCTCTCTTTCAAGTCTCGCGCTTGAATGTGCATTTGGACTGTCCACGTTTAGCAAATGAACCGGGGGTAAGATCACTCACGCCTGCCGGTGAAATAAGCACCAAGACAGGATTTGTGCCCGTGAACTTGCGAGGAGATTCATCCCGCCAAGAGCGGCTGGGCGTAATGGCTTTGATTTGAATTTCTACTCCTTTCATTAGAAAACCATTGACATTTCAAGCACACCTGTTCGCCATTGTCAAAGACTAACCTTTAAAAAGAAGAGCGATGCGTCTCTCCCGAAGAGACAAAAGCAGAAACAAATACGGACACATGCCTTCCCTTTACAATTCTCTCTGTTTAAAAAAAAAAAAAAGCAGACTCAACCAGCTAATGAGAGAAGGGAACATCACATAAGAAAGCAGGAAGAAAAAGAAGGTAATTGAAGGGTTTATTCAAGGGTTTGATGTGCTCGTAGACAGGCGTATACGCTCAGGTATGTTGGACGCTTCAAAGCGGGCGTCGAGAGTTTTATACAACATGCTGCATAATAAATGCAGCTCTTATGGTCCCAGAGGACCTGCAGGAGATAGATAGGAATGCAAGCTCCTCATGAGAAACAACTCCAACTTTGATGTAACTGAATCAACACGCCGGAGTGGGCCGTGGGTTTAGTTTTGGTGCCATTTAGGAGAGGAGCGGTTGCAACGCCCCGTCAGTATCCCCTTATCTCCAGAGCACACCTAGGATGTATGGCCTGTTTGTGGGTGAAGTAGACATTACATTTCATCCTCTGATTGAAAGACAGACCTGCTAACCAGCCACAGTAGACCCTCGTGAGAGCCGACTGTTCTTCTTGACACGTGGAATCATTTTGCCTTTAGATGCACCTGCAGTTTGGCCTCATTTGGAGCTCATGTTGCTTTGCAAACTCGTATATCAAAGCCATGGCTTCCAGATCTCTAACAGAGCGGCACTTAGCTTTGTGATTGACTTCAGAATCAGAATCAGAATCAGAAGCATTTATTGCCATGTTTGTTTTCAAATTCAAGGAATTTGTCCGGGCGGAAGGTGCAGACATTTAACATTTAACAATAAAAAGAGTGCAATAAATGGGAATGAATGAATTATTGACTTGTGATTATGTGACCTGAGTGTTTATATACCTTGTTTGTCCCTCCCCCACATGGTGAACACATCTGGACTCGTGCATTTCTACCTAATAAAAAGGTAAACGCCCTTTCGGTTATCATTAGGGTTACGTTTCAGTGAAGCAGAATATAGGAAACACACGTTTATGTAATTATATTGATAACATTTTGACTACACAAAAGACATTTTGCTGGCCAGCACCTGCAAACTATTTGTGGTTGTATTAAGACATCCCTGGTTGGAATGATATACGATCAAATCAGAAGTGATTTAATCTCTATTTCTCATATTTCATCATTTACAATATCCGTATTCACATTTTGGCCCATTTTCATTTTGATCAATATTTGATTTCCCATGTTCCATATTCCCTTTTTTATTACCGATTTAGATTCTGTTAAGGCATTATGCATACTGTTGCTTTTCGGTCTTCGGGCTTTGTTGTACTTTTATCTATCTTATTCCATCTTTTAATAATTCCTTTGTTGTTTTGTTTGCATGTTTTGTATTCCTTTTTTTTTTAAATCACAGTTTTCACTTCACACTGTCTGTGTAAACGGCAACTAAGCACATTGTGTATGCGACGACTAAATCTTTGGATCTTGAAGGATTTGGGTTAAGCTCAAGAGACGATGTTTAACTAGAAAACCCGACAACAGAACTGTGTTGATCAAAATGATCTCCTGATTCACTCAATTCATGGATTCCAATACTTAAGATAATTTGGCTTTAGCTCTGACTCCTTTGAGAACAAACCTCCAGACTGTGGTCAGTAGCTCGGATTTCGAATCTCCCAAAATCCACACCATTACCTGAACTAACACGAGTTCAGACTCTCGTAGATCCTTCTCAAATCTGCTCCTCTGTCCTCTCCATCTTCTGAAGTCAATCAAGCTCTGTTTTCAGCGAGGGACCCCAGCAGCACACCGAGAGGTAATTAGGACGATGATCACCGGCGTCCAGGAAAGGAGTGAAGACTGGGGTGGAAAGAAAGCGCTGACATGTGTGAGCCGAGCTGTGCCAGGCTCTGAAAAAGTGCCCAGGCAAGCACATGTATGATGGGGGGGGGGGGAGCAAGTCCTGCGCTGTGCAGTGGCAGGTGAAAGCGCTCCGTGAGGCCATGTGCTGCTGCCATCTTTAGCCCGGGGTTTGGGCCAGGTACACAGCAGCTGTTTGTCTCCGTGGGCAAATAACTGCCACACAAATACACACACACACACACACACACACACACACACACACACACACACACCCATGCGTATCGGTCAAACGTGTCAGATAAGAGGAAATATCACCGCTGTCACAGGATTGAAATGTCATCCTTTTTCTTGGGGCTAATATGATTTAAACATAGTGGTGCATTCAAATACACAGACAACACACACACACACACACACATGCATATCACCACCATGCAACCATATTTGTCCTATTTATTACAATTATTGGTGGGTTAACTGAATTGCATTGTGATTTAGCATTGGTCCTGCACGTTTGTGTTGCGTGCATGAGGTGATGCTTCATCCAGAGCATGAATAATCCTCCGGAGGCACCAAATGCCACGCAGAGGACTGTTCATCCGGCTCCGCTGCCAGTTGAACCTTGGGCCTCTTAATCTGGATCTAAATAAGATCCGGATCAGGATCATGACGGGATCACACTCAACTCAATGCCAGTATTGGTAATCCACACCAATCAGAATAGCTAATTTTGTGGGATTTGGGGCTTTTTGTTCATGTTAATATTAAAGAGGGGGCTGTTTATGATGAAATAATATGGCATCTAATAATTCATTACATATAAAAGGGATAACAGATGCATGTGCATATTTCCCTTTAATCTGTACTGGCTGTGCTCCCCCTCCACACACAAAGCTAATGGCAGCGGCGGCCCTTTGAAAAATACACACATCTACGCAGCTTAATGACGCCTGAACGTGTTGTACTGTACATATGCTTTCTGCTTTTAAAAATAGTTCAAAAAATGATTTAGAAACGTTTGAAACACTACGCTAAACAGCTGCTTCAAGTGCAAGTTAATCCACCGTCCTCTCCTCCGCACACTAATCTAATGGCCATTTCTTCGACCGCACGGTTGCCATTACATGATTCATGACGTGAATATGGCTTTAATGTTGGAGATTTGAGATTTGCTATGACCTTGTTCTTTAATCTGCAAGAAATATGTTCCCAGAACGCAGAGCAACAGGCCGTGGGAAGAAAAAAACACACACACACACGGTTAAAGAATTAGAAGCCAGCTCGAGCCCAGCTGCGTGCATGTACATAATATAATTGGCCCGTGGATGTGAACTGACTGTAACAGGCGGCTCTGCCGTGGGATGCACTGCTTCATTATACAGAGCAGAGCATCTTGTAAAAAGCTGCGGTTGGGTTTCGTGTAGCGTCGGAATAAATGTTATGATTTGGATTCGGCGGACTGGGGATGTGTCTTGTAGGGGGACAAATGTCGGCCATTACATTATAATGGAGGGTCATGTAGGCCGAGCCACGGGCAAAGAGTCATGATCATCTGTCAGCCACTGTATGTGTTCTTCACTGTGGGTTTCAAAATGTGCCGTCAGCTGAGCGTCATACATTCCTCCTCTAGACTCCTCTCCTGGGCAATCTTGCAGTGTAACAACATTTTGCAGCAGGAAATGTAGAATATTTGACTGTTCTGTGGTTTGAAATCACTAAATTCTGCAAAATGATTCGGCGAGTGAAAAGTACAACACATTACTGGGTAGTCTTTACGTGATGAATCACTCTGTAACCTTTGCAAAAAAAAAAGATTTTTCATCATGACTTTCAGGAGGCGATCCATGCAAACCAAAACACGTCCTTGATGTGCAAATCTGAAATATTAGTATGTAACGCACATTTCATCTTAGCCTCGATTCTTAAATCATTGGCAACAAGTGTAGAACAACCAAAACAGATATGATTTATAATATAATATGTCTTGATTGTTGACTTATTGGTGCATAAAGAAACATTTGGCTCAATCTGACCAGCTCCTCAAAATGAATATCCAATTCTGAGGTCATAGCAGCATTATTGAAAGCTACATTAGTGCATCATCATGAATACATTTGCAGCTAAATATTCCTGGAGCGATGCACCCAGTTGTGTAGTGTGTTGCTCAGAGTTTAACTTGTGGATCCGAAAGCTCTCTCACTTACATTAATACTAATTTGTTTAAAAGCACCCTGATTTATTGATCATTCTCTCCCACTCATAATTAGCCTGTCTGCCCCCTACTGCCCACTTGAAGCATGACAGTATCTACAGATGACACATTAAATCATGCATGCTTTCTCCTCGGTGTCCTAGTTTCCTTGAGATGTGTTCAGGGCCCGTAACGAGGATACCACGTTAGTATGAACTGGGTTAAAGGGTTTTCCTTAATAATAAGGGACAATTTAAAGAGGTTAAATAATCCCAATTCACTGTAAGTATTTAGTTTACCGAAGGGGGGGGGGGGCACTATATCTGTAAAGACCTGATGAATAGTCTGACAAAAGGTATAAAGAAAAAGAAAAAGGTTGGCCCAAGAGGTGAGCCCTGAGGCACACCGTGCAATCAGTGACGCCGAAAGAAAGTGTCATTAGTCGAGAGGGGAAATGTTTGACAGTTGAAATGAGAACCGGTCCGGGGCAGCTACAGAGACGCCCAACAAAACCAGGCTCTGTCGAGCCCATGGGAGGAACTGGTCATGATTAATATGTCATGGATTACTCACACCAGTGGGGGGAGCTGTTCCATGGGCCTGAGTGTTTAATTGGGTGATACAGCACAGTGGTGGGATATCACTGGTTTCCTTCAGGGCACCCTTCCCTTTGCCCTTCTCCCTAAAGCCTCATCACAAGCTGAAGGAGAATACTGCGCTTGTTTTCTTCGCCCTCACAATTCTGCTCCATTCCCAAGAAATACAGAGCCTCCTTAAAAAAAAAAAGAGTTTTTTTTTCACCTTGGATGAACACTCTTTCCACCCGGTATCATAACAAACAGGGATATTTAATTCATACTGTCCTTCATACACACACACACACACACACACACACACACACACACACACACACACACACACACACACACACACACACACACACACACACACACACACACACACACACACACACACACACACACACACACACACACACACACACACACACACACACTCACACACACACAGGATTATTTTAAGCAACTGGATCTGAAACTTAACCGACTTAATCCGATCTTTTGATTTCCAGCCACCACGTGACGTCATCTTTTAAAAGTCGAGATGCAGATGTTGACCTCTGCGTGCGCTTGACTTTCTGTGAGTTAAATTCGAAGCAGGAACAAATTTGGCCATTATTTGGGCCGCGTATAAACTCCTTATGAGGACAGCTGCAGTGGGCACGGTGGATCACTGCTTGCTCTGCTATGAATCGCAGGATTAGGCTTTAAGAGACTGTGGCTCTCCAGATTCACTGCTATTGAACTCCCGGCTTCTGGATATACAGGACTCCTGTGGCATGAATTAAGATCGTGTTTTACTGCTTTTCAGCTGAATCTCAGTCGATGTCCCCTTGAGGAGCACGACTCGATTGCGCTGGAGGGTAAAGCCACCTAAATTCAGTTTATCCATGTTTTTATTTGCGAAAGATGGTCTGTCATCAACTTTTATGGCTCCGTTTTACAACATGCACGATGCGGTGTAAAACAATGTAAAAGAAAAAATATAATGATGACCTAAACAGTTCAGGAGTGAAGTCTATAGTTCAGTTTTTCCAATAAAATAGATTTATTCATCTTATATATATTGACAGACCACCATCCAATTCATCACTAATAGAGAAACAGGACCGACTTGAGTTTGGTCTGAAATGAAAAGCCTTTGGTTTCTAGGCAACTGTTAAACATGTAAACCGCATTAAGCATGATGTGACCATCGGGGCGGAACAATAACCCGTTGGCATTAGCTCGTCAAATTGTCATCACTGACCTGTAGCGAGCAATGATCCTCTCACAGATCCAATAGTAACACGGGCGGAAAGGCCTCTTTCTCACTATTTGATTGTATGATTGTAGTAATATATATAATTCATTTTCTTCACAGCTAGCTTGCTGCTGTTTTGCAGGGCAGATTAAACAGTTACGCACATGTCACATAATCCTAACTTTTAAATAATTTACTCCTAAATAAAAAAAAGGCTGGCTATATGCTTTGCTGTAGCGTTTGGGTTTTACATGAGGAGATATGCCGCCATCTTTGTTTGGTTTAAGAAAAGAAGAGTTGCACCGAGTTAGAGCGTAAATCTTATTTATTATCAAAAGTCAGATTATTTGCCATTCCAGTGTTTCGAGAATCTAGAAACTGTTTTCAAAAGATGGGTAAATGTTGCCAAACCTTTGAGTTTTTTTATTTTTTGTGTTTTTTAAAGTGAATTTTACTTTAATCGCCATGTGCAACATTTTCAAACGGAAAAAATGATGATGTTGCACATAGTGAGCCACCTAGAAAAACATAAACTTAACAGGTTTAAGATGAGTCAAACCAGCTAAACGGTGAGTAATCTCACAACAGATGAAAATAGCTCAGACGTGACGTCATGTTAGTTATTTTGGGTTTGGCGCTAATTAGTAGCGCACCTCTGCCAAACACTTATTTAAAGTTCCTCAATATGAATACAAACCACACGGAGTCGTTGAGCTTTTAATAAGACAGAGCACTCATGGAAATACAACATGTATGTTTTGGAACCTCGAGGGACTATTAACACGTTCATAACGCAGTGCTTTTTGCGCATTCATTTGCGCACACCTGCGCAGTGATTGGACGAGGCGGTTTGTTTCCCCCCCTCTCGGATCTCGATCCCTCACCACATTTTAGTTCTCGCCGCCGCGATCCAAACTTCCGCGAGACTCCACACCCTGTTTTCCGGGGAGCCGCTGAAGATCCAGCCCTTCAGACACGCTGCTCTCTTACGTCCCGTCCGTGGTGAGCAGAGAGCTGGCCGCGGCGGAGATTTCTCCTTCTGGTCGGGTCTTATCTTTTCGGTCCCCGACTGAGCTGCCGCCCCCCCCGTTTTTTTTTTTTTTTTTAAATTCTTTTCCGCGCTTTGACGCACATCGGAGTCGCCAAGTCGAGCGCGTCGGTGCTCAGCCGCCCGCAACAATCTGCTCGTCCTTTGCGCTGCGCCTCCGTGGCAATGGATTGATTTCACTGTTTTCTCTCTCTCTCTCTCCCTCTCTCTCTCTCCGACCTCTGCCTCGATCAAGTTGAGAAAACAGTCTCTCTAACCTGCGGCTCTCTCCCCCACAGCTACATGTTTCATCCGGACAGTTTGAAAAGTACCTGGCTCCGGATGTTTCTGCACATTTTAGGACTTTGAACTTTTTTTTTTTTTCTTCTTTCTCTCTCTCCGCTTCTGCGTTTCGCAGGAGGTGGCCGGGGATTTTAAGGATTTGTTTTCTTTTTTTTTTTTTTTGGTTGAAATCTACGCCGGGGTTCCTGAAGCCTGCAAACATTTCTTTGTGAAAAGTGATGGCCGAGCGGGGAGCTCTGCCGCTCCTCTCTCTCCTGTGTCTCACCTTCCTCTCCACGGAGACCGCCGCGGCGAAGCATGTCGACAAAGGTAAAATGCCCGTCTGCTGCTCTGCGCCTGCGATGTAGAAATGCACTGACATTGTATCACGAGTTATTAAAAAAAAAAGAGAGAGAGAGAGAGAGGAAGAAAAAAAAAATGGCACACGGAATGCAAGCTGTTGGCTCTGGAAGTCGGACGTGGAGCTATAGGGAGGCTAGCCGTGCCGTGTGCGGGTCAGCTACTCCTCCACCATTTGCGCAACTTTAAAAGTACAGACCCGCTATGTGCTGCTGCGGCAGCGCTGTTGAAGGCAGGGAGCAACACCCCGGTCCTTTTGTCTGCATGGAGGCTCACTGAGGCACAACTGCTGATGGGGGTCTGTCTTTCAGATGGTGTGTAGACCTACGGCAATGGAGTTAGTTAGTGGCTTCTGCGCATTTTGGGAGATTTTGCACATTTACATTTTTTTTTTTTTGTCGAATTGAGATCATCCATCTTACATGTGTTGGACCAGATCTGTGGTGGTCATGGGAATGCTAAGGATGGCAGGAACTTGCATAAAACACATTTAAAAAAAAAAAAAAAAAAAAAATGCAGTCATTAGTGCTCACTGTGCGGTAATAAGACCGCATCATCAGTCCAGCAGACATCTCATTACCCGGCCGTCAATACACGCTTAGCTGATGGATAAACAGAGCCCAATTAATTTGCTTCTGTTAATCGTTTTGAAGTGAGGGGGAACTGCAGTCGCTCTTATTCCAACTGGTGGTGTTGGTGTGGCGAGGATGTTGATTGGAGTCTGTGTTCTAAGCATAACTCACCCCAAATCGGGTCCAAGCACTCAAAGTGATGGGCAGTCACTGGAGAGCCCCAGCATCAACCCATATCACAAACCCCATCGGGACATCTTTATCATGTTAAGCTGCTGGGATGCTATCAAACACAGCAGCATGAGGTCTGCAACATTGTAAATATAACTGAGTCTTGTGCAACATCACCCAGTTTCTCCCCCTCCATCATTCTTGTGATATGCAAAATAGTTATGCATGCATATGTGGGTTTTAAAAAAAAAAAAAAAAAGAAGAAAAAAGGCAGTCCATGTGCCTTTTGAAACCTTGTTTATTTGAAACCGAATGAATGTGCATAGAAGACGGGCCCCGGAGTGACAGGCCTGTGCTAGCTGCTGCTGCTGGGCTCTTGCGTGTGGAGCCTGATGAAAGACCCTCTCCTGCATGAAAAGCGCTCTGCAGTGGTGGAAGGGGAGATAGAGAGGGAGAGGAAGGAAAAAAGCCCCTCCTTGGCTTTGCTGGAGATCAGTACAAAAGGGAAAGATGGGGGTAGGGTGAAACAGGCCGACTGTCTGGAAAGTAATAAAACCAGGAGATTAAGGGGACCGGGGAGTTCCTTTGGGAGCTTTGATTGATTCCAGAGAATTGGACTGGGACCCACACGCAGAGAGAGTCTCCAATTACTAATTGTGGGGTCCCCTTCTCTGAAAATATCTGTTTATTCAAAACACATTTCTTTGAGGTCCCGGCTGTGGCCAGAAGCTATCTCTCTCTCTCTCAAAGTTGGCATAGTTGCAGTCCTAAGAGTTTCAGTGTCACTTGTTTTTTTAAATGTATTATGAATAATAGTCTAACTTTTTAGTTTTACTTTGAAATGACCTGTAAAACATCAGCTGCACTGCTTCCATCTGTACCACTTCCTCCTCTGTAGCTTTTTCAAGTTAACTTTAATGAAGGAAAGAAGAGAAGAAAAAAAAAAGGCTCCAAAAAGTTTTTGCTTTTGTAGATAAGTCCCTGATAGGAGTGTAAAATCCATTTAGGCTGTATCTTATCTCTGTAATCCTGCGGGGAGGGAATAGTGCGCTGATTGTCTCCCAGCGGACAATGCAAATAACTGGCTGTGTCAACATTTGCCAACCCTCTCTGCTCTTACCGGCCACTTGTTATCCTCGCAGACCACCTCCGATGTGAGGCTTCATAAACAACCGGCGTTTTCTTTGGCGCGTTTAAGGTCTCCTCTGTGGACTCGGCTGCTAAGAAAATAATGTACCAACCTCTGTGTTGTGTTTGGGGGGGGAAAAAAAGCCCCGGTGGTCCTAAATCCCAGTTTGTGGGTGGGGCGGGATTAAAGTTTAGATCTCATTCATCCTGAATTTCAAGAACATAATCGGTCGTGGCCTCCATGTCACAGTATGCTAAAGGTTTCCGCCTCTCGCCATTTACACAAATACATCTTTACAGCTTCACCTCCGGCTCAAAATAAGATGCGTCGTCTCCACGCGTCCCCCATCGTCTGGTGATGAGTCGAGCAGAGGCCCCTCCTGTCGCTGCCATATAGATTGTGCTGTTCTGATCATTTATTCATGGGCTCCCATCGCCCATAAAGTCCTAATGACCTCCGAGAGGCGGATAATCGCACACGTGTTTGATTCATCCCCATCAGAAGCTACTGGTCTGCTATGGACAATGGCGTGGAGACTCCAGGGGGGGGCGTGGCCTCGCGTTGGAAATTCACGGTTGGAAATAACAACTCGTCTGTGGAGGTGGAAGTGGCGGCGATTATTGAAATAATTCGGCCTGGCTGTCGCAGCAGTTTATCACGAGTAATTGGCAGGTGGGAAGGTGGATCAATATCCTCTGAACAGATCATCACATCTGTTGCATCTTTTTGACAAGAGGGGGTGTGGGGGGTGTGGGGGGGGTCCGTAATCGTCTGCTTTTAGCTTTCAGCTGGCTAGTGTGTCAAAAATAATTGGGCTGTTTCATCTAACCGGGCTCTCCACTTTAGTGATTTGCTCGCATATTGCTGTTATTTAAATTGGATGTCATGAGAAATGATAGTTCGGTACCAAAATAATTTTTTTCCACCGTACTGTGGGTACTGTACTGCGGAGGGATCAGGGCTCATGACTAAAGATCCTGATATGTTGATCCTGCTAACACGTGAACTCACTAGCTTCTGTGCTATCCCATCTTCTGTCTACTATTACTATTAGTAATTATACTAATAATGATAATAAGTTTGATATTTTCAGAGATGGTAATGATGCTTGGAATATCACATACCGTTACCACCTTAATCGTTGTAACTAATCGATGTTGAAATCGTCTCGTAACGTAACCATTGGTGCTTGGCTAAAAGGCGGATGCTAACAAGGAGCTAGCTGCTAATAGCGATGCAGACAGCTAATGCATGGAGTTGCATTGAGTTACATTATGATGCATTCAAGCTCTATTCGGCAAAATGTTGTGTTTTTCTGTAAATTATCATGTTATGATGTGTTCAAATGTAAATCTAAAATTAAGTTTTTGTCGAAACTTGTGGCAAATCCTCAGCAATGAGGGTTTTATGTGTTAGCAGGATTCGTGCGTACGTTGTGCAAACAGCGCACGCGGTTTGATCCCCGTCCTCCACACATCAAACATCCCGCAGCAGCTGCTCGTCTGGAGGTGCAACGCTTGTACAGCAGATTGAATCAACATTCATTCTCTCTCTGCACTCCATAAATTTGAATCCAGTATTTCTCCATATGTTTATTGATTGCTGTGCACGTGGGTTTGAAGCGGTTTCTCTAACTGGCATGGCCGCGCCCCCCCCCCTGTGTATTTCAGACATGGGCTGGCTGCTGGCTTGTGATAGTGTAGGGAAGCGCTGTTTTTTTTTTTGTTTAGTTGAGAGAAGCCAACGGTCAGGGTCTAAAAGCCAGAGCGGATCACGGACAAGCCCGTGGCTTCTGCTGCCATCTGTGGAAGAAGAAACGTCCTCAGCCGGAGCTGTTTCTGTGCAAAGAAACATGATGGAAGTCCTTCCTGTCTCTCCGGCGAAGCCTGCCCACCAGCTGCGGATTCTGGGACCCGTACAGAGGCCTCTGAAGTTTCTTTTTTACATTGTTCATTGCACCGACCATCTGTTTCTTATTTGATTTTGCAAAAAATTTACCATATTTCCATACATTCGGATGCAATAATTACACTACACATTTATTTTTTGTATAGCGCTTTCTATGGAGAGAATTGTGCATTCTAATTTCAGTGCTATTGCCCAGCCTTACAGGTGCTGTGTTCCTCTGTGTGTTATGCTCTCTGGGCTGGTGGTCCGACAGCTGGCGTCGTGAATGTCCCCGTGTCACTGGGAAAAATGCACGGAAAGCTATTTGGGAATGTCGGAAGCAAATTCCTCCGCCATTCAGACACTGGCTTGACCCCAAAGGCCCAATTCACTAGCGTTAAAGTTCCACCTTCATAGCGGCAGCTCCTGCTCCACCAATTCTATCAATTCTACCAGGACACTGTGCCGGCAGAAAATAAAGGCTTTTTATATATAACTTCCGCTAATCAATTTCCTGGGGGAGCTCTGCTCCCTGGATGCAGGAGGAGAAAAAAAAAAGCCCTTTGATTGGATGTGTTGTCCTGAGCCGTCCTTTTCTCTCTGTACTTTTGAAATCCGGCCTATTCGGTGTTTTTACGATTGGTCGGCTCCCAAAAAAATGGGCTCACATCAAGTGCGCTCCTCTTAAAAGCATAAACCTCTCTCGGCCTCGGAGGCGTCCCCCGCTGTGACAGACGCAGCGCCTTCCCAGTCCAGTCTGCCGGCCCTTTCATGTCAAAACAAAAGGGAAAAAGAAGTTAAATAGTGCCGAGAAGCTATAAAGCCGTCCGCGCTGCGCGGCGTCCTTGGAGACTTTACGGGAACCCGAGGGACGCTATACTTCAACAATATTGTTATCTTTTGCCGGAGACGAGGCTGCAGCCTCGCGGAGCCTTTCGAGTTTTTGCACACACAAAAACAAAAAAAATCCCCGCTGCTGCTGTTCAGGCTGCCCTGTTCTGCTGTGATTGAGTGATGCTCGGGCCTAATGACCACCGAGAGAGAGCCGGGGTCCGCTCAGTTTCCATGGAGCTGACGCACATTAGCAGCAGTGAGAGCAAAACGCACAAAGAAGACGCTGAACTCGAGTTTACATGTCAGCGGGCGTCTAGTTTGCTGCTTCTTCTTCTGCTGCTATACGCTGCAGCAGTGAGGCGACCTCTGCAGTTACACACACACACACACACACACACACCGTTGTGTTGGTGTCCACGAGTGCAGTTGTAGACTTTTTCTTGGACATAATTTTTTTTAAATCTTAAAAGCATCGGATACAAATCTTAGCTTCGCCTTTCCACGAACACATCCCTGCACACGTTCCTCCAACTCTGCGTAGTCTCACACTGCAGCTTTATGTCGAACCAAAAAAACTAATAATGTACCGATATGAACGACTGTGGCTCAGTGGTTAGCAGGTCCGTCTTTCAATCAGAGGATCGGTGGTTCAATCCCCGGCTCCGCTAGTCCATGTCGTTGTGTCCTTGAGCAAGACACTTAACCCTAATTGCGCACAATTCTTTTTAAATTTTTTTTCAATTTGTATTGGTTTATTTGATAAGGGACAGTGCACATTAATACAAACATTGCTGTAAATATGCCAGAGTTAGCCAAAAAGGCTATTTTTTTTCATCTGTAGTCCTTCTACTTGGATAAAAGCGTCAGCTAAATGAAATGTAATGTAATATGATTTGCAAATACTAGCGCCACTGTTTACAGAAGCCTCCAGCAGAGCAGCGCGCACACGAGGGCCCAGAAAGCCTCGTCGGTGGCGGCGGTGTGGGCAGGAAGTAGCAGCCTTCCAGCGCGGCGCTGTAATATTTATGTTCTGCAGGACTGCAGTCGCAGCTGGCCGCGTTGTGGCTGCAGCGCGGCGGCAGCAAATGGCAGCGAGCGTATCGATGTGATGTTGAAGCAGTGCACTGCAAAGCAGTTTAACCCCCCCCCCCGGCCCGGCATTTCGAGCGAAAACCTCCAGGCGACGGGCTCCGTTGGCGTTCGCAAAGAGATCGTTACGCGGCGGAGTGGACTTTTCGCCTCGAGAGGGGGAAAAAAAAAATATGAATTTCCTCCAAACCTTTGCTATTTCGGTTCCGCCGAGCTCCTGTCGCGGTGTCTCCTGTCGGCGGTGGCAGCTGCACGGGATTATGACACATGCAAGCTGTGCTTGTCAGATGAGCCCGGACTAATGAGTGCAAGGCTCTGTTGTACACTGAACTGCTTCTACAGCCCGGGGGGCGTGTTGCAGACTTTTCCTATTAGAAGACAATTGAGCCTTTTAAAAATAAATAAAAAAAAGAGCCTTTTTGTTTTTACACATCTGACTTTTCAGTGATTTCTAACCACTTGAAGGCCGAGGCTGGGTTTGTTGTGTGTTTTTTCTTTTTCTTCTTCATGAAAGTTGGACTTCTTGGTCTTTTTTAAAAATCTAATCTTGCTATTCCAGCGCCGGCATAAACGCATGTTTTGGT
This sequence comes from Cottus gobio, assembly GCA_023566465.1. Lineage (NCBI taxonomy): Eukaryota > Metazoa > Chordata > Actinopteri > Perciformes > Cottidae > Cottus > Cottus gobio. The sequence goes on along the minus strand of CM042224.1, from coordinate 6,195,731 downwards.
TGAAGGTGTGAAAAACGACGCAGGGGCGTTCCCGTATTGACGAAGAGGTTTCCCCCCACCGGCGGCATTATCTCCCGACGGCGTTCCATAAAGCTGTACGAACGACTGTCATTTTGAGACGATTGTTTAGAGACTTCAGAGAAGGAAGCGCAACGGCGAAAAAATCATTCAACACTTTAAGTGTAATGACTCCAACAGGAAGCAGGAGCACTTTAGAAAGACAGATGTGCGGCTCAAGCTTTATATTGTGAGTAAAAAACAAACGCATAGTTGACCTTACGTTTTCCAATAATGCGTTTAGATATTTCTGCAGCTCTTCACCCCGACGCGCTTCTAATATGACCAGCGCGAGGTGTGTTTTCTGTGACTATCGGGTGGCTGGTTTCGTTCCTGGCAGCTGGCCGTGACGTAAATGAAGAGCGACTTGTATTCCTCTCGGAGGGCTGATTAATGGCCCTCGTTCGGTACCTGCTGCAGTTCAAACATCCTGCAGCTCTCGGGCCAGAATTCCTTCTCGGCCGTCTCCTTGGAGGACGTCCAGGGTGCGATGAACCAACACCAGTCTCCTCTGCGGTGCGGTCGTTCGGCAGCTTCGAGGCTCATGCACGCAAACCAGACTCGATGCAACTTTTTCCCAATATAACGATTCGTAATTGTACATTACTTGACTCTTGGTGTTCCCACGGCTTGTTTTTCTTTCGGATCTCGGATGGAGCCATTTAACGCAGCAAAAATGTGTTTTGTTTGCTTTGTCGTTCCCAACCTCAGACATTTCCCCCCCCCCCGTCGTGTTATTGCCGTTCGGGTACCCAGTGTGTGCACGCGGGAGAGATCTTACGCTCGCTCATAAAGCATCAGTCACCCACGGACACACGGAGCCTCTCAGCCGGCGTCGGGTCAAAGGGCCGCTTCATGTGCTGAGGGCGTGGGGGCCGGCGGCCACAGAGAGGGGATTGTGGAGCTGGCTGCCATCATCTTGAGCCTGGCCTGTGGCTCTTGGCCGCTTTGGACATGGTGGGATGTGTGTGTGTGTGTGTGTGTGTGTTTGGGTGGGTGTTTGTATAGGCGTATGCCACCCATCTGGGGTTGAACAGCTGTTTTTATCAACGAGGTTCAGAGAGTTTCCCCGACTTGAAGTCGCTTTCCAACATTTTGGGAAAAAAAAAACTAAAACGTGTTTGTCTACTTTCACCGAGAAGAAATTAGACCGTTTTGATTTAGCCTCGAGTTGATTCTGTGTAGCAGCTACTTAGCAAACTCTCATTGATTCAGTATTATGCGGTCGGCACATATTTTGAGGGGGAAAATAATGGCGGGGGATGGATGGGGGAGCATCCATTTAATTGCCTCGCCGCAAACATTTCATTGTGAAGATCTTTTATTTAGCAAAAGACAAAATTATAACCTTCCACACATGTGCATTGCGAAGAGCTTGGTAGTTGTGTGGTGTAATGTGGTTGTCCAAAAAAATAAATAAAACTAAAGTGCTTGAGAAAAGATTTTATAAGATTCACTTAACTCGAAGCCTGATGTTTTCCATTGGACACTATTGGCATGTGCACTGGTGAGGCCTAGATGGCACACGCAACCCAATTCAATACCAGTGCTCAACTCCTCCCAAGATTTCTAATTTAATTCCATAATTGTCTTGGCAAAAACTGTCCAGTTTCTATAGTGGAAACCCATAGAAAGCATAACGTTCAAGCATCATAGGCAGGGTGTTTTAGGCCACAGCGAGAATAGGAGGTGTGTATATATATTTTGTTTTTATTATTTATGGTCCCATTCCGTACTTTTCCGCTGTCTCAGCCCAGTGTTCTGGATTGTTGAGTGTTGGCTTTAAACAGTTTAGAGTTGAGACCAGTGGAGGCTCTGTCCCAGTCACGTAAACATCAACAAGCGTCCCGGTTCCTCTTGGAGCCTCTCCAGTCCACCGCCCAGGTTTTCTGTTGATCTCACCCCCATCATCCCCTCCCCACTGGGGGAAAAAATTCTTCCGCTATTAGCCGATGTTCCTGCTGCTAAAATCCGAAGCTGAAGCGAGTCCTTGAAAAGTGGAGCGTTAGATAGAGGCTCCTTTGTGCCGGCGGGAGCTCCCCATCGGCATTGGGGCTCCACTCACTGCAGTGACTTCTGACCATGTTATTGGAGCCGGCTCCCTCCTCAACTCTGAGCTCATCTGAAACGAACACAGGTCAAGAGAGGCAGCAGAAATGGAGAAATTACCGCTGTAAGCCCTTTTAATGCACCGCCATGATGTCATGGAATTGGCCGTCTCTTTTGATTCTGCTTTCCTGGCCCTCCACAGCTGAATGAATGAATGTGTCCCTCAGCAGCACTTACTTGAAAGGTGATGGCTTTTTTTTTTAATATAAATATTACACGGCTTTAGAAAACGCTAATTGCTCCTTGAAATTTGATTTACGGTGCGGCGTTGGATAAATTGTACTGTGTTGATGAAAACGTCACGGGTTTCTTTTTTTTATTACAGTATCAGAAACGGGAGCTTCTGGATGGGTCTTCTCGGCTCGTGATTTGTGTGCATGCAAATGCTAGGGCACAAATCTCTGCTAGCTTCTGTTTTATGGAGTCTGATTAAAAAAATAAAAAAAAACGAGGTTTGTCTGCGATATGAAACTTGAGGTGCTGAGAAACGAGTCGGGCCTTGCACAATGCTGAGAGATTGCACAGTTGTCACATTACGCCATTACGTCTCGGAGCGTTTCTCCCGTTCGCCCCCCGCTGATGACATTCGCGGGAAGGCTGCAAACGTGGAGAGTGATTGCGCTCGCTTTCTTTTGGCACCGAGCCAAAATTACACACTGAGCACAGCTGAGCACCTGGGACGACCCGGTCTCTAAATACAGACGCGACCTTCCTCCGTCTGAGTTGGAGGAGGAGGAGGATGATGAGGAGGAGGTGAAGGCGGGGCCTTAAGCTCCGAGAGGCGAGGATGTTTTTTTTTAAACATTTTTATTTATCCAGCTTGAAGTGTACGCAAAGGGCAGTGATGGAAAGCAGCTGCATGAATTCCCTCTGATTCCTCCACCATTGTCCCCTGAACCTTGACTCCACCCCCCTCCTCCTCCTCCTCCTCCTCAGCCTCTGACAGGTCACTCAGTCACAGCACCAGCATGGCGGCCGGCAGGGAGCACCTGCAGAGGGATGGCGGGCAGGCGGCATTCCTTCACAGGACCCCGAGACACAGATGTCATGCGAGACACGAGGGACGTGTTTGGAGTGGGGGGGATGGGGGTGGGTGGGCCAGAGGCAGGGGCTTTGGCACGCCGGGCCAGTAATGGGGTGGGATAGCGGGCCAGCTGCCGCCAACAGATTTTTAATGAGGTGTCCCATCAAGAGCACGGGGAGACGAGCATTAATGACTCCAGCTAAACTTGTCTGCTCGTTTATTCCCTGCGTTTCCATCACGCCGGGATGAGGCGCAGGACACATTGGGGCTCACGGTAATTGGGCTTTTCTTCCGGGCCTGATCTTTCGAGTGCGGCTTGCCTTTTTTTTTATGTAAATCGGGCCGCAACTAGCGCAACAATTATTTTCCTTATTGCTTTATCTATTATAATTGGTTGATTAATGAATCCGAATTTCCCAGAGCCCCAAGACCCAATGAAAGGCTAAAGATATTCAATTTACCGTGATTATATATTATAACAAAGCAAAGCAGCAAATCGTGACATTTGAGAAGCTAGCTGTTGTTTTTTTGCATTTGCGAGAAATGGACTCGAATAATTAATCAATTATCGGAATTGTTGTTGACTAATTGTTGTCGGGAAGCAATGCAGCCAAGTGGGGGAAGGCAAAGACCTTGAGAGGGTGGACAGGTGGTGCAGTGTGGATGCATGGTTGTTATAATCAGATTGTGTGGATGCAGATGATTAAATAAATGCATATGTTGGTATGATGGGGGGAATTACCAGCCAGAATAATGATCATGTGTATGCAGCATGATCTTTTCCTCCACTGAAATGTGAAATGTGCTCTTTAAACATGAGCTTTTCACCACCAACAGCAGCAGCGCAGCTATGTAATAACCATTAGGGAGAACCATTGAGAACGTGAATATGTATGTAAGGACGGCGAGCTCTTCAATAAAATTTGTTTTTCTTTTCTCCCCTGCAACAAACAGTCCAAGTGCTCAAATTACCAGTTTGGGTGGAAAAAAGCCAAAATACTCTTTCTGCTTTCGTACTTCATTTACCTGGAGGGCCTAAATTAGTGCCGAGTGCATACGCATATCATTCAGGCTCTCAGGACACCTGCTGAACAAATTCACTCAAAGAACACACACACACACACACACACACACACACACACACACACACACACTGAGAGCGAGATCCTAAAATATGTCCCGCAGTCTGTTTGTGCCATATGCCGTATAATATGGTAGTAAAGTGTAGCAAGTCTAAATGAAAATCCACCCAACATTATCTAATTAAGCAGGTGTGAAAGCAGCTTAATTCAAGTCGGCTTTTGGCAACTCCGCGCCGCGTTCAGCGCCACGCGGCGGTTCGTTCAGCCGACGGAGGCGCGTACTTTCATTCCTCCTCAAAAGAAGAAGTCAGGAGTGGTCTCGAGCTTTAGAGGGCGGTGGTTTTTATTAGCCACGGCCGGCTCTTGGGGTGCTTTTTTGTCGCAGAGTGACGGGGAACTTAATAACGAAGCTCTCTAACCCACGAGCCCCGAATCAGTGGAGCCCCTCTTCCCCTTCTTTGTCCCGCTCCCAATCCCCCCATAGTGCCACTGCATTCCCAGCCTGGCGGGGCAGTGTCTCTGGGCCAGGGCCATGTCACGCACCGTGTGCGTGTGCATGTGTGTGTGTGCGTGTGCGTGTGTGTGTGTGTGTGTGTGTGTGTGTTTCAAGTGCTCCCCGTGGGGGCGCCTAGCGACGCCGTGGCTCGGCCCCCGCGCCGGATACGTCGGTAATTAATGTCTAATGAGAAATAAATTGGCTGACCCCGGCGGTAGCTAGCCTCTTGGCTCCGGCTGCCGATCACGGCCCCCGTTTTCTGCCCGTCTCCCACACGGACTTCAAAGGAAGAGGCGAGGATAGCCCCTCCCCCGGCCCGACGCCGACGGGGACATTCCTCGCGTGCTAGACGGGGGCTGAGTGTGGATTTTACGGGCTGTGTTTCTGCTAGTCGCACACATACCTGTGGCTCGTGTGTGTGCTGCGTTAACCCTTTCTCGTATTTTACATGAGAAAGTCAGCTGGTGGTCCTGAAGATGGGCGGCTTCTAAAGATGCTGCGTTTTCATTTTTTGTTGAGGACGTTTTATACGAATTCAAAAGGTTGTTTTGTTCCGTTATCCCGTGCTCATGGGTCTCCTCTGGTTTATCGTGCCATTCAAATGTACTTCAAATACTTTTATGTCTTTTATGATTTGAAATAATTTCAATTTCTGGGCTTTTAATCTTGAGATGGCCTTTGATGTATTTAGCGTAGCTTCTCTCAGAGGCGAGAAGCGAGAGAGGGAACGGCTCGTCCGGCCGGCCCAAAAGCCGGCAACTCTAAATCTGTTTTATTTCCCGGCGCAAAGTCTATTTTTTAGCACCAACGCTAGCACATCAAAGAGTCCGCTGGGTTTTGTTCAGAGGCACCGAAATGTGCAAAAGCTGGCAAAGTTGTGGGATGACTTCTGGGCCCAGTTGTTGAGCGAAAATGAGCTAACTGCTCTTTTTATATTAGTTATATAGTTTTGCATTGATTTAACACACACATGCATGCACACACGCGCACGCACACACACACACACACACACACACACACACACACACACACACACACACACACACACACACACACACACACACACACACACACACACCTGTGAATGGAACAGCTGTACTGTAGCTGGCCTGCTTACAGTCGGTGCTAAGCGAGGTTAAACACTCCACAGGGCTTCCTCTTTGAATGGGAGGATCACTTTGTTCCTTTTTTTTTTTAAACTAACTTTTCCAGAGCTACTTAATTAAAAGCACAGTATCCGCGCTTCGTCTCTCGGTTCAATGCGGCAGCGGTCCGTATCGATACGATCTCCTGAGGGGAAACGATTGTGTGAAATGCAGGAAGCCGTTAGGAAGCCGGGGACTCGAGTCTCTCCCCGCTGAGTAAATAGTGTCTGGGCCTCTCTCCCCATTTCATCCAGGCTTAGAAAGAGCCCAGCACTTGTAACAACACGGGCAGGAAATGAACTGCGCTCACACCGGAGCGTGCAGGATGCTCATTGTGCTGCTAATTGACTTCTCTCTTTGTTCGTTTTTTTTTAAAATAGCTCAAAGGTAAAGCGTTCAGTGGGCGTGTCCCAAAACAATCTGCTAATGAGGCACACAGCATCAAATGGTCTGGGCTGCTGAGTCCGCCGCGTCTCCACCGGGTCTACTTTCTGCTCCAAGAGTTAGAACTAAACATGGACAAGCAGCGTTCAGCTTTTCGGCTCCACATCTGGATCAAGGTCCCTGAAAGCTGCAGGTCTGCTGAGACCCTCTGAGACCCTCAGCCTCTTTAAATCCAGACTGAAGACCTTTCTGTTTGCTGTTGCCTTTAATTAAACCAGATTCTGCGTCTCACTGCTGCACTTTATGTCTTAAACTGAGCATTTTAATGTTTTAATGAATGTTCTTAATTGTTTTTAAATCTTGCATTATGTTTTTGATGCTTTTAATGGTTTTATATGAAGCACTTTGAATCTCCTTGTTGTTGAAATGCGCTCTACAAATACATTTTCCTTGCCTTAACCGACCCAGATTGGATTTCACCCAATCTGTTTGAATCCGGCGCCGCCCGCCTGATGCCGGCTCCACGAGGAAAACACACGTGTCGCACCGTGGGGAGGGGGGGCGGCGCTTCGCGAATCGATCGCCGGCCCTCGCCGTCAACCTGTTTACTCCTCGCTAACCCCGCCCGGCTGCAACATCCTCATTTTCTCTCTCTGTGGAATGCCGGCGTGACTCAGCGCCAGACGGCGTCACTTAAGCCGTCACCTGAGACGCCCTGCGGGGGAAAGTTGGTTTTGCCCTTGAGTGTCGAGAGCCGACCTGCATCCAGAGGAGATTGGGGCATGTTGTTCGGGATTTTGGATTACTACGACCAATCCGACTGCTCCGTGAGGCGAAAATGTGATTGTGTTTTGTCGTGCGGCTGTCTTGCCCACTTTCTCTCCATTAGCGTTGTTTGTCTTGCACGAGCATCTGCTAAGCTTTAATGTAATATGTGCCAATTATACACCAAGAATCCAATGAAGCAGTTTTCAGATTGCCATTCTGGTTTAATTGTTGGGGCTCAGTGGTTATCTGGCCCACATTTTCGTGCTTAGTGTAATTGATATTGGGTTCACCCCCGCTAAGCAGGTTAGCATTGAGGATTTTCCCAGATTAATTACGATCCAAGCGGACTGACCGCTCGCCCGCGTATCATCCCACATGTCGTCTTTACCTGGGATTTACCAGCATATGAAAAAGGAAATGAGATCAGAGGTGGCGATAAATCCCCGCGGTTAAGCCTCCGCCGGAGAAAAATGAGACGCACACGTGGCGCGGTCCGCCACCGGCCCGCTCACGCCCTCGTTTCCGACGGATTGATTTTGGGCGCTCGTGCGACCAGAAGAGGTGCCGTGGTCCTTTTTGTCGACCGACGGGCAATGTCGGTTATAAAGTCACATGATGCTGCTTCGTCACGTGGAGACGTCTGAGGCCATCTTCCCTATATATATTCTTTTTATTTTTTTTGGTTGCTGGAGCCCATTCAGCCTGCGGGGACGAGGCTCTGCTCCACACTGTGTCCGTTAGGGTCCCAGCAGATTACCAGCAACTAATTTAGGGGTTGTTAAGTGATTTAGCATCTGTTTTCTTTATGGGACCCCAGTGAGACACAACATGCCCCCCCCCCCCCCCCCCTCACTGCCTGTGCCTGTGGCGTCGAGCCTCGCTTTTTGAATTTCAATCAGCTGCTGGATGCATTGTTGTGTTTTATTTGAAGGGGGTGGGGGGGATGGGTTGGCTGTAGTGTTGGTAGAAGACACTGGTTGTGTGCGCGCGTGTCAATCAAATATTCAGTGTGACCAATGGGCGGCTCACGGGGCGGCTGGTCCGCCAGCCTCTCAGGGGGCACGCAGCTTTAACTGCTGCCCGCGAGGCGAACCCTGCCCTCCATTCTTCACACATCGCCCTCCCTCCCCTCGTCATCCTCCTCACAACGAGAACACAGGCAGTACAATCAATAACCGCCTCCTCCTCCTCCTCTTCTTCCCCCCCCCCCGCCTCCCCTCCGACTCCTCCTCCGGTCAGCCGCTCCCTGCTTTCCATTTATCAACCGTGCGTTTGATGTCGGCTTCATCATTCTCTGTCAACCCCCCCAACACCTCCATGTGTGTAATTGCGTTAGATTCGTCATGGCGGCGCAGTTATTTGGCCCCGCCCCAGCTGGCGTCGGGCCAGAGGGCTTCTTTCCATGTACCTGCAACCCCAGACATTAGTTTTAAGTATCTCTACAGTTTAATTTATTTGGTGTTGCGCGGTCGTGGTTCAGTGGCTTCCCCACCCTGAGGTACATTGTGTGTTTTTTTTTTTTTTTAAATGTATTATTACAGACTGTTTTCCTGATTTCCATTGTTCCCGCCGCCCTTCTCCTCTCACCAAGCAGTGAGGCTTAAGTGTTGAGCTTATGTTCAAAATCAAACCCCACATCAGGCCTGTTGTAGAGGATGAGTGGAAATGAGGGAAAACTAATCCGGCCCATGAACATGCTCCCGGACAGCGAAGACGCATCCTTGACCCACTGAAATATCCGTTGAAAAAAAAGGATTTTTTTATTTTTTCACTTGATCTCTTTAGCAGTTTATTTCTTGAATAATATTCTCAGTGTGAAAATATTGGACAATAACCGTTTTTTGTATTGTTCCCACACCACAAACTGGCAGCAGCTGGTCAATATCTCATTTTATGAAATGTTAAAATGTATATCTCGTCACTTGATTGTTGGACGTGTACATCAATAACACACCGGAGCTTTCAAAGCTTTATTGGCAACGTTGCCAATGAAGCTCAAATCCCATTTCATTGCACTAAAAATGCCCTTTTTTTTGTATCATCAAATCCCATCATCAGCTAACGAGCGCACATTTCCTCTTGTGCGGCTCTTTTGTGCAACCTGTTGTGTGTCGAGGATAATCTCTGGCGAACGCACGTCCCGTGTTTGCTGAGAGAAGCGGCGAGATGGTGTGCCGAGGAGAAACGGGGGAACGAGGACGATCTGTCGCTGCCGATTACACACGCGCCGCAACCTCGCCGGCCGCATTAGATCTCTTTCCCCGTACACCCAACTCCCATTAATAATGGATGCAGCTAGAGAGCTGCTTTTGCCTCCCCTCCCCCCCACCCACCCACAGCTTTGCCCCTGAAGGCGTCTACCCACCCCCTCCCCCCCCCCGGTCCCCACTCTTCCCTACCTCCATCCTGCCCCGGCCTCCCCTTCGCTCCGCCCCTCCCCCCCACACACACTGTTTCGTCCGGGAGCCGCCGTGGCAGGTGTGCATACATCATCGCGGCGCCGGCCACGCACCCCGCAGCACCCAAACAGTCATCATCCACCTGCCCCCGAAAAACAGAGCGTTGTTGAATAGTTGAGTGTTTGGCTTCCCGTTTATTTATTTATTTTTCCGCAGCCGTCGGTATTATCAGGGTTGGGATGAGGAACGTTAGCTTGTTTTGTTTCTCGTGACAGAAACCTGCAGACAATGACGGATGCATGACTGATGAATGCTGCAGAGTTATTGAGAACGACAGGGGGAGTGCATGCAGGCCGTTGTTGGTGCATCTGCATGGACGGTGGGAAAAGGCTTGTTTTATTAATATGGCCTTGATTGCCACTTCAGTATTGCATCCGCCATTTGACCCGAGACGACGCTCCCTAAGCACCGGCTTCTCAGGCTTAACCCCTTTTTAATGTTCTGCTTCTCTCAGACTACGCTGTAGTTCATGTTGATATTCATCGGAATGCCAAGGGATCCACACAACAGGGGCAACGAGTGCACAGTGGATACACAATAGATGCACAATAGATACACAATGTAACTGCAGTCACCTGAATTATCTGTCCTGTGCATTGATGCAACTTTTCCAAGCGCACACTGATTTGCAACATTGCACCTGCGATGCATCTTTATCATGTTTTCAGGGCGAATGCAGGAGCGTGATAATTCCCCCCTAGTCTCCCCATCTATTGCATTTTACTGGGATGGAGACCATAAAGTCAGAGTGACGGTTTAAGCGGGAGGTAAATCGGGGAGAACAAACAATATGGCGGAAAAGGAGATTTATAAACTTAAGAGAACAACACCGAGCAAGAATAATCCGCTTTAAGTTTCTATTTGTGGAAAAACGTCAACGCCTGAGACCTGTCGCATGGACTTAGTGCATTAGATGGCACGCCAGTTGCCACGTTGTGCAAAAGTGCACATACGTGTGTGTGTGTGTGTGTGTGTGTGTGTGTGTGTGTGCCGATGATGGATGCGATCATAAATACAGTGCATGTGGCATCTGAAAGGCCCTAATGCCGCGCTAATCCTCTCACCGTGATAAATGAAATGTATACGTGTAGAAACGGGCCGAGGCCTCTGCGGCGGCGTTAATCCTCCCGGAGTCTCGACTTGCCTTCGCCGCCGCCTCGTTATTTCAATCTGTGGCCGACGCTAAAATACCGCAACGTAAAAAGTTAGTATTTCAACTAGTGTGTGAGCAGACGTGGCTATTGTTCAAGGGACGTAAGTCGGACTCTCCTGTGGATGTTATTCTGTCGCGGTCCAAGCCGATTGGTCGTCGGTTGGGGCGGTTCCTGGTGTTACACACACTTCAGTGAGCGCCGCCCACTCAGTGACAGGAAGGAGCCTTAATGGAGGTTGTGGTGCCGTCGCTCCGGGGGGCAGCGTAGTTGGTGGCCGCAGTCATGGCTTTCTGAAGTGTGTGAGAGTGTGTGTGAGAGTGTGTGTTACATTTAGCTGAGGCTTTTATCCAAAGTGACTTACAGTAGACTGTAGACACAGCAACGGTGAGCAATTAGGGTTAAGTGTCTTGCTCAAGGACACAACGACATGGACTACCGGAGCCGGGGATCGAACCACCGATCCTTTGATTGAAAGTCAGACCTGCTAACCACTGAGCCACAGTCGCCCCATGTATATTTCCTTTCAGAGACACCACCCAACGCATCAGGCTCGTAACACAAGAAACCAGTCTTGGTTGGATCCCCCTGTCATAGATTGTCACGCTCAAGAGTACCACACACACACACACACACACACACACACACACAAAAAGCAAAATCAATGAAAAAGGGCAGAGGAGGGCGGCCAGACTCTCAGCTGACAGATGGAGGACAGGTTCACCACACTCAGAGAGGGCAAATCATATCTGCTGTCCACTTCTGCGGGATTATCCTCGTGTGTGTGTGTGTGTGTGTGTGTGTGTGTGCTCGCTTGTGTTTGTGCGATTGTCGATGTCGTTTAAAGCACTACGTGCTGCAGGGTAGTTCCCACCCAGGCGATCACTTCCATGCCCCCCTCCCCCCCTCCCCCACATGAGTGTACAAGCATGTTCTGAACAAACAATTTGCTCAATTGCTATTGAATAGGTGTGTTTTTGTTGTTGAGGTTTACAGTGGAGACGAGCCTCCATGTGAGATAAACAGATGCTCGAGTGAGTTCACACCCGGCGGAGGATGTTGGGGGTGGGGGGGGGGGTTTCAGGCTCGGGAGCGTCGCCCATCGGAATTTGTTTTCCATTTCCTCGCGGGAGCGTCCTCCCCTCTCCAACCCGGGGCGATCTGTCTTCCTGTCATCCTATTGATCCCCTCCAGCGCTCATTAATATGGGCAAAAGGCCACCGAGCCTGAGACGGTCGGGCCGCCGCTCGCCGCTCGGTGTTGGGGGAAAAGTGTGCAAATGGAATAAGGGGAACAATTCATCTCGCCGGGAGAATCACATCCTCGGAGCGGCGATGCCTTCCAGAGAGGGGGGAAGAGCCGTCGTTTCATGAAAAGACCGGCGGCGTGCAAACAAACCGGCGGTATCGGGCGCGCCGGAGATGTTTGACCTCGTGCTCGCGGATGACGGACCCCTGTGAGGAGGGAGCGCACCAAGTGGCCTCGCCGAGCTCCAACCGGCTTAAAGCCACTCCGGTGAATGTCAGCTCGCTATCTGTCTCCCTCCTGCGGGAGTGGGCGGCTTCAGAGGCGTTTTCTTTTTTTATTATTGTTTTCGGGAAAAGCTGGGAATTAAACACATCTCGAATCCACTCAGAAAACTACATGAGCGGTTTTATTTTGTTATTCCCCCCCCGCCCCCTCATCTGATGCCGTATTTTGATTTGAGCTTCATTTACATTCATATTGAATTTGTTGTGTGCCATATGCTCCCCGGCGTTGTCATGGGATACAGGCCAGACACATCGTTTCCTCTTTTTGTTTGGAGGCAGCGCAGCACATTTGTATTTGTTTTAAGTGATGAGATAAGGAGAGGGGAACAGTCCCTCCTCCCTCGTTCTCCCTTCTCCACATGTCGGTTCCAACAGGTTCTCCCTCGGCGTCACGTGATGTTCAATCACACGAGACGGTGGCCCGGCAGAACCAATCGGCACCTGAAGCCGCTGCCGGGTCCTGTTGGCCATCTGTGACGGACAGGCCGATGTCACCTATTAAGGGAGTCCTTGCAGTAATTCACAGCATCGTTTACCCGACCGGGGCCCCGAAACACACTCCAGCCTTTCTTCACCTGCGATGGTCTGGCCAGCATCCGTCCATTCAGGGTCCCTCCTGGACTTGTTAGTAAATCAGGGCCTTTTGTGAGGTGCCAGAGAAATTGTCCATTAATAAGCACTATGCCTAGTCAAGTGGCGCAGGAAGCTCAGGGGTCAGGCCCGCCCTCCAATCATTACACCTCATCCGCTTCCCAGTAAAAGGCCCCCCTAGCCACTCGGGCTACAGGTCGCCATGGAGACCCGGGGGGTGGGGGTCGGGAGTAGGGAGAGAGCGGCGCAGACGACCATTAGCGGCCCCGTACCCTGTGTAATTAATGATCTGGGAATCAGGGGAGAAACGGACGCGGGGGTCGCTCGCTCGGAGCAAATGTGACGGCGGTATTAAAAAATACGTGTGCGGACCGGAGAGGTGGGTTTCTGTTGGGCTTGGAAAGCGGTGACAGGATGCCGGGGAAAGGATTTAATGTTGCACAGGGGGAGGGGTTGGGGGGGGGGGGGGGGCGTGATTGATGTGAAAGTGATTCACGGTTCGGGGAGGGACGGGAGGGAATAACGGTGGTTCATTTGCATAAACATCCGTCGACACGCAAGTCTGTCTTCTGTTATTCAAGGACAACAACTTACAAAGCCCGTTTGTTGTTGTTTTTATTTTGTGTGTGTTACCCTTTGCGACACCTTTGACTGGCGTCCGTCTCTCGGAGATAATCACTCGTCTAATCGAGTTGTGAGCGCCGCAAATGCGAAGCGCACATTATTAGGTTTGTAATCAAATCGTGGGGCAGCTCGCCCTCGGGGGGGGGGGGGCGGCAAATCAGGCAGCCAATCAGGCGGCCACAGGCGGCTTTGAAGTGCCCGGCAGACCAAACTACCCATCTCCCCCCACATGCCTCCCCCTCCTCCTCCCCCCCTTTATCCCCGAGCAGATAGCTCTTTTCCACACCGCGCAGCCAAATGTGCACACACTCAGAGACACAAAAGCAATTCTGTGGGCAAATAAAAGATGCAAACAAATTGCCACACAGATGCCCTTGTTTGAACACGCTGACGGGCACAGACACACACACACACACACAGACAGACACACACAGCTAACACACCGCACACAGCAGAACAATCGGTGGCACGCAGACAAAGGCTGTTGCCACACCATTCAGTGAGGGCCAGTGCTGCTCTTCCTGACGAGGTGTGTGTGTGTGTGTGTGTGTGTGTGTGTGTGTGTGTGTGTGTGTGTGTGTGTGTGTGTGTGTGTGTGTGTGTGTGTGTGTGTGTGTGTGTGTGTGTGTGTGTGTGTGTGTGTGTGTGTGTGTGTGTGTGTGTGTGTGTGTGTGTGTGTGTGTGTGTGTGTGTGTGTGTGTGTGTGTGTGTGTGTGTGTGTGTGTGTGTGTGTGTGTGTGTGTGTGTGTGTGTGTGTGTGTGTGTGTGCCCTCAGTCTGGGCTCACAACCCACATCCACAGCACTGACACCACACCTTTATCTCGCAGACACACTGGGCAGATTAAAAGGAGTCCTGCCAGTCTGATACACGGGCAGAGCTCAGGATGTGATTACAACCGTGTTTAATTGACTGCTTTATTTTTTTAATTTTTAATTTTGAGTACACTATGAGATGTATTATTTAAATGTTTATTCTCACCTGTCAATTCTCAAAAGCTCTGTGGTGCATTCATTTAACTTATTTAACTAATTTACAGCACATCGTGATGAGTTATGGCTCGACGGTCACTTTCATTTTGGTCTTTTTTTATTGTCTGGTACTTGCAGCCAGGTACGATTTATGCGATCGCTTATGGGTTCAATCTTTAAGCTACTGTTTCATATATTATAATCAGTATTTGTGGCTAAAGTTTGCTTTCCGAAGGAAAATGTAGTCAATGAAGACGGCTTATTCCCCGGAAACCCACGAGCACATCTCAAGTAAAGAAAAGATTGAAAGCGATGCTTTGTTATGTTACGTTTTCTAATTCTGGGAATACATAACAAGAAAAACGACTCTCTACTGAACATCCGTCATCCTCTCGGCCGTGCATTGAACAGAATACTGAAAGAGCATTTGATTCATCACATCAGACTCACACACACACACACACACACACACACACACACACACACACACACACACAACCCTTTCTCCGTCCAGTTGGGGATCCGGGCGGCGCTGCACGTTCCTGCTGAGCGTTGCATTATTCTAGGTGGCGTGGTGGCAAATTCTAGCGCGCCCATCACCCGCCGACTCCTCCCACGGGCGCTATCGGTGCCTCCCACAGGCATGCATGTACTCACGGTGTCCCGCTCTCCTAATCCCTCGCTCTCTCTCTCTCTCCTGGCTGCACCTCTTATTTCTCTCTCTCTCTCTCTCTGAGAGAGGGAGCCTTATCAGCACCCGCTGCTGTCAGGCCCTCAATTAATTTTGTCATTAACTGAATCCCATTACCCCCACTGCAGATGCCATGACGTCTCACCCTCACACTGGGAAGACACACATGTATTATACACACAGACGCACACGGACGCCAATTCTACCCCTTCTCGCTGACATCATTTACAGCCTAATGATGGGAGTGAATCCCCAGTGCGATCACGCGACCTTTCACCCCTCCCTGCGAGTCACTGCCACCAGATAGGGAGGAAGAGGGGGAGGGGCGATGGATAGGGGATGCAGACCAGCATGGTGAGGGGATGAGGGAAGGGAACCGTGGGGGTTATTAAGTGATAAGGAGGCGGATGCCACGGAGAGGCGAGGGGGGAGAAATGGAGCTCGTCTCCGTTTGTTGTTGTTGTTTGTTTGTTTGTTTGTTTGTTGACCTCCCCGCCATGCTGATGTGTCGCCGCGGCCCCTGGGCTTCACGGGGACCAGCGGAGAAGCTGTTTACCAGACTCGTTGCTTTCCAAGGGGACCTCTCGTACCGGCTTGTGCCTGATACAGATTTCCCTTCCTGTCTCTCTCCCTCCCCCCTCCCCCCCTCACCACCTCGCCACAATGATCTCTGCCTCTGCCGGCCGCGGTAACCCTGACTCCATTTTGAAACCCAAGTGGTCTTGTTAAGACTTTCTGACTCGTGGAGAAAGTGATCTCGGCCTCGACTCAAACTTCCTTTCTGGGGGGAATTCAAACTTCCAGAGTTTGACTTCCAGAAAGTGCTGATTTGTGTTATTGTTTTGGAGGAACTAATTGATGCTCCACTGCCACCGCGCTTATCTTTTTTTGTTTTTTTTCTCCCCCCTCCACCCCCCACCTCCCCGTGCCTTAGTGAGTTGGTTCTGCCCGTCTTGCATAACATTTCCGTTTTTCTTTCCTCCTCTCCGTTCCCTTGCAAATACATATTTTGCTTGTGGTGCATTCTGTGGTTCAGAGTGAGCTGTGCCGGTCGGGTATTGTGTGCCCGGTCTGGTTCGCTGCTTACAAGGCTGTTTAGATCATCCCCGCATCACACTGGACGGGGTACAATGCCGGAGTGTCTGCTGCTGCATTTGGCTCGACCTTGTACACACATTCCCTGAGACCCCCGATGTGTGAATCACACACACACTTCTGTGTGTGTTAAATGAATGACTACATTTTAAGGATGTGTGATTTAGTTAGAAGATGAGTGTCACAATATTGGGATGAAAGCAAACTGAGAATAGAGAAGATGTAATTAAGATGAATATGGCCCAAAAACATAAAGAAATGCTCACAACTATCAGTCCTATTTGACTTGTGGGCACTAGCCAGCATCCCATAATCCATGCTAACTCACATGGGTCTATGTATAATATCCTGATCGTTGTTATCTCTCCTGCTTCTCTTCTTCTTTTCGTCCTCTCATCCGACTCTTCTCAATCCGCCACCTTCTATGTGCTACATTCAGTACATACATGTGTGTTTTTGTAGCTCCGCCCCTTTCCTCCCTACCCATAATGCCGTGCTCCTCTGTCCTCCACACCCTTGCCCAGGGGGCTCCATAAATATCATTTCATCCTGCGGAGCCGCTGACACGCTGCAAAGGGCCTATGATAAATAATTCACTCCCCTGGTGCAGGGCAGGCAGACTCCCCTGCTTAGGAATTCAGAGTGTGTGTGTGTGTGTGTGTGGGAGAGTGTGTGAGTGTGTGTGAGGGTAGCGGTGGTGGTGAGGGGCTGTGTGGTGGCGATAATGCACCCAGGCCTACAGACTCCACTTCCACGACATACTAACGCACAATTCATTTTCTCTGAAGCATCGTGATGAGCCGGGTTTGAACCCCGTCCCCTCGGCGCCGAGCGGTCCGGCAAACTAAACGCTCCCCTTTTTCTCACGCGTCACCTTTTTTTTTTTTTTTTTTAACTGGTGTCCTCTCGATCACACGGTATTTATTTCTCACCCCCAGCGTCCATCTCTTCCTCCATCCTCCCCCCATCTCTGCATTAGGTTGATCTGGGCCATCACCCCCGCCCCCCCCCCCCCCCCCCCCTCGTTAAAGTACCGGCAACCCTGATTTATTGATGATGCCCGGGATTATTAATGCCAATCGGCCTCGGCTTACTGAGCCGGCACGAGCGCCAAACCCTCCCGGTTATCGGAGGGCCGAGAGGGAAGGAGACGGTCGGCGGGCTTCTGTGGACGCTCTGACTCCAGAGTGGGAAATCGACACCGGCCGGCGTCACTCTGGTGCGAGTTGGCAAACACTGACAGACTCCTTTCATTCGGGTAGTTGGATCATTTGATGTGCTATTTTTAACTCCGTCAAGGCGTGTGTGTGTGTGTGTGTGTGTGTGTGTGTGTGTGTGTCTGTCCTCGTGCCTCATGAGAGTTTTTGTGTTTGTACCCATAGCCGTATTATTATCATCATGCCATAATGACTACATGACATGAAGCATATTCCTTCTGACTTTGAGTCACTTTCAACCTCATTTCTGTCTTTATTAAAGCTAATGAGATCACTTTCCGTGAGACGTGACGCGCTCGTTGCTGATGAAACACCGAGACAGCTGCACAATTTAATCAACCGGGCCGCAGCGAAGCCTGGTTTCCAGTGCGCCCACTTAAAGGGGATGACTTACGCCTGATTTCTGTCCCCCAAAGCCGGCAATCTCAGGTTTCTGATTCCGTTGCAGCTCGAGATCCTCAGCGCTATCTGGGCAAACAACGGTGTCTTCTTTGTTTGTTTTGAAGCATAAACGAGTGCAACCCCGATAGCACACACACACACACACACACACACACACACACACACACACACACTGCAGGCCACAGAGCCGCAGTAAACAAACATGGCAGGCGGAAGAGCCGCCTCGCACCGTGGCTGCAGGAAGGCAGAGGCCACTAATGTTTGGAGTCTCATCTTCACCCACGGCCCTCCGCCCATTCTAATGGATGCCAAGGAAGGGAAGGGAGTCTTAGATTTGATTAGCCTCAAGCTGCAGCGTCTAATTGCCCCTTCCACCAAAGCCATATTGAAATGATTTATTCATCATCAAGCCCCGAACAGTCCCCTGTAATAGGCTGCCAGAAAATGGGATGCTCGATCTTTCTCCCCCCCCGTGCACTATTGTCTCCGTTATAGGAGAGGATAATGGGCGGGATGTTTCCGTGGCCAGCAGGATGTAGGTTTGATGTTTACAGCTGTAATAATGGAGGACATTACTGATGTTAAGCATTCAGTGTGTGTGTGTGTGTGTGTGTGTGTGTGTGTGTGTACAGTGGAGGGATGCTGCATCTGCAGGGATTGTGAAACGCCCCGGACCATGTATGAGATCAAGTTTCACACCTGATTACTTCGCGAACTACTGTTGTTCGTGTGTGGGTGCGTGGGAAATACGCTTATCCCTGCCAAACCTCGAGGGTCAATTTAAAGGCAAAATACACACAAGCGCCATCCGTCTTCAGCTTCTCGAGCAAACCTCCCCCTTTTTGATCTCTAAGCGAAGCAAGTCCGTTGAAGGCTTTCGCTTGAAAATGTTCCGGAAACTTTTAATCTCGCCGTTCTCAGCATCTCGGCATCCATCGCTCTCATCCCGTATCCAAGTGAGGCCGCAATCGCGAGCGGAGGCGCCTCTTACGTGCTCAAATATGCCCTTTTAAAGAACCCGTTTAATATTTAAGCACGAGCGGGCCACGCCGTTAATTATGGGCTATAGGTGGTGGGCATCGGGAGGTTTGACTGGCCTTATGAAACGGATGCAGCAAGTTTCTTTTTCTAATTTTCTCTCTTTTCCTCTCAACCCTTTAGCCTAACCCCCCCCCCCTCACAATCCCCCTCTGGACGGCAGTAAGTCACCTTGATGTCACATGAAAACCCGAACGGCCCCTCTGAGGATCAGTTTAACGCCTAAGCAAATCGGCTTTCAACAGAGTTATATTAATATGTTATTGGCCTGCCGGCTAGCGGCGGGTTAAATATAGGGTGCCGGCGGCGCGGGGCTCTCGAGGTGACCCTGTTACTATTCAAAGGGGAAACAAGAACCCAGGCGAGCCGGCTCACGTCGACATCGCTCACAGCCGACTCGCATGCGGGCCAGACTCGTGGGTCCCGTCGTGTCTAAAGACCGGGTCGGGTCACCGGGTCTGGATGGGGTTTCAGAGGACCGGCGGAGGAAACGGTTCGCCCTTCGTTTTGCCGTCATCCGGCCGTCGTGATCCGTCTCCTGTAGCCCAGATTAATGCTTTTTCCACAGGCCTGGACTTAATCCTCAGAAAGGATTGTTCTAAGCCCCGACAAGGTAATATCGGCTAAACAGATTGCGCCGCTCCGAGATCAGAGCCACTGTAATGTGGCGCTGCAAATCTGGGTGTCATTGCATTAGCACATTAACTTTGTGACCTTTCCAGGCCGCGTTCTCTTTGTTTTCCGTTACTCTCGGACGCTATCCTGTTCGGAAAAATAAACGAAAATGTTTAAAGGGTAATTTCAGCCTCTCATTGGGCCGAGAAGGAGCGCAGGATGCGATGGGGTGATGAATGCTTATCAAATTGGAAGTGTCTCCCACCATCGCATTACTGCCTGGAGAGGCTCCGTCATCACAGTCTCTGCTGCCAAGTTTAAAAATGCTTCCGGAGGAGGCTCCAGGGTGGTAGCAGGAGATAGTGTCCTTTACCTCCCAGATAATGAATCGTGCGCGTCCTTTTTCTTTTTAAACCTGGTGTGGGATTTATGGGAATTTATGCGTGACCGACCTCCCGGTTCTGCAAAGACCACGTGGGACGCACAAGACGTGTTGAAAGTAGTCCCGGTTCTCGGTGATGAAAGGAAATAAAAATCACAAATTACGGGAAATTGACAGTTAGGATGTGCATGGGAGTTATTCAGGTGTGATGTGAATTTTTTTTTTTTTTTTTTTTTGCCCACTTAATTTCTCCGGGAAATAAAAAAAAAAAGAAAGGCAACTGATAATGGGCTTGGGAAATGAGAAAATGAACGGTTTGACATAGACCATGAAATGTCCACTTAATGCATGCCATTTATTTATGTGTGATTAGTGTCAGCCTTTATTATTTCATTTTTTTTACATCCTGGTTTTATTTGGCTTGAAACTGGCACAGAGAGATGGGGGGTCGGCCTTGATGTATCGGCTGGTTAATGAATCTGGTTAATTGACTGTGTGAGGATGGGGGGCGCCGTCGCACTCTGGCAGCTAAGAGCAGCATCAGCATCCTCCAGCTCCTCTGTGAGGACGTCGCTCTGCTTCTTATTGATTCGGCTCGTCACAACGATTGGAGGCGTAGGCGGATTATGACCGCGATCACGGCCGTCATCGCTGCTCCGTCACGGGCGTTCAGACGCCCAGGCGCTCTTGTAAAGTGATTAGCCTCTTGGTGGAAGTGTCCTGTTGGGCTTTGCACCCCCTCCCCATCCTCCCCATCGTTCCCTCAGGGATTTGAAGAAGTGGCAGCCGTGCGTGACGAGCGGAGACAAAGAAGCTTCCCCGGGATGGGAGATTCTCCCCCCCCCCATCCTGCAGCCTCTCCCTCGTTCCCTTGCTTACAGGTGACTGTTTGAGGAGCTTGTGGTTTCCAGCGGCGACAAAGGCATCCATCCATCCCTGTTCTCAAGCACACATGCACCCACTCGCACACGGGCGCCCTTCGCAGGCTTCTCCCGGGGTATTTGGCAGGCCTCTCCAGGAGCTGCCGCCTCCTCATCCCTCCCCCCTTTTAGATCCTCGCCACCTCGCGGTTTGAGATTCTCCAGGATCTCAAACTACCGAGTACCGGCAATCGTCTTTGTTTTGTTTGTCTGCTGCTAAATTCCTCCTCGCTCCTTCTCCACGCGTTCCCTCCCACCTCGCTCGCTCGCTGCAGCTCAATAAGCAAACAAACCCGCTTCCTCTCGACACCCGGCTCCGTCGCGGTGATTTGCTGCGCTTGTCGGGTCGAATATTGAGCGACACCGTGGCCCCTGTCAACAAAAGAAAGGCCCCGGAAGCTGGAGGGGCGGCCTTATTTGTGCATGGGCTGGATTATCTCCCCCCCGCACGCCATTCTGCCTTTTTTCTTTTCCTTCTTCATTGTCTGGTGTGTAACCGACATGCGGCATGCCGATGCCAGGATGGCTCGCTCCCCCGTGGCGTCCGCTGTGCAGAATGTCTGCCATGTTTCACCCAACTCACTTCGGCGAAACTGGATATTACACGCATGCTTTGTCTCGGGCCATGTCTGCCTTTTGTTTGACGGCGTGATTGGAAATGAGCATCAAAGGCCTCACACGTGGCGTTCTGACTCAGACGGCGGGGTTCAACCCGGCTTCCCTGGTACCCCGGTGTCAACGGTGCTCTGGACGATGTCCAACACCGTTTCCTTGATTGAACATTGGGTGAGGAGGGGGGGAGGCAGGAGGGCGTCCCTGGAACTGACCTTGTTGGCAGCACTGTGACGGATGTAAAGCCACTGAACATATGTTCCTGGGTTCACTCTTGCATGGTGTGTCTGCCTGTGTTCTGGATTCAACACACGTAGTTTATTATTTATTTTTGTGTATGTCTGGATGCCTGCATGTCTGTGTCTGCATGCATAATGCTGCCTCTCCGTTGGATGGACGGGTTTCAAAGAGAGCGTTCGAGCTGCGGGAAGACAAAGAACACCGCCAGGTGAGACGGATCTTGAAATGGAGATACGGGGGAAGTGGGGGGGTGGGGGGGGGGCTGAAGCGAGGACATACCATCAGCACCGTCGTCCGCCACCCTGTTTGTGCCCCCGCTGGGCGGCAGTCGGACGTCGTAATCGATGGCGCAGCAGGTGCTTTAACCCACATTGACACACACAGCGCTATATGCGAGATGAGACGCCTTTGGACACGGGTATCATACGTGCACGCCGCACACACTGTTTGTTTTACAGCCGGTAATGAGATGCAAATGATCATGCATGGGGAATCGGGGACTCCGCGCCACAGGAGAAGATGTGGGGGGGTGGGAGGGGGAGGGATGTGGCGCTGTGGGGGATTCTCAGCCGGTGAAGCCAGCAGACAAAAAGATTTCACGCCAAAATGGGATATTACGCCGGTCCGTTGGTGGAAGAGCGGGGCGGCGAGGTGACACTGGGTGCTTTCCCACACCGTGGAACGTTAGACCGGGAGAGCCGGGGTCCTGCTTCCCTGGTGGGTTTGAGGATGCAGCTGGGGGGGTACGAAGATCCAGGAAGAGCTTTGGGGGTCGATTTACAGGTGGAGTGGAGGGCCTCCACCTTCGTTACTCGTAACACTGTAGCTGCAGGCTAGTGGCTTGTTATAAGTAGGATATTGGCTTTTGTGCTCGTTTCTCCTCATGAAGGAGTCGGTGATGGAGGAGAGGGAGAGGACGAAGGAGTCGGTGATGGAGGAGAGGGAGAGGATGGAGTCGTGATGAAGGAGTCGTGATGGAGGAGAGGGAGAGGACGAAGGAGTCGGTGATGAGGGAGAGGATGAAGGAGTCGGTGATGGAGGAGAGGGAGAGGACGAAGGAGTCGGTGATGAGAGAGAGGACGAAGGAGTCGGTGATGAGGGAGAGGACGAAGGAGTCGGTGATGAGGGAGAGGACGAAGGAGTCGGTGATGAGGGAGAGGACGAAGGAGTCGGTGATGAGGGAGAGGACGAAGGAGTCGGTGATGAGGGAGAGGATGATGGAGTCGTGATGAGGGAGAGGATGAAGGAGTCGGTGATGGAGGAGAGGGAGAGGAAGGAGGAGTCGGTGATGGAGGAGAGGGAGAGGACGAAGGAGTCGGTGATGGAGGAGAGGGAGAGGACGAAGGAGTCGGTGATGGAGGAGAGGGAGAGGACGAAGGAGTCGGTGATGGAGGAGAGGGAGAGGACGAAGGAGTCGTGATGGAGGAGAGGGAGAGGACGAAGGAGTCGTGATGGAGGAGAGGGAGAGGACGAAGGAGTCGTGATGGAGGAGAGGGAGAGGACGAAGGAGTCGTGATGGAGGAGAGGGAGAGGACGAAGGAGTCGGTGATGGAGGAGAGAGAGAGGATGAAGGAGTCGGTGATGGAGGAGAGAGAGAGAGGAGGGAAGAACCAAACGGGTCGAGCATGGACATGTAACATGTGGAAGTGCTGATATTCTCACATTTGCACAAGTACCTGTCAGTGCCAGCCTGAATGAAAAACAACCATGTTCCTGTGATTTTTATTTCTTTTTTTGAGTTGAGATGACTGAATTGGTTTGGTACCAGTACAATATCACACTCAACTTGGAAACAAAGAAAAGAAAAGCAGAAATTGTTTCCTTTTTAAAAAAAAAACAAAAAAACAACCCGTTTCAGACGAAGGCCAACGGGTCTTCCCGGCTTCATGCACGCTCACATTCAAGTGTTGGTTGTGTGTGTCTCACGGGTTGACTCGCTGTAGACAACGGCGGTGATGGTGCGCCGTGTCACCCGTCACCAGGCATGCGTGGCAACGGGCTGGCAGCTCGGTGGTTTGGGACCCGCTGCCGCGGCGTTGAGGGGGACGAGCTGTGGCACGCCGTCTCTCCCGTGATCTCGTGATGGACTCCGTAATGCCCCCCTGCCGGTCGAGCAGATACGTGCCATAATTTTGCATATAAACACGGACATCTTGACAGCAGCATCGGAGGATCTAACTAAATTAAAAGTGCTGATTTATTCTCCGGTCACCAAAACTTTAAACCTGCAGAGATTGGTCAGATTTTTTTTATTTTGCACCTTTTTTTTAATGTATTTTTGAAATTGCTAAATTGGTAAATCTGTAAAAGCAACAGCAGTTTGAACATATTTTCATCACACTGTCTTCCTTTTTATTCTGTTATCTCCGTGCAAAAATTAAAAATGATAATCAATTCCTCATTAATTTGAGGTATAGCTACACCCAAGGCAGATAGTACACACAATCCCACATCAACTCCCCTCCAACATTATGCTGATCTATTATTATCCATCTGCTGCTTATCTAAAAATAAAAAATAAAAAGCTTACATGAGATTTATGTTTTCCTTTCCATATCTTAATATCGGTCACGTTTACTGGGCACGTGCAGTAGATGACATCGTAAAACCCACGCCGTGATGTCGAGGGTAACTGAACATTTAACAGACGCACACTGTCCCTCTGTTGGTCGGCAATAAATCGCAGAAACACTAAATTGAAGCATACGGTTATTTGTTATTCATTTCGTAGCTTTATTGTGAAGGAAGAGGAGAGCACGGAGGCTCCCGAGGGCCAAATGTCGTTCGTCTCCATCAGAGTGTGCGTCAGACTGAACGGCGAGTGTTTGGTGTGCGTCCATGGAGAGGATCGACATCGGATCCGTCTCGCTCGATTTATGCCCGTTTACCATCGCGCCGGTTTTTCATAACCTGCAGAAGAGCCGTTTGTGTTCATGCGAGTGGATGAAAACACTCTGAGCCGGTGTCGGGTGAACGTGTGAGCCGAGCCCAGATTCGGGGCGACTGTGGCTCGGTGGGTAGCGGGTCCGTCTCACAATCAGAGGGCCGGTGGTTCGATCCCCGGCTCGAGCAAGACACTTAACCCTAATTGCTCACCGTTGCTGTGTCTACTGTATAGCATGTCCCCCCCCTTCCCCTCCCCCCCTCCAGCCGGACTCGTGTGTGTGTGTGTGTGTGTGTGTGTGTGTGTGTGTGTGTGTGTGTGTGTGTGTGTGTGTGTGTGTGTGTGTGTGTGTGTGTGTGTGTGTGTGTGTGTGTGTGTGTGTGTGTGTGTGTGTGTGTGTGTGTGTGTGTGTGTGTGTGTGTGTGTGTGTGTGTGTGTGTGTGTGTGTGTGTGTGTGTGTGTGTGTGTGTGTGTGTGTGTGTGTGTGTGTGTGTGTGTGTGTGTGTGTGTGTGTGTGTGGACTGGGAAAGAGCTGCTCAGTCTCTCTTCCAACCACCTCCCTCCAAGTTATAGCTCTTGGAGAGAGATCTGACAACAGGCCTGTAATTAAAGTTGAGGGAGAAAAAAAAGCCCTTGAGTTTTTTTTCCTTTACTTCTCTCTCTCTCTTTTTTTTTTTTTTTTTTTGGGGAAGAGTTGAGGGAAGAAAACGTTTTTCCATCTCATTGTCGCCCTCCTCCTCCGCCATCGAACGTCACCGCCACAACTCCCACGACTTTAAACTTAACCCCCGGAGGCCGTTTTCGGCGCATAATAAACACAACGAAGCAGACGCATCACTATTAACTGTCAGTGTTTTTTTTCTTTTTTTAAATATTTGCTCTTCTTCTCACCGTCTCACTGACTGCACCCCGAGGCGTCCTTAACGCCCGTGTGGCGGCACGCGGCGCCCCCCCCCCCCGTGCCGGCCACGTACGATCACACATCACCGGACTGGCTTTGAGCCGTGTTGATTGATTTTAAATGACGGTGTAACTGCCTTTTTACGTTTTTAAAATTTGACAGCTAATCAATGCCTCCATCAATAACCTCTCTACAAAGACCCTGCGGCTGCCGAGTTGCAGCGAGCAGGTTCTCTGAGTTCAGTCATGAATCAGCGGCGAGGCCCTCTGACACCCGTCCACGGCTCCCCTGGAGCTGTTCGCTGATTCGGAAGCATTTGTGCATCTTCAAACAAAAAAATGTGCCTTTTTGTAAGCATTATGTCTCGCTTTCAGCGTGAATAGAGGAGTTTATCTGGCAGAAATTATGAAAAAAAATCCAACAGACTCATATGTAATGGAGCATAATATCACTTTTTTTTTTTTTTAAACGCGATAACTTTTGCCAAAGCTTTATCCTCGTTGGCTCAAGCAATGGCCGACTTTTCAGAAGCGACTGTTGGAGTGTTTGTGTGAGCGTGATGGTCCAACAGCTTGCAGCACACATCCTTAATATGACAATGGGAAGTGTGCAATTAC
>CM042224.1:6091910-6169525 GCA_023566465.1 Cottus gobio | reverse complement strand
CCCGATCAATCCGTTCTTGAGAGGCGACGGCCCGACGGGGTCCGTTGGGAGGAGATGGCGCTCCTTCCCGTTTTCTCGCCTCCTCCTCCATCACGTCGGTGTAGAGACGAGAGCGCCGCGTGGTCGTAAATGCCATGTTGTCTTACCCCTATTCCCTCATGTGAAAGTGGGGAAATATCCATTCAATCCAGTCGTTTTCCGCTGTAATTGTTCAGCGCTTTCAAGAGAACTAAGTGCACCGAGGACAGGCGGCCATATTGCCGTCTCCTGTGTGAGCCGCGAGGCGGAGAAATCACCTCCTCGTCGTTTAAATAGCCGAACCATTGACACAGCATCTCTTCTTCCTCTCTCTTCCCGGTCTCGCTCGCCTCCCGGGAGACGTGCCATTTCCTCGGAAGAGCGCGGGCATATTTTAAACTGCATTTATCATCCTGCCACTTATTTGACTCCGCTCGCTGCATTATTAAAATACCTTCATACCCTCTTAATTATTATTTTTTCTCCCGGCTCTGCCCCGATCCCCGCAGAACTGATAATTGGCGTTATTTATCTAAACAATAACCACGGTGTGACTCTTCGGGGGTGGGAGCGCTTGAATAATGGATGAGGACGAATGCAAAGCGATGGCACCGACGCTGACTTTTGGCGCCATCCGTGCCCGTTGACGCTCGAGGGAAGGAAGCCGCGTCCCAAAGTGTTTACTCCTCGCGCCGCGCTCTCTACTTACAATAAAGCAAGACGTGGTATTAACTTCTCGGGGAGGCGAGACTGGGTTAAATCTGTCAGTTCCTGGCGTCCAAACTCCAGCGGGGCCTCGTGGTTTCATAATGAAAAGCCTCTCGGAGGCTCCGGGACAGACAAAAAGAGGCGTTTGCTTTATTTCGTAGAGCGTTTGGGTCACTGGGAGTCCTGCAGTGGCCTTATTATTATATTATATTTCATTTAGCTGAGGCTTTTATCCAAAGAGACTTACATGCTATACAGTAGACAGTAGACACAGCAACGGTGAGTAATTAGAGTTAAGTGTCTTGCTCAAGGACACATCGACATGGACTAGCGGAGCCGGGGATCGAACCACCGACCCTCTGATTGAAAGATGGACCTGCTAACCACTGATCCACAGTCACCCATAGTGTCCTTTCATTTCAGCCACCAGTGTGAACGCGGTTTGATCCGTTAAGGTAGCATGACGTCCTGAGAGATGTGATTTTTTTTTATTTTTTATTTTTGTGTTGATCAAAATGCAGTTTCAGTGAAACTCTTTCCTGTATCTTCTGGGTTCATACGTCATGGAAAACCTGGACAAGTCATGGAATTTTAAAATGGTTATTTCCAGGCCTGGAAAAGTCCTTGAAAAACATAAAATCCCAAAAGTTATGGAAAATTGTTATATTCATGTGTTCATGTCGTTCATTTACGCTGAGTTTGAAATAATGAATATGCTTTTAAAAGAAAGACTCAAAATATAATCAGCATATGCTGAGTATATCTATAAATGTTTATTCTTTTAATCAAACTATTGTCTCTCATTCATTTGTGTCCTTTAAGGAATACTGTATGCTTTGGAATCCTCATTGTTAGTTTAAATACTACATTTTATCACTTTTTCATGGACACACCCAGATTTCACTAAATGTTTGCTCATGGAAATTTGGTTTTTGGAAAAGTCCTGGAAATCCATAGGTCAACATGTGTGTGAACCCTGAGAATAAATATTACAACTTTAATTTGACTGATCGCTCTTTGCCAGACTTTCCCAAAAAGCATCCGAGCCGAGCATCGGGCTAACGTCCTCCCCTTCCCGCTCTCCCCAGGTTCAGCGGCGCAGCCCTTCAACCCTTTCTGGTTCACGGTGGAGCCTCAGGACACGCTGGCGGTCCGCGGCAACTCGGCGCTGCTCAACTGCTCGGCCCACGGCGACGCGGCGCGCGTCGACTGGAAGAAAGACGGCACCTTCATGAGCCTGGATTCGGACGAGCGGCGCAGCGTGCTGCCCGACGGCTCGCTGTTCTTCGCCCACGTGGTCCACTCCAAGCACAACAAGCCCGACGAGGGCACCTATCAGTGCGTCGCCACCATCGACAACGTGGGGTCCATTTCCAGCCGGACGGCCCGGCTCTCCGTGGCAGGTAAGAGCGGCCGAGGCTCCCTCAGCGGCGTGGGTTAGAAAAGCACCGCGGTGGATTATGGGTAGAGTTGAGAGAAGTGAGCTAAAAAAAAAAAGCTGTAGTGTTTCCTCTTTTCTTTAGAGAGCTCGACGCGGCTCTTTCAGTCCTTGTTCCATGTATTGATCTCACATTTTTTTATAAAAAATCAATGCGTTTTGATTTATTTTTTAACGGTAGGTTTCAAATTTACGCACAAGGAAGCATTCTTGAGGGGAAAAAATCTTGAAATATCACAAACGTTACTTGGTCGAGGTGGAAAAGTTGATGTTTCAATAAATCATTAAAGAGAGATTTTTAAAAAAAGAACGAAAAAAAAGCATTCTTTGCATTTTCTTCTGCATATTTCCCTGCATCCGGTTAGGATTTGTGATGCAATTGAAAGAAAACACGGACAGTGTAAACGATGTTATGTAATTCAAAATATTCCTCTTTTCCTTCACGTGTTCGCTGCTTCACAGCTCAGCTGTACAGTAGGTGTGAGGTGAATCGCAGCTTTCCTTTTGTCCTTGAACTGCTCAGCGGTTTTTGTTCTTTCTCCACCATAAAAATCCTTCACCTCGCCGGAGCCTGAATGCACCGCCCGGCTGGAGGGGCGCTTGTAAAACGGTCTGCTGTTCCTTTCCGCTCCCCGTCCCACAATGTGACCTTGTTGGGTTCGGGGACGGCGGGTGACGGTGGGATTATTAGGTGTTTGGAGTCAAGTCATGCCCCGAAATTTCAATTTGCAGCCGCAGGAGCCACGGAAAGCGCCGGCTGTGTTCTTTGTGCTGCTCCAGACTTGAAGTCGCTCGTGAGAGGCCTCTTGTTGACAATGGGATGGAGTACAGAATAAACCTGGGATACTAAGAGCCCCGTGGAGTTGACTGATTCAGGTTCTTCTCATCGGTGCTTTGAGTCACAAGTTAATGAGGCGGCGTGTGTGTGTGTGTGTGTGTGTGTGTGTGTGTGTGTGTGTGTGTGTGTGTGTGTGTGTGTGTGTGTGTGTGTGTGTGTGTGTGTGTGTGTGTGTGTGTGTGTGTGTGTGTGTGTGTGTGTGTGTGTGTACGTGTGTACGTGTGTGTGTGTGTGTGTGTTTACATGTGTGTGTTTACATGTGTGTGTGTGTGTTTACATGTGTGTGTGTGTGTTTACATGTGTGTGTGTGTGTGTTTACATGTGTGTGTGTGTGTGTTTACATGTGTGTGTATACATACAGTATATGTTTGTGTGTGTGTGTATACATATATGTTTGTGTGTATGTATGTTTACATATATGTGTGTGTGTATACATACAGTATATGTTTGTGTGTATATATGTTTACATATATATATGTGTGTATACATATGTTTGTGTGTATGTATGTTTACATATATATGTGTGTGTGTATACATACAGTATATGTTTGTGTATATGTTTACATATATGTTTGTGTGTATGTATACACGTGTGTGTGTGTGTGTGTGTGTGTGTGTATGTTTACACATATATGTGTGTGTGTATATATATATATATATATAATTTTTTCTGCCTCACTGAAAGAGCGCATCGTGGTCAGACACTATTTATCACAACTTTGAATGAAGCGAATGAGGAAATGAAAAGATCCTCCATATCTTGATACCGATGCTCCAGAGATGATCCATTTTTACCGTGAACATTTCACATTTGTAAGCCCTTGGACGTCTGGAGATTACACACCTTTCTTTTCTGCAGCTGCCTCATGTGTTGCTGATCCAACAGCAACACAAAGGGCAACGTGCGCACAAACAATATCCTCCGTATCAAAGCCGTTTTTAGCCTTCACCCAAAATATCGTAGTGTTGATGTTATATAATTAGTGTGTCTGTGGCTGCAGTAGCTTCTGACTTTAATGAGAAACAGTCTGTGCACACTAAAAGAAACGCAGGACAACAGTTGGTGTGTTATGTATATTTCCTTCCAACCATAGCCGAACAGAGGACCATCCATCGTGGTGCTTCATCAATCCCGCTGTCGCTGCATCGATGTATGATGGGGGGGGGGGGGGGGGGGGGGGGGGGCTTGTTTATTTCCCGAGCCAAGACGAGTGCTGCTCTCCGACCACCTCGCAGCCGTCGGGAGCTGCCCGGGTCAACCGTGATGGGGCGTTAGATTCAATCAGTTTCTCCTCTTAACAGCGGAGCCGGTGACACGCTCCTCACATGGAAATCCATCCACGTAAAAGCTTCACCCGCCGTGCACATTTGCACGCGCGCAAGTGTTGGAAGCCATTAACGCCATTGCATTTATGGTTCTACTTACACACACATGCGCGCGCACACACGCGCACACACACATGCATCTCCAGCTGGCTGGCAGGTGGCCAATAAAAAGGTTAATTGCAGTGTAGAGAGAGCAGGCCATTAGGCCGCCGTCAGACCCGGGAACGGCGGCGTGCACGGGGGGAGGGGGTGGGGGGGGGCGGAGTGGGCGTGACCTCTCGGATGCCGTGACGGAATGAGTCACGGTTGGCTGGCGTGGCAGGGAGCACGTCAGACAAATACCGGGGTATAATGCGAGATTGATTTGGAGGAGACCTGCGGCTCGTCCTCCTGAAGGGAAACGCCTCCACACATGGCCGCCTCACATCACCGAGCTCTACACACGCAACACATTCATACGAGGTGCCGTGAGCAGGTCAGGGCGCGTGTGAACGCACAACTTGTGTTGTTGTGTTGCATTTCCTAGTATGTGCAATCACGGCAAGATGGAAGGGTCACGTGATATTTTACAGGAAGAAAACATGTTTGCATTTCCATGTGCCCGTCTCGCTGGATGCAGATATATATATATATATATATATATATATATATATATAAACGCCTGTGGTAAAAATACATTAAAAAACGAGGTATTCTGGTTGTTAGGACAGTTGTTATTCTCCACATTGCCCGGCTTTGAAGTGTCTCTCTCCTGCTCGTGTTTCCTCTCGCTTTGTCATCCAGTGTGTTTTATCCTGTGTGTGCACAGTCAGATACTGTGGAGACACAAGCAGGCTCAGAAGAAAGAGAGAGGGGGGAGGAGGAGGGGGAGGGGCTCAATCTTATGTATTCAGTTTGAGTCTCCGAAGGGGGAGGTGGAGGGGGGGCGGCGAAAGATTATAGGGCAGAGAGCGAGCAGTGATGGCCGGGACACGGAGCGAGATGCGAGTAATGAGAAATCCCATTTTAACTGTCTGCTGCCCCCCCCCCTCCCTACACACACACACACACGCACACGCACACGCACACGCACGCACACACGTGTTCACGCTTTGAACTCCTTAAGAATTGCTTGAGGTGAGCCCTCCCCCCCAACCCCCTCCTGAAAAGGGAAGCCCCCAAATGATACAATGGATTAATGTACTCTCTCGCTGCCCTTCCCACCGTCTTGCAGGCTCTTTGTTTTCCTCCCTGTTCTCTCAGTATGCAGATGAGCCGTTTTTCTCTCTGAATATTATCAGCTTTTTGTTTTAGTGCGTCTGCCTTGTCGGCTCCGCTCTTGTTTTTTGTAACATTTCCCTCCTCTCTCTCTTCCTCCCTCACTCGTACTGCGAGGGAGGAAGTGACTGTGGTGCACAGAGATAACCAAAGCCACTTATCGCTCTGCTTTGATATCGGGTTTCACTGTGGGGGAAAAACCCCTAATTTTTCCCTCCCCACAGTAGTAGAAATTATAGGCCGAACACTCTTCATGTGTCATGTGTGTCGCCTCATATTTAAGCGTGCTCATCCTTTGATAGAGTCGGACACCCTTTGAAGGATTTAAGAGTGTCGGCACATTCTTTAATCCCCTTTTTGATGTTTTTTGATCTGTTTTTTTGTATGTGTGTGTGTGTGTAGGGTGGGGGGGTGTGTGGGGTTTCACCCCCCAAGGACATGGCAGCTTGCAAACGTGAAAAAGGGATAATTGCATCACTATTGCGCGGATAGCCCTTTGTGGTATTGTCGGAGGCACTTTGTAGGACACACACTCGGTTAATTAAGTTGGCGTCTGAACATATTCCGAATAATCAAACGTCATTTGTGTTTCCACAACAATGAATTTGAATGTCAAGCAGAGATGGAGGAAGACACCCGGTTGGGATAAAACATCACAACACGGTCCAAAGGCACTGAGATGACTCACTAAACAAGTGTTGTGTTGGATAATATGTGAACGCAGCGTCTTTTTACGCTCAGTCACTGTTTAGACGGATGTAATCTGAGCCATGAATCATACCAACGTGGACCTTTTTTTCTTTAGAATATTCTGCTCATTGTGTGTGTTATTGTGTCTCACACCATTCCCCCTTTGGGTTTGTTGGTTTCCTTCCCTTCTTTAGACGTGCTCATCACACACAGGTTAGAAGGAGCCCTGCAGCCTCCTGGTGACGTAGTATCAGTCAGGTTGACAGAGCGACCTTTTACCTTTTCACTACTCACGCATCGAGTAAACAAGAAGCCGGGTTGTCCTTATCTGGTGACGCAATAGGAGGAACATGGTCAACACAGCTGTAGAAAGCTTCCTGGCCTTTGGAGGCGTGTGTTTTTAACGTTACGGTGCCTGCAAGGCGGTGACGTGGGCAAAATAAGATCCCTGTTGCTGTGTCTTTTGCTTCCTCTATAAAGCGATCCAACTGAATCCAACTGAAGCAGAAATTGAGATGAGTCAATGGTCAAATTTGGAAATTTTGTTAAAGAAAACTCTCTCACACACACACGCACACACAGAGAGAGAGAGAGAGAGAGAGAGAGAGAGAAGGATGCCTTATCTGGCTGATTTCAATGGAGATAAAGCCCAATCAGATGATTTCTGAGCGGTCACTGAGCGGTTTTCATTCATCCTAATTTTCACTCTACTCACTCTAGAAAGAACTCTCCTGCTCTTCTCTTTAATTTCTCACTCTTTCTCACTCACATTTCTCACTCACTCTTCCTCTCTCTGAATCAACCTGCTGTCCTTTCTTCTTTTTACCTTCTTTACTACCTCTCTCAGCCCTATATTTTCTCTTTATTATCCTTTCAGCCCACCACCACTGTAACTGCTCTATCTCTCACACACACACACACACACACACACACACACACACACACACACACACACACACACACACACACACACACACACACACTCTCTAACCCATTTTGCAGTTCCACAGTGGCTGCACCCAAAGTCATAAAGTGCCCACATGGCAAACAAACGGTGATAAACAATTTTTTTTAAAACTCTCTCCCCATTCTCAAAGTAACCTCCCAGAAAGAAATACATCAACCATGTCATTGTTTTCCTCAAAAAATGTCCTTTGTTTGTGGTAGTGCACGTGGGTCTTGTTGGTTCACACCAAGCTGGCTAAACAAAAAAAAACTACCTTTTACACGCCCCAAAACGATGACATCACATCCCTTTAACCTGAGAAGGGTCATCGTTTGGACGGGGTGTCGTGTCTCATGCACACAATTAAGAGCTAATAATTCTCATTATGAGTGATGGAAAGTTGAAGTATGGAGGTGGAGTGACTCTCCCTGACCCGGCGGCGGGGGCGGGGTCACGGTGCCGGTCCATCCCCCTGATCTCCATCTGACGGATGTCAGAGGCCGCCCACGAAGCCAGAGGCGCATCAATCCTGCGTGGAGCTGAAAGTGAAAACATTCAGCTAGCTTCGGCGCGCGAGTAATGAAAAAGGAAAATAAGTGAAACGCTGAAGAAGAAGAAGAAGAAGAATTGAGCTGTTGAAGCTGACTGCAGAGACGCGGCTGTAAAGCAGACTGTGAAAATATGATGTGGGGGATCTTGGATGAGGAGGGGAGCTGTGGGGAAAGATCCATCTTTTTTTTGCCTCTCAGGAGGAGTGTGTTGGCAGGGAGTCTGCTGGGCTGCAGGTAGATGACAGCCTCCGTTTTACGTGTATTCACTGACTGATTAGGTCCTCTGGGTGGGTGGAGCGGCTGATGGAGGCGGCCCCTTTCTCCACTCTCCAGGCACCTGTGTGTGTGTGTGTGTGTGTGTGTGTGTGTGTGTGTGTGTGTGTGTGTGTGTGTGTGTGTGTGTGTGTGTGTGTGTGTGTGTGTGTGTGTGTGTGTGTGTGTGTGTGTGTGTGTGTGTGTGTGTGTGTGTGATATGTATACCCATGCGTTTAACTGTCTCTGTATGTCTAGACTTCTTCTTCTGCATTTGACGCGTCACCGTCCAACGGTGAACCTTTATTCCGATTGTAATTTCAAAATAAGAGTTGCGTCTTCACAGTTTACTAGTTTCAACACAGACGTTTCTTCCTTTCTTGCAGATTAATGCTCCTTGAAACCCAACCAAGTTATTGCTAAATCAGGATTTGATGACTTCTTTTTAAACCGGATATATTTCTCAATGCTGTGTTTACGCTTTTTTAAAATCACTTTAAAGGATTCCATTTCTTTTCTCGGTCACCAAATTAAAAGCTAATGCAGCATTTTTTTTACCCTACGATAACGTGCTGTTGCTGTTATCTTTTAGTCATTGAATGTTCGGCCGAGATGGGCAAACGGCTCGACGTTCACCCTGCACGCGGTATCGAACCTGTGTACAACTCCCACGTTGATCCAATCACAGGGTTTTCGCCCCAGATCGTCCCTCTGGTGTGATGAGAGAGGATGTGCTCCGGCACAGCTTCCTCGTTAATGAGCCCGTTAGAGCGAGGGCGGGTCATTCTGAAAGCCCGACAGCAATCAATACACAAAATAATAGAAAAGAGGTCAATATTGTGGTCGTAAGCCGGTTTAATCGGCCCAAATGAAATGACTGGACGGCCTTCCTGCACCTCACTGGAGTCTTGCTGTGAGTACTAGCAATAGCCATGGCTCACTTATCATACAGTAATGAGATTTATGTTTTGGGGGGGCGTGGCTTCGGAGGAAGGCCTCGAGGCACAGCTGTTTGTGTTGCGGGCGGCTTGATGACCTTTTTTGCAATATTTGGTGACATTTGGAGCTCGAGCTGCGAGCGACAGTCCATTTGTGAAAGTGTTCACAGCCCTTGGCTGGGTTTTTCAGCTTGGATACGTGTTTTTAAAAACAAAATTTAATCTGGCGGACTCTTCAATTGGTTTCTTCAATTTCACCGACCGAAGCTTAAAGTGGACACAGACAGGAAATGTGCTAATTCCTCATTAAATTAACTCTTAATCAGTATTAAGTGCAAGAAAAATGCCTGAAGAGGTTTTTGGATGTAGTGGAGTTTGCGACAATGCACCGCTACTCAGAGAGGGTTGGAGAAAATAAAAATAAAACAGATACCTGGGGACATTCTCCTCAGCACAACCAAGCTGCCTTTAGAATTTCAAATTAAAGTGTACCGTCCAATTGAACTCCCCCTTTCAGACGGTTTCTACCACCATGCCTTGGCTGGTGCAATTACCGCGTTCTAATGAGAGCGATAATTGACTGCTGCAGTCGGCCGGGAGAAAGCCGGCCGTAATGACTTCCCCGACTCGCTGCTCGTCTGTGTTTCTGAGCTCAACTCCCCCAATACCTGGACTTCTGTTTCCAGCTGTGCATCCCCCCCCCCCCCCCCCTCTCGTTCTCACTTCGGACCCCGAAGGACGTACTGGTGGCGTCGGTGGGAATCAGGCCGCCGGCGCCGCGTGTTAATCAGCTCGAGTGTCTTGTCTTGTATAGACGGCTCGCTGCCATCTGCTCTACAATATGCACTTGTGTGTGAGCAGCATCGGTTCAGGGTCTCGTACCATTCTGAATTGCTCTTCAGCGGCTACAGTCGTACGTGGGATTCACTTCAAATGTACGTCGGCGCCTCCCGAGCCCGAGTGTGACACTGATGTTTGTGGCGGTGATCATTTTAAATGGCACGTCAATAGATATCCTTCATACCAATCAAATGGAATGAACAGTTGGGACTTAAAACCTGCATGGTTGGGAAAAAACAGCGTAAGTCATCTTCTGCAGCTTGCAATACTTAAACATCCTTTCCAGTGGGTTCTTTTCTGGTGGGTTCTTTTCTGGTGGGTTCTTTTCTGGTGGGTTCCTTTCCAATGGGTTCTTTTCTGGTGGGTTCCTTTCTGGTGGGTTCCTTTCTGGTGGGTTCCTTTCTGGTGGGTTCCTTTCTGGTGGGTTCCTTTCTGGTGGGTTCCTTTCTGGTGGGTTCCTTTCCGGTGGGTTCCTTTCCGGTGGGTTCCTTTCTGGTGGGTTCCTTTCTGGTGGGTTCTTTTCTGGTGGTTTCCTTTCTGGTGGTTTCCTTTCCGGTGGGTTCCTTTCCAGTGGGTTCTTTTCTGATGTGTTCCTTTCTGCTGGGTTCCTTTCCAATGGGTTCTTTTCTGGTGGGTTCCTTTCCGGTGGATTCCTTCCCTGTGGGTTCCTTTTTAGTGGGTTCTTTTCTGATGTGTTCCTTTCTGCTGGGTTCCTTTCCAATGGGTTCTTTTCTGGTGGGTTCCTTTCCGGTGGGTTCCTTTCCGGTGGATTCCTTTTCGGTGGATTCCTTCCCGGTGGATTCCTTCACGGTGGGTTCCTTTTTAGTGGGTTCTTTTCTGCTGGGTTCTTTTCTGGTGGGTTCCTTCCCGGTGGGTTCCTTTCTGGTGAGTTCTTCTCTGCTGGGTTCCTTCCCGGTGGGTTCCTTTCTGGTGAGTTCTTCTCTGCTGGGTTCCTTCCCGGTGGGTTCCTTCCCTCCCGCTGCTCCCAACAGATTCCTCGGGTCAGCGATCAGAAAGATGGCGCTACACCTCCTAGACCCACTGTGGCCGAGCAGGCGGCGACGGGAGAATTAAACGTGGCACAAAGATGGATTGTGCGTCATCTTTATTTATTTGTTCATCATATTTAAAAGAAACGGCTTCAGTATATTAAACATGATGAACAGGAATGAACACGAGTTCTGCGTGGAAGTCGACTCCCTGTTGCTCCTGGGAGCCTGAAGAGAAGCTTCTTAATTCCACAAGCCGAGGTTATTATACTACTCGTCCCACCCGGAGGACGCTTCTGACATTAACTCCAAAAATAGCTGCTTTGTGCCGCGAGCTTCACTACCTGGGGAGAGCCTCATTTAAAGCAGGGATTGTTTTTTTGGGAGTGGACCATCCATCATTCTTTCAGTTTCTCTAAATCTGCATAAAAAAATAAATTAAAAAAACGAGGCTCGACTGCACTTGAGAGCATTTTGTTTCCCTCCCCCCCTCCCCCTTCCTCCCCCTTCCTCCCCCTCATTGACATTTTTTACGACGGCGCCCCGTGTCGCGGGGGGAAGTCGGTTCAAACGCACCGCCGTGTTTATCAGACGTGCGGACTGGGCCGAAAAAGTGAGACTGGAAGTTTGTGATTCGGTGCTCCTGGCCTTGGGTTTTGATATTCAAGGCCGCTTGTCTTTTATTTAGTTTTTAACAGAGAATAGCTTCAGCAAAAATCATTCCGATATCGATGTCCTCACGAGCCCCTTTACCCATAAGTCCTCCTGTTTTCATCACTAGAGAATGACAGTATTTTTTCTGTTTTTTTTACACCACCTCCTTTTGAAAGATGGTGAAACGTGTGATTTCCGTGTGACGGAAACAGGATTTCATTTCGCTGCTCTACAGGTAAATAAAATATGTTTTGAAATGCATATTTCACTCCGTTCGCCTGGTGCTGAGGATGCAGAAAAATCCGGTGCAATCGTTGCGTCTCCTGCACTGAACGCCTCGCCCTGAGAGTGCCGAAGAAACCAAAGTGCCAAGTGCTCAGTTGGTGAGCATCTCGGGTTTCATTCTGCTCCGGAGACCAACGTTATTTATGCTTTTTACTTTTGGACGCTTTTCTTTTTAGAGCTTTAACTGAAAGGGCACGCTCGAGGTGTGAGAGGCGACACCTCCAAAAGCATTTCTCACCGCTTCCTCTCGGTTCTTATCCCACGCTCAGTCAGCTGGAAGACAGAGTGCTTCTTGAAAAACACAGCCCCCGCCCCCCTCCCCCTCCCAGTTCCCCATTTCCATTAATTATTGTAGATTCACTGATGTTTCTTCTTTAGTGACAACCCACAAGGTTTTATCCCGGGAACTCTGCGTTTTGCCGATCCTTAATGGAACATTCATTTGCATTCATTTTGTTGCTCTAAGCCGAAGACAGACATTCCTCACTCGGTGTCACTCAGAGCCCATGTGAGGGGGGTGCAGGAGGTTTTTGAGGGTGCAGGATGGATGGCGCTTGCCAAGTATTTTCCTTCTGCAGAGCGGCGGGGATGAAAATAAAAGCTGGGGATGAATGGGGCAGCGTACGTGTTCCTCATCTGGAATAAAGGCGGTTTTATGGGGAGCTGCTGGAGCCTGTTCGGGCCTGCTTGAACACAGACGCTCGTCTTGATGCGCGGGGGGGCGGTGTGTGTGTGTGTGTGTGTGTGTGTGTGTGTGTGTGTGTGTGTGTGTGTGTGTGTGTGTGTGTGTGTGTGTGTGTGTGTGTGTGTGTGTGTGTGTGTGTGTGTGTGTGTGTGTGTGTGTGTGTGTGTGTGTGACCTCTCATCTCGACCCCATGCGGCGGGTGCACGCTGTGTGCTGCGCTCACACACACGTGCGACGCATTTGACTCACCGAGTTAAGTGTGATGAGGCTTGATTGATGATTAGAAAAAAATGAAAAGATAAATGCTGCCGGTGTTCGAGTTGAGGGCCCCTCCCCCTTCCCTTGCCCCCCGCTGTTGGTGTTGATGTGCGGTATTATGGAAATGTTGTACAACCGATTGCATCCTGTTGTAGCGTAGTAATGTATCTGAGGGGCAATTTGGCAAACATAACAGTAAATAACACCACAAAATGTAAAATATCAATACGATGCGCACAATTTCACATGTTAACGGCGAAAGAGAAGAAGCCAGAAGCGAGGGGGGCTCGGCCTCAGCGCTTTGGTTCCCCTTCTCATCATCCGGGATGGTTCCTGTGTCGGTAACTAGTTAACCAGGCGGTAACTAGTCCCCCTCTCTAAACACCTCTTTGCAGGAGCAACACCATCTTTGACACGGGGCCGTGACTGTGATCCGGAGGCCTGGTTACCGAGTGAGCCGCAGACTTCCAGGGATACTTCCACCCTCAAAGGGACTATTTATACACCCAGTACTCACCCGGTGGGACCTCGAGCTCTTTTTTGTGTTTTTGTTTCTGCTGCTCTTATGTTCGAGTTTTGTAAACAGATGCTGTGATACTAGTTCTGCTTTTACGAGGGACCCCCATTTACTTCAATTCAGTCAAGACTCAGTTTTTTGGTACTTAGTTCAGATGGGGAGACATGCGGACATAAAATAACAACACAAGTTTTCTTCAATAATTCAAGGCAACACTCGGGGGAGTAATTGATGAACAAGTGCTCACATGTTCCTGTTTAAGGACATACCTGACTTCATGAGGAGTCTGAGTGGTGTTGTGTCGGCCTACAAGATGAATGAAAGCAGGGAAACCGACTCAGCCCTGAGGAGGACCTGTGGAAGATAAAAGAGTGTGTGTGTGTGTGTGTGTGTGTGTGTGTGTGTGTGTGTGTGTGTGTGTGTGTGTGTTCCTCCAAGCTGTAGAATAACTTTTGCTCCAAGGTCAGCGATAAGTATCTCCCATATTGTTTACACACACACACACACACACACACACACACACACACACACACACACACACACGCACACACCGTGACGGTGCTGCATTTTTAACTCTGGTGCTCAAAGGACAGGAACTTGCCGGGCAAGTGTGTGTGTGTGTGTGTGTGTGTGTGTGTGTGTGTCTCTACAATTAAGACTCACCAGAGGTAGATTCTGTTCCGAGGCGTTCGACGCAGCATCTGCTCCGTCTTCGGCGGCGCCGCGCTGCAGATGGACCGCAGTAATTGCTCGCGTCGCTCCGACCGACCGGCCAGGTGTTCCTGACATCGGCCGCATCCTTTTCTATCGGGGCCGCGTGACGGATCGGATCGGCCTCCGTCGCCATCTTTCTCGATATATGGACGTTGTCAATACCGCTGCTTCGATCTCCCTCGTTAAGCAGATCCACTTCACATCTTATTAAACCAACGCGCTACCTGTTGGAGCTCAGGGTGTAAAGCTCGGCTTCCTGCATCCTGTTTGATATGAGCGGCGTGCGTTCGCCGGATTTGATGTCTGTGTTCGCCGCCGCTTGTTTAATCAGTATGGCGCGTGGCATCTGCCTCTCACCAGACACGGCTAATGAACTTTGAAAGCGTTTTTTTTTTTTTTTTTTCGTCTTCACGGAGAGATCGGCGCTCCCGTCGTGTCGGATCCCGACCGCCGGCGGCTCGTCCCGTTGTCGAGGCTCGCCGGAGCATCGCGTGGAAGATGTTTGCATGGATTTTTGGGGAAAGAGAGAAGAAGAGAGAATAAAAGTGAATTTATTTTAGTGCTTGACAGTAAATGATGCTGATTGCATGCGCCTGTTGGAATAAATCCCGGCCTTCATGCAGCCAATTCAGATTTCCCACCTTTCCAGTCTTTTGTGGAGTGTTTTCTCTTGAATTCCGGCTCTCGCCTCCTCTTGATGAAACGCGACAGTCTGTCAATCAGCTCTCAAAGTCTGTTTTCCATTTTTCTCCATTAAACTTCAACCTGTCACTGTGACGTCGATCCTAAATTTAAACTCTTGTTATCTGCACACGCAAAGTAAATTCCACATTTGTGCTAGAGATTTTAATTTTTTTTGCTCAAGGACACATCGTCATGGACCAGCGGAGCCGGGGATCGAACCACCGATCCTGTGATTGAAAGACAGTGATCCACAGTCGCCCCTAATTAGTAAACGATGACGAATGCCCTCGGCCACGTCGAGTGACATCATCGCATCTTCAGGAGCGTTATGGAGCTAAATCCAGGCCATATGATTTGTTCATTAAAATAAAATATATTTTTTCAGTTTTCAGTAACAGATTTTATATTTTCAACTTTCCCTCTTTTTTTTTTACACTTCCAGTTTTTTTTTCTTTTCAAAAAATATATTTTATAAAAAAAAAAAAAAAAGAACTGATTCAAAATTATATTCAACCCAAAAAAACTTTTCATACACTTATTTTTATTTCAAATACATTGTTGAATTTTTCAAAGTTCAACAACAAAACTTGATTTTTCAGGTTCAAATCTTTTTTTTGAATGAACAAAACATATGGCCTGGATTTAGCTCCATAGAGCGTCCGCCGCTCCCGAGCTTCCCGCCCCGCTCCGGCTCTCGTGGTCGTCTCCCGATAGGTTGTCGGCAGCCATTTTTGCCCGCCTCTACTCTTTAACAGACAACTCCCCTTCAAGTTCAGGGCTCCAGCTGATGCTTTGTGCCATGGTTGACTGCCTGAGCGCGCCTCATTGTGTCTGCACAACGCATTTCATTACCAACGGCACCACGAGAAAGAAGAAAAACACAAAAAAACACACAAAAAAACACACAAAGAAACGTGTTTATTTTCCACATGGCAGCTGCAGAATCGGACTCTTTAAACACAGCTCACTTTGAATCTCACTGATGCAGGAGATGTTTTTCTGTTCTACCTTCGCTTCCCCGGGGTATAATTTGAAGCACACACCCACACACTGTTTTAAAGATGAGTACTAAATGTCAGAGAACGTCTGCTGAGTGCATTTGTGTGTACCGTTTGACACATTTGCATTTTGGTTCCCGTCCATCAAACGCAAACCAGGAAAGTTCTGCAGGGAAGTGGTGCTCCCTTTCATCAGTGTGCTGTGATGAGAAGCTGCAGGTCAGCGTTTTATTTTTTATTTAAGAAATATATTTTTAGTGTCGGTAAGAGAGATGCCTGGCTTCCAGCTTCTCTTTGGACATCTTGGTTTTTACTTCCCTCTCCCTACTTCATCATTTCTGCTGAGGGAAGATCCTTCATTTTTTTTTTCTCCTCCCGTCCTCCATCCATCTCATTTCCCCGCTAGCTGCTCTTGCCGGAGCATAAACAGAGCAACAGGGCCGCCGATAGCATCTACAGATGTGCCGCCCGACATCCCCAGATAAGAACCGGCAGCAGCGTGCCCCTCTCCGGCAAACAAAAGAGCTCCCACGTGAAACCTGCGGTGGGAAGGTGGAGGGCAAAGAGGGGATGGGAAGGGGGTCGGAAAACTGGATGAATGTGTGGTGGAGAGTAATCCGTGGAACGAGGAAGAGAGGCGGGAAGAGGAATTGTGAGGAGTCGGACAGTGCTGCAGAGGGAGGGAGGGGTTATCCCTTCAGCTCGTATCTGTGTGTCCATCAACAGCGGGACAGCGGTGTGTTTGGCTCCTTTATCTGGATGGCCTGTTGAGCCGGGGGAGGGGGGGGCGCTCCATTCCAGAGGAGGGGGGTGGGGGGTTGCTCGGGGGGCCTTAAGGAAACAAGCACTTGATGAAGGATGGGAGGACGATGGCCGCTCTCTTTTTCCCGTCTTTGTCGGCCTCGACGGACACGCCCCTCGCCGCCTCCTCCCCTCTCACCCCCTCCTCCCTTCCCCTCTCCGATAAGGGAGCGAGGGGGGGAGGGAGGAGGAGGCGAGGCGGAGAGCAAAAGGGATGTCCGCTCGCCGTGCCAACACATTTATCTGCGCTCGGGTAACGGGAGCAGGCACGGCCGCCGTCTCCCGTGGCAACGACCTCTGCCGAAGGTCGGGCCTCAAAAAAACGGGCCTAGAATGAGCTAAATTCCCGGTGATAAAATAAGACGCCTTAACGTGATTAAGGGCCCTGATGCAATCAGCATTGTTCCAGCTCCAACTCGATTACCTGTAATGAAAAAGGGCTTGTTTCTCCCAGAGACCGGGGGGGGGGGGGGCTCGGCTGGAGGTCTAACGGTGAGCAGGTGAAGCCGTGAGAGTCATGTGATACACGGGAAGGGGGAAGATTAAACGCTCGCGGGCTGCAGGCGCCGCATTAGTCCCACGTGGACGCGCAAGGCCGCCTCCCCCCGGCTCCCAGGAGCCCCGGTTAAAGAGACGTGGTCGCCCACATGGAAAATGTACGCACCTTTTTTTTGGGACGATGGAGTGCAACCTTCCCGATCTAAGAGATGTGTTTTGTAGACTCGTTTTATTCCATAATGGCGGCTAACGAAGACCCGCTAATTCTAG
The DNA here is from genome assembly GCA_023566465.1 of Cottus gobio. Classification (NCBI taxonomy): domain Eukaryota; kingdom Metazoa; phylum Chordata; class Actinopteri; order Perciformes; family Cottidae; genus Cottus; species Cottus gobio. Next base: position 6,152,370 of record CM042224.1, on the reverse strand, counting down.
GGTTGGGCTCGTGCTCCGATAAATTCTGCACCGTTTAAAGTGCCCCGTTATTTTGTCGTTTAAAAAGCTTTTTATTTTGAAGTCCAGACATGTTGGCTTTCCATGAGCAGGGACTCGGGACTCAGACAGCCGGTCCCAGCTGGGCTCCAGCCCCGGGTTTCCTCCTCTCCTTGTCCGGATTGTGCCCACTCTGATCAATCCTCGCTGAGATCCAGACTCACAGCGAGCCAATCGGATCGGATCCCAAAGCCAGAAATGGTCTCTCTTATTTACCACCACTAGGTCGGATATATTTCCCATGACATGACTATAAAAATGTGTATTTTTCCCATCCAACCATAGCAAGATCCGCAGATGAATGTTTTTTTGAGACCATTCTGAAAAGTCAGCTTTTTCAAAAACCAACATGGCTCAGTTCAAAATCCTGTTTCCAAAAAAAAACTCCTCATATCTGCCGGAGCAGATGAAAGATCCTGATAATAACCCTCACACACATTAACCGTTAAACAAACAGTTAACGTGACATTGACACCCACGTGATACAGATGGTTGGCATATTAAACGACATCTAACTTCCACGCTTCCTCTTCTTCTTCGAACTGGGAATCTGGTCCGGCCTGCTCCTTGATCGTTCCCATGGCAACAGCTGACCCAGCCCCGTCACCAGTCCTCCATCCGTCAGCGTCCTCCAGCCGCCGCCTCTCCTCCCGTCTGTTTGCCACAACAGGCAATCAGGAGCTGTCATCCCCCGTCAAGACACAATTGATCGTCTGTTTATTTCATTGGCGGCTTTTTTGTTGTTTTTTGTGTGCGTGCGTGCGTGCGTGTGTGTTACGACCACGCACAAAAGAAATCAAAACGAGCGACTTGTCACACTCGTTACGTGCACAATGGAGAGGCGGCGTACGGACCGTCCCTGGAGTGCATGTTGTGGTGCACCGTTTTCCTGGAGAAAAAAACAATGCGAGAAAAGAGTGAGAGATGGAGTCATCAGGCTGCCAGTGACTCCTCCCCCTCCTTCCTCCTCCTCCTCCTCCTCATCCTTGTTGTCCTCTAAACAGCAGCTGCGCCTCGGGGCCCGGCCGCTGATGGCCATAAACGTTTAGAAGGGCGCGCTTTGTGCAACATCTGGTCGGCACCCGGAGCGCCGGAGCGGCTAAAGATAACCCGCCGCCGGCTCGGAGCGATCAGAGGCGCCCGAGCCCCGCGGAGTGAACTTCACACACTTTTGGGAGGCGTGTGTGTTGGCTCGACGCCCCGAACCACACGCCGACCGCTCCACCTTTTTTGTTCTCCGACGACGGCACGACATTGTGTTGTCTCTGTCGCTGTCTCCGGGGTGTCACGTCGGAAGATGTTCCAATTGTCGTGTCATTCCGAGGTCAGGGTGGGCTCCCACTGTCATCGGCTGCACCCGAGGGCCGAGAGCCAGTGACTCCCGCCGAACGCCACCCGTCCGTCCTGAAGAGGCGTGTCCTCCACACAAGCGTTCATCGAGGTGCCTTTGTTTTGCGGTTGCCATTGTTCTGAGAGAGAAAGAAGAAGAAAGTGTCCTTTATTAATCCCCTTGGGTTAGTGGGGCGACTGTGGATCAGTGGTTAGTCTTTCAATCAGAGTGTCACACTCCGGGGTGGTTCGATCCCCGGCTCTGCTAGTCCATGCCGTTGTGTCCTTGAGCAAGACACTTGTAAGTCGCTTGATATGTAATGTAAATTGGTCTCTTAACCCGTCCTTGGTAATTAAGGAGCAGTGTGATGCCCCTGTGTGTTCAGTGTCTTGTTCAAGGACATTTCGACATGCGAACTACGGGCAGACCGGGGATCGAACCGGCGACCTCTCTCCCCTTGAGCTACAGCCGGCCTAATTCCGCTCACATTTTCGCAGAGTTCAGAAGTACCGATGCACATATGTTTCAGAGGGCCTCAGGGTTATCGGAGTAAGCCGCTCTCTCTTTTTTTATTTATTTTCGAGCTCCGTCGTAAAACCCGCTTTCATTGTCGCCCGTTTATTTGAACCGGCAGCTGTTTGGATCCGATGGAAACTGAACCCGTTTGATGAATGAAAGTTTTATGGTCCCAGCATCCTCTCTGTTGTGGCATCCCCCCCCGCCCCCCGTTTCATCACCTCCTGTCGGGCTTCATGCATGATGTACGGCCTCGTGACTCCTTTATTAGATTCCAACACAGTCATTAATTAATCCTGTTTTCATTCTTGTCAATCTTGGGAGACCTCCCACCTGTCAGACCCCCCCACTACCCCCCCAACCACCCGACAGGATTACGGTTGCCGTTCCCCTTTTTAACTGTCGAGCGAGGGGAAGAACATCAGCAAACATCTCTTACAAGCTGACGGGACCCCCGCGTCCTGTTGGGCCCCCTCCTCCTGAATGCGTTGTGCACGGATGCATATTTTTAGACGAACACCCGCAGTCTTTCTCATAAATCGCCGGCTATGCATCTATTATATCAACCCATATGGAGCCATGCAACAGTTTTTTGTTTTTAATTAAACAGTGAGGTTTTTCTTTGCGAAACACTTCGCCCTCTTTTACTACGTCCCGTATTTGTATTAAAGTGAAACTCCCTCTTGGCGTAGGATTTAAAGAATTCATGCTGCGGTTTCCCTGCAACATGCAGAGCCACTTTAGAACAGGACTAAAGCACCGCCCATCAAAGCTAAACTCCACCATGATCGAGGCTGCACCCGAGAGATAGAATAATCTCTTTTTGTCCGCTCGGCTCAATTAGCCCCGAAGTGCCTTTTTTTAAGAGCGATATCGGGCGAACAATGTTGTCTTTGTGTTGTTTGCAGGGAGTGCGCTTGACTGGGTTTCGCAACACGACGCAATTAAAGTTCGACAGCAGAAATATCCGCATCTGTCTCTTACGCAACCCGATGGTTGTTTACCGGCTCGCTCGTGCATCAATGCATTCGTAATCGCACGTGACCAATGCTTTACCGATGGGGGATTTATTTTCTCCTGTTTGAACCCTCTGCACGTTTTGGCCCAGCTGAGCCCAGGAGGAATCAACCCACCGGGCACTTTGCATCCAATCTTAAAAGTCAAACGTAAACCCGGAAATTGGATGCATGACACTCAAATAAGTGAAATATATATATATTTTTTTTTTGAACGGCTTTAATCTGCCACGAGAACATTTCTGAAGGAAAATATCACATGAAATCCTCAGGACTGGTACAGAAGCGTCTAAACCTAAACACTTTTTTTAATATATATATATATATATATATCGCACTCGTTTACTAATTCATAACGCGCAAGCTATCGCAATCAAACACAACCGCCGCACAATGAATCCCGCTGCAGTGCAGTTTGTGCTCGTCGACAGTCAGAGGTGTCGATGCAACTCCTTTTTTATCCTTATTTTGTTTGTGAGTGCAATATAATGAATAATTCACACGAGGTGTACAGAATGTGAGACGTTCCGATACCGACGCCAAACTATTCCACTAATTTAATGTTGAAAACTTTCAGCTTTCTAAAGGCGGGGGATGCACTGCAGTCGTAAATATTGGACGATAATGTGCAGGTGTACCAAAATACTGATAACGCACTGTGCGTTTTACTGTTCTACTGTAACCTCAGGTACGTCGGCTGAATGGCACCATTTCCAGTAATGGAGGAATATTCTCTCCCCCCCCCCCCCCCCGAAGCTCTGAAACCTTTAATTAGGGAATTAATAATCACTTACGCTGCAGCTGGCCTTTAAAGGGAGCAGGAACAGAAAGAGGCACTGAACTGAATAAAGCACGTATTGTACATAATTGTACGGGGAGATTTTACAGCAGGGAAATACATTTAGACCTCGGCTAAGCACAAGCTTCTCAAAGCCAATACATCTAATAGACATTATTGTCTTTTCTTTTTTTTGGGGGGGGGGGGGGGCTTGATTACCCTCCCCCTCGTTCTCCGTTCCAAGTCTCACATTCTCATTGCCATTGATGGGATGTCTTCACACTCGGTGTAATGTACTCTTGGATCTAACGCCTCACTGGCTGAAATTGTTCTTTTTTTTTTTTTTTTTTTTGGCTCAGCAGACTTGATTTGTCTCTCCGTCTATTGAAATTCACAGAGGCGCTAACAATAGGGATTGTAGTCGGCGTTCTGCCTTTTTGTGTGCGGATGCAAAAACTGTAATAGATGTGTTGATAAGGAAGGACGTCGCTGACGGGGGAAGGCGGAGCAATCGCACTGGAGGACGGAGGACGGAGGACGGATTACTGCGCTTTGAAGGGGAATTCGACTCCCTTTAGACGGTCATACACTAGCAAATATCAATTTGTAACAGTCGGCGCATTCTAGGAATTATTCTGACCTGAAGGACTTTAATCTACTTTCTTAGTGTACCCACTTTTCCTTCAACCTGACTTGTGTGCTTCAATTTCAGGTATTGATTTCCCACACATCCCAGAATGACTTTTCACCAACCCCCAGAGAATAGCCGTGCACTTGTTGAATTGGGAGAGGGAGAAAGAGGGAGGGATGGAGAGAGAGAGAGAGAAGTAGTGGAAAATGATGGTGCGATCACAACCAGAGTCCCAGTTGAGGCTGTGTTGCATTCTGCTCTACTGACTCTATCAGCGGAGAAATTTGGATCTTTTGTGATGCATTTCTTCCCGCTGATTGTTCACGATTGCAAAATGTCAACTCCCGAGAGAATGCCCTGCTCTTTGACTGTAAGGCGCTAACACCAAAGACAAACATTTACTGCCGAGTGCTCTCTTCCGTTCTGCCGCCGACCTTCATTGTCGGCGCGCCGGATAAAAATCTCCGATAGCTCTTCTCTGCCGGTCTCTATGTTCTCAGTGTTGCATTCAAGTACAACTGGATTTCAAACAACTGTTAACCGTGCCAGCAGGGGGCGTTAGCCGCAGCAGGCAAACAGTCCTGAGAGTTGAGTAAGTTGCATGGTTTTGGGTGGTATCCCAGAATGCCTTTAGGCACAACGCGTTTGCCGACTTTTGACAGCTTTAGCATGAAGTTTGGTGTATTTTGCGGTTTGTGTTGACTGCCAAATTCAGTAGATAAAACAAAGGTTAGTGCAATGCAGTTTTTAGTAATTATAGATTTGTATTTTTATTTATTTTTATCAGTTGACGCGTTCATATTTGTGCATTTGCAGAATTACCATATAGACTGTTCCCATAGCGCCAGGCCTCCGGCGTTTCATTTTCTCTTCTTCCTCTTTGTTGTTGTTGTCACAGATAAATTATGAGCTGATTTTTGACCGCTATGTTAATACATGAGGTTTTTATTATCATGCCTCTGAATCATAAACTAGTCAGTCATAATCGTATTGATAAATGAAACCCCTGCTGGTAGCAATGTTTGTGTAAACCTACCAGAGTTATTGGCCCTGATTGGTCACTTGGGGAAATTTTCTGAGAAGCTTGAGATAAAGTGCAGCCGTCTCCGTTCAGACGTTCTCAAGTCAGATCTTATCGGTCGGGTATAAACAGTTCCAGGCTAAATGGAAAATATGAGCACGCTCGGGTGCGTCGGTGTCCACTTTCTTCTTTTATTGCTTGACGTTTTTTCTTTTCTTCTTTTTACGTTCCAAATTTTCACGGTGGGAAAAAAAAAGTGTTATTTCATGTCTGCAGTCCAAACACGGCACTCTGTGACCCTGGACCCATATAAGGAGGTGCAGCCCATGTGGGCAGCATAAGCCAGTTTCACTTTTTTCCCTTAATTACTTAAACCGGCTGCTTGAAAGATATGTAACACAGAGTGCCGTTGTGCTTTTGAGCCCGGGTGGAAGGCCCGCTTACTAATGCAGTTGAATCTGGAGGGAGATCCTTAAAGCCGTGTGCATATTCCATTAAGCTGCTCATTGTTATTCTACACCTGATTTTAATTAAGAATAGTAGAAACCCGACTGTGCTTTTAAGTGTGTGTGTGCGTGTGCGCGTGCGCGAGGAGTTGTGTGTGTGTGTGTGTGTGTGTGCATGCACGAGGAGTTGTGTGTGTGTGTGTGTGTGTGCATGCACGAGGAGTTGTGTGTGTGTGTGTGTGTGTGCATGCACGAGGAGTTGTGTGTGTGTGTGTGTGTGCATGCACGAGGAGTTGTGTGTGTGTGTGTGTGTGTGTGTGTGCGTGCATGAGGAGTTGTGCGTGTGCATGAGGAGTTGTGTGTGTGTGTGTGCTCATGAGGAGTCGTGTATGTGTGTGTGCGTGTGCATGAGGAGTTGTGTGTGTGTGTGTGTGCATGAGGAGTTGTGTGTGTGTGTGTGTGCGACGTTGTTCTGCGGCTCCAGAGTCGCTCGTTACGCCTGTTCTCCGCTCTCGCGTTGACAGACACATCTATTTATTCATCAGAGTGAAATTAGCATTCACAGAATCATGAGCTCTGCACGCAGACGACGTAGAGTTTGATCCAACGAGCCGCTCTTCACAAAGGAGGCAGCTGGAGATCCGCTTTATTTTCCAAGAAAACTCTTGTTTGGAGGGACAGTAAGGCCAGCAGTTACGTTTAAAGAAGAAGAAAAAAAACCGCTTTCCATCAGCGCTAAACTCTCTCCATCATTGTGTTTTGACCACTCAGACGTTATTGCTCTCCTGCAATCATCCGGCCTCACGGAGGTGTTTCTGTTCAATAGCTGGTGCTGAGCAAGGGGCGGGACAATGAAGCTCCCAGCCAGTCGATTCCTGCGGAGAATTGTGATTAATTGCAATCGATAGTGCTGGCATCGACACTCGCCGCTTCACATCTACAATGAGACCCACACACACACACACACACACACACTCACGCACACACGCGTGTACGAGACATCCAAACATGAAGCATTCACTTCATTAACACCGGCCACATCGAGTCACACCCGTGTGAGTTGGGACACACACACACACACACACACACACACACACACACACACACACACAGAGCCTGGAGAGATGTGATGACGGCAGGGGAACAAAGGATTAGGCGATCGAGAGCTGGAAGCGCAGAAGAACCGCTCAGACCGTCGGATCTGATCTGAACTTGTGGAGGGGGGAGGGGCCTCTTCAGGGGCCAAAGGTCAGGTCTCAAGCCGTCGCACAAAGCCGTAGCGGTGAGATTAACTCGGACCGTCGTCCTCCACCTCATCTCTTGAAATGTCACCGCTCCCCGAGCCGAGGAGCCGGCTCCACATTCCAGCCGAAGCCAGTCCGAAGCCTTGGGTTTCCTCGGAGGTCACCGCGTGTGTGTGTGTGTGTGTGTGTGTGTGTTTGTGTTTGATGCGAGGCGATGACGGCGTTCAGCGCATCGAGCCGCCGTCATTCCTCTTGTCCGTGTTTGTCGAGCCATATTGGGTCAAACACGTCAGCTTGACTGTCTGCCGAGCAGATATTGTCCTTTTTTTTAATTAAATTTTAGCCGCCGTCCGTCCCCGTATCGTCCACATGAAGAACCGAGCAGCGTTTAATGATGTGTCACTCCCCCACGCCAAAACAGTGTCGGGCCAGAGGAGAATAAAAAGGATGACACACACTCACTGTAGTAACACTTTACAGAGAGAATAATGCACATTTAGCTAAAATTGTCAAGATAATGACATATAGCGGCATAACTGGAAAGATGAATCGCCACCCGTGAGCATATTTGAGCTTATAATTGATAGTGTAGATTCAAATAGATTCAGTTCATTCGCTTTGAAGGCCCTATATATATAACAATATATATATATATATATATAATCTCCCCATCCCAGAATTCCCCCTCATGTTGGTGAGACTGATTACCCAGACTGCACCGCGGCTGCTAATCATAAAACGTATTCGATTCAGCGGGGGAGCTTCGGTGACTCTAATCTAAATGATTCCGCGGAGGCTTTTCTTCTACCCCCGCGTGATTATGCAGAAGGTGATTGGCAGCTTCGATACGACGATATCAGCACTGGAATCGGCTAAGCCCGTATTAGCTGAACCATTGTGCTCGGAGAAGCCGGGAACGTCGGACCCGGACCAGACTGGGAATCTGTAGCGGTTGGGGCCCTTATCTTAAAGTGTGATTTACCCTGGAGCCGATCTCGGCAGGGGATTTGAAGAGCTGTCTGCAGGTGAGAGGGGGGCGGGGTCGACGAGTCATCACCCAGCATCACTTCCTGTGTAGACAGTGACAGCGGGCAAAGAAATGCATTAATAAATAGATAACGCAGAAATGAGCCTTTTCTAATCCTTAGTTTTGCATTGTTAGACACACACACACACACACACACACACACACACACACACGTACACGCACAGGAGATAACCAATACTCAAGAGGCCCTCCATGGAATTAACACAAAAAAATGTTTTATTCTAGATGGAGTGGCCTTCTTATTTATGATTATAAACCTAAGAATACTGTTGTGCGTTGTTTTTCATTGAAGCCGTTGTTTGCGTTGTTTGGAGCGCGGCCCGCGAGTGTTGGTTTCAGATCAATGGTTTCAAACGCGGGAAATAATTATTTAGCGTCGAGTTGAGCATCGGGGTACAAACAGCCTGTGGATCCAGACTTTTTTAATTAGTGCTGTGTGTCTGCTGCTCTACGTGGAAAATTAACCTCCAGCATCGTGTGTGTGTGTGTGTGTGTGTGTGTGTGTGTGTGTGTGTGTGTGTGTGTGTGTGTGTGTGTGTGTGTGTGTGTGTGTGTGTGTGTGTGTGTGTGTGTGTGTGTGTGTGTGTGTGTGTGTGTGTGTGTGTGTGTGTGTGTGTGTGTGTGTGTGTGTGTGTGTGTGTGTGTGTGTGTGTGTGTGTGTGTGTGTGTGTGCGCATGCATGAGGAGTTTTAAAACTGATACTTAGATAGTTTGTATAAATTCCCGAGCTGATTGGTTAAAGGTCCGACATCAGTCCGTTTTTTTTCCCATCCTGGCTGAGTAAAAGAATGGCTTCCTTCCAAACGTTGAAAGTTGAGTTAAATCTATGGAATTTTAAATCTCAGCCTTGAAGGCATAACATTAGTATCTGTTTCCTCTCAGTCAAAGGCCAGAGTCCCATCGCTCATACCAAGAAGGTCGGAGCCTTTAAATCTTTTAATGGACGACTATGGAAGACCATTTGAATTATTTATTCCTTCCCACTTCTGAAACGTTCCAGAAATCCTAATTATTTCCGTGGATGTTGGAAGCTAGCGCCGGTCCTTTAACATCCGTGTCTTGTCGTTGTCTTCCAGGGATGCCGAGGTTCACCAGCCAGCCATCGCCGGCCGCCGTGCATCTTGGGAACAACCAGGTGATGGCCTGCGAGGTCAACTCGGACCTGGTGCCCTTCACCAGGTGGGAGAAGGACCGGCTGCCGCTGGAGCCGAGCGCCCGGCTGGTCCAGCTGCCCAGCGGCGCCCTGGTGATCACCAACGCCACCGAGGCCGACGCCGGCCTTTACCGCTGCCTGGTGGAGAACGTGGGGTCGTCCAAGACCAGCGACGAGGCCCAGCTCCAAGTACTGCCAGGTAGGTGGAGGAAATGTTGTCCGGGGAGGATGGAATGCTGCAGGAATGAGTCCTGAAACCTGGAAATGATGCGGATACCGATGCTGCAACCGGCACATTACCGACTCAAACAGCTGGATCAGTCACAATATGCCGAAATATTACCATTATCTTGATGAATAACAGTGTGATCTTCCACATAAAACCACATTGATGAAACACGGATATCGGATGGGTTTCAAAAAAACGGTTGCCGGCTAAATTGAGACATGCAAAAACATGAACTTCCTCATGTCAATCAATCCGGGTTCACGGCCTCGTTGTGTACACTCCGTGGGGTAGTTCCTGTTTTTACATTTGCCAATTATTATATTTACTTTTCAAAAAACCATAAAAGTGGCGCTCGTGCGTAAAGACTCCCTCGCTATAAACTCTGCAAAATCCAGTGGAAGGATCTGATTGGCTCTCGGCCAGCGAACCAGTGTGACGCTGACATCCGGGTCGGCCTATGAAAACATCTGTGCAGATCAGAGGGTTTCTCCTTACGGGGTCGGTCAAGACCGTGACGCGTCCTGCAATGATTTCCCACTTGTTGGCCACGACGTGTGTCCATTGTTATTTTACAGTAAAATAATCCCCGCCCCCCCCTTTACTAGACCCCTTCAATCAAAACATTGTCACACTTCTGATTACACTGCAATTATGTTGGCACTTCCATTGTTGAACCACTTGTGCAGTAAATTGAAATTAAAATATAGTTCCGCGGCTCATTTTGATTAAAGTGGCACACGGCGGCGTCTCTGGGCCGCTCCGCTGTGGAGGCGGTCGGGCGCCAAAAGGCGTGGGAGAAAGTCCCGGCGAGGTTATCGGCTCTGCTGCAGGAACTCAGCTGCTGGATGCCATCGTGGCGGAGTCCCGCCTCCCCCGCCACAAGTTTTATTTACTGACTTGTTAAGCACCCGGCTCCTGGCAGCGCAGAGAAGATATTAGAGGTCGTAAATCAGACTTCAACGAGACTCCAGTGGGGGTCTTTATCTGTGTGTGTCTCCTGCAAGAGTGTGTGTGTGTGTGTGCACATGCATGAGGAATTGTGTGTGTGCACATGCATGAGGAATTGTGTGTGTGCGCATGCATGGGGGCGACTGTGGCTCAGTGGTTAGCAAGTCGGTCTTTCAATCAGAGGGTCGGTGGTTCGATCCCCGGCTCCGGCAGTCTGTGTCGTTGTGTCCTTGAGCAAGACACTTAACCCTCATTGCTCACCGTTGCTGTGTCTACGGTCTACTGTATATCATGTAAGTCGCTTTGGATAAAAGCGTCAGCTAAATGAAATGTAATGTAGTGTAATGCATGAGGAATTGTGTGTGTGCGCATGCATGAGGAATTGTGTGTGCATGCATGATGAGTTGTGTGTGTGCACATGCATGAGGAGTTGTGTGTGTGTGTGTGTGCGTGTGCATGAGGAGTTGTGTGTGTTCGCGCATGCATGAAGAGTTGTGTGTGTGCACATGCATGAGGAATTGTGTGTGTGTGTGTGTGCATGCATGAGGAGTTGTGTATGTGTGCGCATGCATGAGTTGTGTGTGTGTGTGCGCGTGCATGAGGAGTTGTGTGTGTGTGTGCGCATGCATGAGGAGTTGTGTGTGTGTGTGCGCATGCATGAGGAGTTGTGTGTGTGTGTGTGTGCGCATGCATGAGGAGTTGTGTGTGTGTGTGTGTGTGTGCGCGTGCATGAGGAGTTGTGTGTGTGTGTGTGTGCGCATGCATGAGGAGTTGTGTGTGTGCGCGCATGCATGAGGAGTTGTGTGTGTGTGTGTGCATGCATGAGGAGTTGTGTATGTGTGCGCATGCATGAGGAGTTGTGTATGTGTGCGCATGCATGAGGAGTTGTGTATGTGTGCGCATGCATGAGGAGTTGTGTGTGTGCATGCATGAGGAGTTGTGTGTGTGTGTGTGTGTGTGTGTGTGTGTGTGTGTGTGTGTGTGTGTGTTCGCTGCGGTCACACAGCGACCCTCTGGTTAGTTGCAGCTGGATCTTTATGGGGTCTCGTTGAACCCCTAAGGAGCTCGGCTGTCCCAGACGTCAACGTGGACATTATTCATCCCGTTCTTAGTGTCGGAAAGACATCAGCCCTTTTTTTGGGGGGGGGGGGGGGGGTTTAAGACTGGATGACACCCGTCATTGTAAAAGGTTGCTGCTCTGCTTCACTTACTCACCTCGGCCTTGACCCTAACCCTTTCTTTTTCTCCCGTTCCAAGAAACCGGAGAAGACCGGAAGCCGGAGTTCCTGGTGCAGCCGGCGTCGGTGACCAAGGCGCTGGGCGCCGGCGTGCTGCTGCCCTGCCTGGTCAGCGGGTTCCCTGTGCCGCACGTCCGCTGGATGTTCGGAGACAAGCTGCTGGAAGAAAGGTATGAGCATGAACCCTGGCGGTGACCTTTGACCCCCTTCGTGTAGAAACCGGTCACAACCAGCCCGACGCCGCTGCGCCCCGGTGCTCACACACACCGAGAGCATGGCGCCTCTGGTCTCCAAAAGCTGAGGCGAGACCTGATCCCCGGCGCCTGAGGCGTCGGTGCCTTCCCGCCGCCGCTGCCCCGGCGGGGTGGGCGGGGATACCTGGACGTGCCATCGAGCCGCTTCCTGCTGGGAGGCGAGGCTGCAGGGGGGGGAAGCTCGCAAATGAAGAGCCGGGAGCGAGTGTCACAGCGCCCGTGCTCCCACACCTCTGGCTCTCATTAGCTCGGCCCCCGAGCAGCTCAAATCCCCTCTGAGAGAATTACAACACACACACGGGGAGTTTGATTCTCGCCAATTACCGTAGGAAAGCACTTTGTTGGCCTAAACCCTGTGTACCTGCAGAATAATAATACACTTTGCAACTTTTGCGGGTCGAAGGCGAAAAACGCCGAAATAGGGCTCATCCATCTAAATCCAAGCCCAGAATTGGATCAATTTTTTTTTTTTTTCCACCTTCAGTGAAATTAGTTGTAAGGTCATCAAGGCCCCGGTGTGGTGCGAGCTAGAACATCATTAGACCCCGGCAGCCTTAAGTTGCCATATCTCATCGGGAGCCGGATGAAAAGGTACTTGTTAATTTACCTTGTATTGATGGCTACCCCCCCCCCCCCCCCCCCCCCCCCCCCCCCCGGTGAGCCTCCGCGGGTAATTAGCAAGCGCCAAGGGCGTAGGTTTGCATAGGGACTAGTCACGACCAAAGTTTGGGAAAAGACACAATTATCCCCACCAATACGATCCAAAGTTTGCACAAACTCATCTGTAATAGTATAAAAACTTGGAAGTGGATTTTTCACTCTTCTAGTATAATACTATGTTCATCGCCCAGAAGAGTAAAAAGAAATGTCCATGTTTTCCAATGCGCCCTCGAGCCTGCGAGTCAGAAAGTGGGGAGTCAGAAACACCGAAGTTACGTGAACGTAACATGCAGAATGAGAGCTGGCAGTCGGACTCATCTGACACGGTAAGCTACTAAAATACACCGGGAAATAATAAAGCCTCATATTAGTATTTCGTTTGGTCTCAGCATGAATGTTGTTGACCCTTTTGTGCTTTGTAGATAGGAAAATGCCACCCAAAAATAAAAGGGATATACGGAGTTTTTTCACCCAGAGGGTAAGTAACGTTAGCTATCAAAAAGCCCAGGTCGTTGTTAGTTAGCTAGTAGTAACTACCCCACACAGTGCAAACCTGCATTATTTAGTTGGCAGTGTCCCTACCAATGCTGAGACCAAACCTACGCCCTTGGCAAGCGCACCCCCCGAACAACCCGGGGAAGTCTTGGAAGCGGACGCCGAACCGGATTGTGTGGCGAATACATTACCGGGACTTTTCTTTTTGATTTTAATACGACATTGACAATTAAAACAGAAAAAAAAAGCGGTGGAACTTTGTGTTTTTTTCTTCTTTTTTTCTTTCTAATTAAAACAGAAAAAAAAGCGGTGGAACTTTGTGTTTTTTTTCTTCTTTTTTTCTTTCTTTTTTTCTTTCTCCTTGCGAGTCTCTCGCCGTCCCTCTCAGGCGTTACATGGGGGATGAGAAGAGCGGCTGTCAATTAAGAATCAGCGTGGCATACAGTCCAGGTGGGGGTGGGGGGGGGGGGTTGAATCTGCAAAGAGAGTCTAATTGGTCTTTGGTGCTCGGCACAAACAGGGCTTTGAAAGCGGGCGTAGACACAGGATGAAAGTTTATAAAGATGTGTCAAAGCCACCGATTGAAGGCAGGGTGACTCACTGACAGCAGGGATTATCACATCCAGTCTCCTGTTCTCTCTCTCTCTATCTCTCTCTCTCCATCCATCCATCCATAATGGCAGAGAGGTAGTTTCACTGTCGCTGATTCTAAAGAGAGTGCAACATACATTGTGGTAGTTTTTTTAGACAACACCGGGTCTCGGCTGTCTAACTCTTTGGCTGCCGACTGACTGACTCCTCAGAAGTACTTGAGAATACTTTTAAAGGCACAGTGGAATCCTTCAAATGTCTCCTTTCTTTTTTTTTTTTTATGTGCCATGGAAAGGATTTCTGTCTTAAGTCTTTGAAGAGTCTCATTAGTAGTTTTCTGTCTTTCATAACCCGCCAGGAGACGGGCATTGCTGTTTCTTTTTGGATCACCTGTCCATATTGCCGTGTCGGACTTAAAGGCTGACGCGAAACTCTTTGATGTCGGCGACGACGGAGCGAAGACCTGCAACGGGAATTTAGAACAGGTGGTTTTCTATCTCTCGGTGGTGGAGAACTTGATATCTCTCTGGTGAGCGCCGCTCGGCGAGCTCGTCTTCTGAGGCGGTCACCTTGTCGGATTAGCCGACCGCCGCGCTCGTAAAGTCTTGCTGTGACTTGGCGAAGGCTTCTTAGACCGCCTGTTGGAGCCCGACCAATCAGAGCGAGCGGCCTTCACACACACGCGGCGTTTGTGTGTTCGCCAGATCCGAGCCTCAAATTCGTTTAGGCTCTGAGCAAAGTCTATCGCCGAGGACGCCGAGCTCACTATTTATTCAGATTGAAGCTGCTCAGTCAACATGTTGGAAACGAGCATCGTTCGGGCGACGCGGGTTTCATCGCACGCAGCGGTGCTGATGACACTCGTGAAAAGGGCAGGCGTCTTTTGTTCTTGGGAGTATCGCTCTATCACCTAATAGAATTCTCCAGCAGTCAATAAAAGGGATGAATTATGCATATCCGCGAGCAACGGGGAATTGACAGAGCATGTAAATCAACCCCCCTCCAATCCGAAGCCTCCCAGCCGTCCGTCTCCTCTCCTCCTCGTCTTCTCGCCTTCATTTAAATATGATTGTGTATATTGCATTTACTTGTGTGGAGAGAGCGAGGGAAGCACGGTGAGGGGAAATGTGTTTGCTATTGGACTGCAGTGTGACCCTCTTTCCCATATGTCAAAAACACACACACACACACACGTGTTACAATAAGTGCATTCCACCGTGAGTACAAACAAGAATTACAACAAGAATCAAGAAAGTACAATTTCTACACACACACACACACACACACAGGCACACGTCTGTCCATGGGAAGTCTTGCAAGACTAAAATGGTCTTTTAACCCTATGGTTCATGCCTCCATGTATGACACTTTTCACAATAAAAGCTCAATAAATGTGAGTGTAGGAGGTTAAAATCCAAATCCTGCTAGTTTTGCCTCTCAGGTAAAAACCTCAAACTTCATTTGAATACCGATCGTAATATAAACTTTGCAGCTCCTCTCATCCCAACTTGCTTTTTCAAAGGTATTCTAACCGTAATATGCAATGAAACGGTTAATTCACCACAGACATTGTTCAGTAGCCCTTCCAAATAAATTGTCTTGATGTGGAATTCAAACCTTGTACAACTGTTTGAAGGTTTTGAAAGCACCGGGGATGCAGAATGGGTGCCGCTGCTCTTGAACACACGGCGTGCACCGCTTCAACTCATCCAGGCTAACTATCCTGCAGACCCAATCATCCGTAATTGTCTGTGTTTGTGTGACACTCAGAACTGCGGCTGCACAATTACGGCCAAGATGCTAGTTTCTTTTCTCTCAATATTGAGAACACGATTTTTAATCTTCTTTTTTTAAATTTTTTTTATTGCACTCACATTTACATAAACAGAGAATTGCTAGTATTCCCATCACGTGCAACAGTCCTGCTAATGTACAAGTCTTTGCATCAAAATGATCCCACAGGCTACATCCCTGCTAGCTAACAAATATTTGCATTACAATAGGACTTCAAAGTAAGCTTCCATAAGTAGTAATATACAATATATTGTTGCACTACTTTGGCTGCAGCGTTCAGGGGAGGTTTTCATAGGCTGGAGCTGTAGGGCGGCACACACATGACGAACATCTGGACCGCTGGATGGCGGTTGGTTACAGACGTAGGAAGCGTACTTTTCTATGAGCAGAGCAGTGCATCATGGTCGTCTGATTGCGTGATTAATAGCATATTAATTGTGCAGCACTCAGAACCGTAACCTGCTTTATTCCCTACGTCCTCTCCTTAATAGCAGTTGTTAACACTCTCACCGTCCGCTGCTGCCATTTATGGTTTTCCTCTCCTTGGTTTGGATCTGCAGTAAAAAAAAAAGCCCGGCCGGTGCAACAGGAACCGCTCCGCCTGCCGGAGATGCGACCGATCAGTGTTAACGGCCTCCGAGCTTCACTCGCTTCTTCTCCTCCTCGGAGTGACTATTAGCGAGGTTAATGGCAAGCGTCCGCCTCACGCCGAACCCTTTTCTCTTCCTGCATCGGCGGCGGTACTTAGCGGCGTTTCAGATGTCATCGGGAAGCGCGCGCTCGGCTGATGAACGCAGCGGCTGGAGTACAAAGACTTCCGCCTGAGGTGGAATATCGGAGGATCGTGGTTTCTATTCATCTAAATGTCAGAATGCGTGACGATGGAGGCGGTCTCCCACGGCCGCTTTATTAGGTACACCTTTTTAAAATTGAATGCAGTGCTGCACACATTCTTCCTTTACCGAGCTGAATTACATTTGAAATGTGTTTCTGATATTTTACCCCCCTCAAACCCAACATCTACTGCATTGGATTGCATCATGTTTTACAGGTGAACCTTATAAAGTCTGCATTAAAAGTGGCGTTCCACATGCTCCCCTCGTTGAGGGAGGTCGGCATGTTGAAGTACCGGAGGAGTCCCGTATGGTCCGAACTCTGCTCAGGAACTCCCGTTCCTTCAACGCGGGTGAAATGATGGATGGCAGCAGCTGAGGGGGTTTTGGGTAATGGAGTGCTTCTGCATGTGGGGCCGAGAAAACAAGACAAGCAACACGGTTTTCTGGCAGCGGAGCACGGGAAGCCTCTTTTTTTATGTCTCCAGCACATCACACACACACACACACACACACACACACACACACTGGCTCTCTTCAAAGCTTGTTTCCTGTCATAGCATCTATTGTTCGTCTTTGCATTCTTGTCACAATGTTGTGTTTACTGTCCTGTAGGAGTTGAGGATAAGAGGATTACATTGGCTAGTGGCTGAATCTACAATTAGTTGCATTTTTTTTAGTATTTTTTTTTTTTATCGGCTCCAAGAAAATCTGCTTATGCACATGTACTGTGATTTGGCTCCAGAAGATAAAAGTGTCGCGGCATCATCGGATCAAATAGACCTGACCATATGGGTCTTTATTCACAGCGTAAAACAACTCACCTGCAGGCTTCAGCCGGGCTCTTCCCCAGACATTATGTGGATATATGTCGTATTAAAACCTCTTTATAATCCGATGGAGCGCTGGAAGTCTGACGGGAATCTGCTCGGGACACGCGGGGCTCCACCAGAGCCCTCTGAAAGCATATCATGCGAGTTATGGGCCGCAGGCTTCATTGTAATATGCACAAATCAAACGATCGGTTTACTCAAGGGGGGGGGGGGGAGAAAAAAACAAATAAAGTCAGGTATGCAAGAGCTGTTTCGGTCTCCAGGGCACGAGCCTCGAGGAAACGGGAACGTTTTCATGGCCGAGTCACTTGAGAAGCCCCAGCCTCTGCTTGTTGGCTCCAGGTTTTCATTCTCACCTTAATTCCCAAAAATTCAATCATGTATTTCCTTCCACCGTCTGATTTATTTCTCCTCCCGTTCCTCTGGAGCTCGTCTCCTCTCGGTTACAGTTGAACAACAGAATGTTGCGTTCTGGGAAAATAAATAAATAAATGAATCGGTCCAGTCAGCTGTCGGCCCTCGTTGGCTGGGGAATGAAATCCCTCATCTTGAGCTTGATTTCAAATTCAGGGAGCGGTTTTGATTATGAAAAATGGCGACTGTGGCTCCGTGGCTAGCAGGTCCACCAGAGGATCGGTGGTTCGATCCCCGGCTGTTTGGGTGGTGTTACATTACATTACATTTAGCTGACGCTTTTATCCAAAGCGACTTACATGCTATACAGTAGACCGTAGACACAGCAACGGTGAGCAATTAGGTTAAGTGTCTTGCTCAAGGACACATGGACATGGTCTAGCGGAGCCGGGGATCGAACCACCGACCCTCTGATTGAAGGTCGAAACCTGCTAACCACTGACCCACAGTTGCCCCATTGGAGTTAAATGTGTGTACAATGATGGTAGACCTAGAGAGTAAGGAGGACAAGTTGAGCAAAAATAAACCTACTGAGGGAAATAAAGAGGGGAAAAAACCACCAAACAAAAATTTAGAGATTGCCACTCTCTCCATAAATATATATTTTTTATTTTGGTGACACCTGCCTCCCTCCCTGCGCTGCAGACAGCACTACTGATGCTTCAGTGACGGCGTGCGGCGCTGCCCGTTCTTCGTCAGTGGTGCCGCCTCCCGTCGCCCGGGGCTACCGACCTTGCCGCCACCCGGTGTTTCGGGCGTCCGAGTCACTGCTCACACGTACCAAATGTGCCATTCTCTGGAAGTCTCGCCGGCTGAAGGCGGTGGCAGCCGGCGACAACACTGTGTTGGAGACCTATTTCATGTTGACAGGACATTGTCAACACCTTTTTCTTCTGCTTCTGCTTCTTCCGGAGCAGTTTACACACCCGAGAGGAGGAGGAGGAGGAGGAGGAGGAGGAGGAGGAGGAGGAGGAGGAGGAGGAGGAGGAGGAGGAGGAGGAGGAGGAGGAGGAGGAGGAGGAGGAGGAGGAGGAGGAGGAGGAGGAGGAGGAAATGACAGCAGCGTCGGATGTCCTCCTCTGGCACCGCACAACATATTGTGTACACATTGTGCAAAAGTTGTAGCTGCTGGGAGAGGAATTAATAATAAAAAAACAAGGTCCAATTAGCGTCAACGGGCCTCGTCTGCCCGACACGCTCAACCCGTAATCGTCACGACGCGTCGTGCACATCTGCTGTTTGGCAACAAGACAGAAGTGACGGTGGCTCGGGTGAGATCATAAGCAGCTCTTTGTAGGTGAACACAGATAACGCGGTTTTAATTAGGGCCTCACTTAGCGGCGCGTCTCACCGGAGGACCTGCAGCTAACGCACCGGATACCCTTCGCATCCTCGGCCCATTCGGCCCGAGCCTGTTTGACTTTGTCTCCATCCCTCATGGTCTCTGAGAAAGAGAAAAAACAAACATATTGTTTGTTCCGCAGAGCACTTTATCCGCCGCTGTTAGATTGACTCGGTGCCCGGTGGTTTGATGTGCACAATGCGTGCAGCACTAAAGGCCCAGAGTGTGAATGGTTGTCCTGGGGAGGCCGCGGCTGCAGGCGGCGGCGGCTTTCAGGGACGCTTCTCATTCAGCGGGGATTTGACATGCAGAGAAGCTGCCATTCTCTCTGACGCGGTGAATGCACAGGATGGCGGTCGCCGTTTTTTCCCCCCCGTGGCTCCGTGCGATGTTCTGCCGTCTCAGGACCAAAAGAAAAAGCAGCTGACTTATGCCGCTTATTGTTTTTTTTTCATCCCGCCTTGAACACTCGGGCCACTCTGTCAGACTTACTGCTGAGTTTGTTTTATTTTGGCGAGGCTTTTCTTTATCATACAGGCCTGGTTTGCTGTTCGATGCTTCTTTCAGGCTGCAAAGTGATCTGAGTTTGGCTGTCAGTCCTGTCATGCACATTGATGCTGATTTTGCCCTGCTCATTGTCTGCAGGTCAAACAGGTCTTACTCTGCTCAGATTGGCCATTAATGCGTGAACACTGCTTGACAGTAATTACAGGTTTGCTGTAATTTCTATAGAACGCGAGCTCCAACCTGAGTGCAGTAGAAATTGGAGACATCCCATCATTATCTGCAACTCGAACATTATTGTGCAGTGCAAGATTTTGCATTACAGCTAGGGAAGGAAATACATGTTTTAATTAGTAGTTATATTTGTTGAAATTCTCTATACATCCCAACAGCATCAATAAATCGAATGCTCAGACAAAAAAATTGATGTTTTTTTTTGTGTGTGACCACAAGCTGTTAGATTTACAGAACCGAGGGCTATCAATAGCTCATTGTTCACATTCAAAATCATTATTTTGGAGGAAAGCCTGCTGACGTGGCAACTTCCTCGTTGCATTCAGTGACTTTCGGAGCTACTTTCAATGGATGCAACGGGGGTTTGCATCGTGCTGACTCCGGCTTCAATGTAAGGCAGAGTAATCGTGACAAACCTGGACTCTGTGTAAACACTGACATTGACCTTTAACCTTTCATATCACAGTGTGGGTTAGTTTGTGGTTATAGGTTCACATTTCTGCTGCCATCAAGGAGGAAAATGTACAAAAACACTCCAAAAGCTGCGATCTGTAATCTCATTTAAATCTCCAGCACGCATCGCCTCATGGTCCATCTTCCCTCCAGCTTCCCTGTACGAGGCAGAGCGCCTCTCACCTGACACGGTGAGGACGCGAGCTCGCCGCTGTGCTTTCGTGTGGCCGGCGGTTCACGCTGACGTCAACAGTCTCATCTCGACGATTCAAGCGAAGCCCGCGACGCGGTTCTGGCGACAGCAGGTCGAGCGCCACTCGGATGCTCCGCTCCGGCTCAGACAGACGGGCAGATGGTCTCCGAGGCCGGCGCTGCCAAAGCCCAGAGCTGGTAGGGGGGGAGGAGGAGCTCGAGCTCGTCAGCAGTTTGTTTAAAACTGAATCAAACCTGCGGCGCCGAGTTGTTTTCCTCGGTGCCCTCTTTACCTCGGCGTGTGTCCCGCGCCAGACCCATAATGCACTGCTCTCGCTTTCCTCGGTAGCGTCTCACTCCCCCCTTTTTTTTTAATCTTTATCTTCCACCAGCCGACCCGCTGCTGCTGCTGCCTGCATCTCGGTTTCTTTCTTTCTGAATGCAGAGTTCCCAGTGAGCTATTGATTTGTGTTTTCTTCACTCTCAGCCTCCTCCTCCTCCTCCTCCTCCTCCCATGCTCCAGTGGTTGTTGACTCAAGCCAGGGCTTCGCCACATACAGCTTCCCCCTGGGCCTGTTGGGGAAAAGTCAAAGTTAAGACTGTTTTAAAGTGGACGAGGCTCACTGGTTCAAAAAGAGGCCGCACAAATAGCCGTGTGGTGATATTTATGGATTAGGCGTGCACAGAAATTAGAATGATAAATATTTACTGGAAAGCGTGACTCCGACGGTGCACTCCAAACGATTTCATTTTAACTGAGGGGACAAACGGAGCGAGCGGTGTGTTTGGCGTCGGCGCCGGAGACGGAAAACACTCCGTAATGCGTTGAGCTCTCGCGGGCAGCGGCGCGTCTCCTTGATGTCGCATCGCAGACGCCCGTCACCCCGGTTAATGAACAGCTGATGAAAGAGAACGGAAACATTTGTTGAGGCGATGCAGCGACGGCAGCGGCGCCGTGCGAGCCCCAGCTGTCGCCTCAATATGACCCAATTCAGTGCATGCACGCCTAAGAAGTATCAGTTTAGGTCACACGATTCCCAAATTCTGGAGCTGCCCATGAATCCTGATTTAAGATGAATTGTAAATTGCCTTTTTTTTCAGATCTTTTTTTTTTTTTTTTATTATTCAGAGAGTTGGTAAACGGTGACAGATGTGGAGTCTGGCTCAGGCTAGTAGATGAACATTGATCACTACCTGAAAGAGCCATGGAAGTGGCCTATAATAACATATGATGCATACAGTGTTGCAAAGGAATAAATAAAAGGAATCAGGAGGAAAGACAAATTTTCTCTCCCTTTCTTCCCCCTCAACCTTGTCTCCAGCGAGGGCCGCGTGGAGCTGCTGGGCGGAGGCAGCGTCCAGATCTACAATCTCACGGAGGAGGACGCCGGCATCTACACCTGCATGGCGGACAGCGGGAACGCCACCGTGGAAGCCCAGGCCCAGCTCGCCATACAAGGTAACAACCCACGTGGTCCGCTTTCCTGTCGGGACCCGGGGAACAAGACGCACAGATGGGAAACCTTTTTTTTTTTTTTGGGGTGTAAATCAGGGACACGCTGACTGTACGGCCTGAAATTAAAGCAGAGACGGCCGATTAGTGAGGAAGTGGCAAGCGATGCGTCGGAGAGATGAAAACGGGCTCATTCCCGCTGATTATGTTTGGGAATGAGCTCATTAAAAGGACTTTTAGGAGGCACATCGCAGACCTGGAGCCAAATGGAGTTGAAATGAAACGAACACGCCGTGTTTCCTGCATGCGAACCATGTAGCGCCGCTCAGGCAGGTAGCCCGGCCCCATCGGGATGCACTGCACGCCGTGAGAAATTATATGTTTTCGGTAGATATAGAGCCGTGTTGACAGTGAGTGATGTGTTCGGCATAAGTAGGGATATGTAGTGTGTGTGTGTGTGTGTGTGTGTGTGTGTGTGTGTGTGTGTGTGTGTAGCTGTGTATGTCGTTGTCAAACAGGAACAACAGAAAGATTTGAGCTGCACGCGTTGCTGGCAGGTGAAAGACAAGAACTAGAATTAGAAGAGACTTTTTTTTAGATGCCAGACAACACGGTGAGGAGACGTCTGCAGCAGTTCAGGAGCGCCGTGCTTCCCGAATACATTACTGCAGACTGATCACAATTAGGTAAATTATTTGTGTTCTCTCTCCGTGTTACAGGACATATTGCTCTTTCTATCCTGAAACGTTTTTCCTGTGAAACAACAAATTATTCTCGGTTTTTGGGCAATTGTGTGTAGACGCCAGACTGCTGATTCTCTGCTTTTTATCCCTCAAAAACAGAGTGGATGGGCAATTAAAAAAAAGTGTAGACATATTCATTTTGAGACTTTTTTATTTTTTTTATCCGCTTTAATTATCACACTTCCACGCAGCAACAGCTGCTATTTCCCAAGTGAGTGCCGACTAATCTTCGCTTTTCAAAGTCTTACTTTGAAAGTCGGAGCCTAATTTGTGCGAGACTGAAATAATACTCGTGTCAGTACTCGTGCCACGGTGTGTTTCTCGTAATTATTTCGGACGCTACAGCCACCCGGGCCTCGTGTGGTGGCGACGGGCGAGCCAGGTGGAGCTCTAACAAGGATTATATGTCCTCGTGTGTTTTGGAAGCCAAACATAACCAAAAAAAATAAATATATATATATATTTTTCTTTTTCAAAGGAAGCCAAACATTAAATAAGGCAAACTTCATCAGGCTGTCGCCAATTCTAACTGCCGTATTGAGCCATCCAATCACAGAGGAGGGGGGCGGGACATATACCACACATCCAACATGTGGACTACAAGTGCAATTAAAAGTTCAATCAAACTGAAACAACATACCGAGTGATCTTAACAATAAAGATTATTATAAAAAAATAATCAATAAATGAAGCAATAATATTCCGTTGTTGAGCCAATTATTATCAACGCAGGGGGGACATAATTTTCCCTTGAGAGCCCTAGTGGAACAGTAGTTATCAAAAATCACATCCCTTAAACCTAACAATGCAAAATATTAAAGTATTTATCAGATATCCACTCGATATTCCATAAATCACATCCCCACCAATTCCCATACAACCATCCTAACGCACCTTTTCAGACTCCCCCGCAGTAATTGTGTCGTAATTACTGTTGTCGGACTTTGTGTGGGTGGGAAAAGCACACGTCTTGTGTGCTTTTCCCAGGTGAAGCAAGGCGGCGGGAATTTTTGTGTGAAATGACTTCAGAAGGAGGGGGGGGGGGGACACACCCCCGAGGCTTATTGCCCGCTTCACTGCCTTTCACACGCGGCCACATCCTGCTATGACTCCATCTCTTTTCCCACCGCAAATCCCTTCATCCCTTCATCAGCCCTCCGCCACACTTTCATCCTTTTCGTGGACGGCGATGGAAAATCGGATCAGCTCACAGGTGGACATCTGACTTCACTCGTTTTTTTTAAAAAGTCTGTCCACCGAAGCCCCGCCCCCCCGCCCGCCAGCCTTCACCTCCGATGCGACAAGATTGTCGAGGATTGATTGACCGGCGCTCACACTGTCACCCGTTAACGCGATGAAACCGTCTGATTAGATCCCACGCTGGAGACTCGCGGGGACCTAATTGAGTTTTGCTTCATCCGAATTCATGAAGAAACCCGATTGTGACATTGATTTACTCCCTTGACGACAGAAGTGACACTTGAAAGGTCAATTAAATCCCGCCCCCGCCCCCAAGAAGTGGTCGCGCTCGTAAAAAAAAATGTGTGGTATGAATCCATACCAAACATCAAAACAGCTTCTCTCCCCCCCACGATCGACTGCCTCGGGGCCTCTTTCGCCGCAGTAACGAGGAGAAATTGTGTGTTCACGGTTAGTGGCTTTTCATAAACACCGGGCAGCGTGCGGCGGGAGGAGATGCACGGCCGGGGATGTGATGCGGTAAAACATTGTTAGGTTTTGGCGCGGAGACAGCTCGGGGGTTTCACGATGCAGCTGGTGCTCATCTGTGCAGGGGAGGGATGCACGGCGGCTGCAGCAGGTGCACGCACACACACACACACACACACACACACACACACACACACACACACACACACACACACACACACACACACACACACACACACACACACACACACACAGCCATGCATACGTAATGAGGCCACACAAGGTCAAATATGCACCCCGTCTACACACCTGTATGCATTCACCACACGTGCACGGCCTCTTA
Source organism: Cottus gobio (assembly GCA_023566465.1). Taxonomy (NCBI): domain Eukaryota; kingdom Metazoa; phylum Chordata; class Actinopteri; order Perciformes; family Cottidae; genus Cottus; species Cottus gobio. The sequence goes on along the minus strand of CM042224.1, from coordinate 6,127,909 downwards.
TTATTCATATTCATTCATATTATATACATATATATTTATGTGTGTGTGTGTAGATGTGTATGTATATATGTGTGTGTGTGTGTGTATATATAGATATAGATAGATATATCTATATACATATATATATATATATATGTATATAGATATATAGATATATATACACATAAAAAACACATAAAAAAGGAAAACAAGATGGCCGGCTGCTCTGTAAACTCAACCGTAGATCAAAGATGTGAGGTGCTCTTAGAAAAGGGGGTAAACTGTATTAAACAGCATCCCAGGCACTCAAAAATAATAAGCTCAAGTATCAACAAGGATTTATTATAAAGCTTTTATTGCTAAACCATAAAAAAAGCCCACGTTTGGACCACTAAAGGTCTTCTTCCTGTTTATAACGTATGCTGTTTGTCATGACACATTCACAGCATTACACAGATGTTTCCCTTAAAAGAATCTGATTAGTTTTAGTCGTAATACTCTCTAAATGCACAAGCGAGAAGGGAAACCGTTTCCCAGAATTCACAGAGGCATTTGCACCTCAGTGATATGGGTTTCAAAGTGCTGATCAGAACCGTGCTCCACTTATTATGGCAGGGATGGTTTGTGGGTCTTTCTCAGGCGAGCCCCCCCGGCAGCGCACAACCGAAGATGCTCAAGTGACCGCACTCATTACAATCATAACACAACACACACACACACCTCTCTGCAATGTGATGTACAAACCGGAGGGGAGATCATGTCAGCGGCTGTCAAACATAAGCAACGGGTATTCCAGATCAGCGTGAGTCCTATCTGTTTGTGTTGTTGTTGTATTAAATATAATCAAAGTGCCAGTTGTTGTATTAAATATAATCAAAGTGCCAGTGAGATGAAGAGGATTAGAGACACAAACACACACATGGGGTCGTAGTGAAGCTCAACACCAGAACTCCAGTTCTGAAGAACGACTCCAAACAAGAACGTTTAACTCGTGTTTTTATATCACATCTAGGATGTGTGTGTGTGTGTGTGTGTGTGTGTGTGTGTGTGTGTGTGTGTGTGTGTGTGTGTGTGTGTGTGTGTGTGTGTGTGTGTGTGTGTGTGTGTGTGTGTGTGTGTGTGTGTGTGTGTGTGTGTGTGTGTGTGTGTGTGTGTGTGTGTGTGTGTGTGTGTGTGTGTGTGTCTCTGCCTCTGCTGTGACGCCTCACCCTCTATTAGACCTGGCAGGAGGATAAATGAGGCCCGAGGAGGCAGTAGCTTTTGATTATGGTCCTGCGTGACACGGGCACCACCCAGACCTGGACTGTGTGTGTGTGTGTGTGTGTGTGTGCGTGTGCGTGTGCGCGCGTGTGGTTGTGCGTGTGTGTCCGACCGAAATAGTCTCTCCACAAACATGTATGTTTCCCATTTTTTATGGGGCTCCCAGTCAGTGGCCCCCATCCATCAGGGCCTCATGCTTTCATGTCATCAACTTAATTGTTCTCTCCATGGGCAGCGCTGACATGCAGGAAGTCCCGCCCCTCCCCCCCCCCCCCCCCCGCCCCCCCCCCGTAAAAGTTCCATGTCTATTCCTATATGGGCTGAGGATTTCAAACCACAGACAGGAGGAGTGTTTCCGCCTTGTTATGGAAATGTCCCAAAATAGACGGAAACATAAAACAAAGAAAAAGTAGATACGCTGAATTCCAGCTCGCAAATTCCAACTTCTTCGTCTTTAACTCTTTTGTAGCGAGAGAGAAGCAACACATTGATTTTATATCACATCCACTCACCATAGGCCGCTCACGTCGTTCCACCGGTAAAAAGAAAAGGAAGCCGTGACTGTAACGTAAAGAGCATCGATTAACATATCAGTTGAGATGCGGTTTTCTGATCTGCGCTCAAAGCCGCGTTCCCAGCCTGTGACAGGAATAGTTGTTTTAAATGGCGCGCGGAAGAATTAGAGATCCGATAAAGATCTGGTGGATATTTTGGTCTGCTTTTAGCTTTTACCTTGGCACGCCATCTTCCTGCCCTCCCCTGCAGAGCGGTGACGTCCCGGCCGGAAAATATAGAGAAACTCCATCTCGCTAATAAAGGAAGCATAGGGAGCAACACCCAGAGGCTCACACACACACACACACACACACACACACACACACACACACACACACACACACACACACACACACCTTTTTCCTAGAGGGTGTTATCTCAACCAGCGGGGGGAGAGGTGTCTGTCTGTTCCCGTCCACACCCTCCTCTGTGTCTGCACTCCTCTGCTGTTTATTTCACTCACGGCCACATCTACGTGGTGCAGGAACACACAGGAAGTCAAGTATTCAGGATACATACAGGAAGTCGTGTTTTTACAGCGAGTCTGAGGCCGTGGTGACGCTCGTCTTTGGGTTTTTTAATGCGACTAAATCAGATCTCAGCAGTGTCCACACATGCCTGTTCGGATATATTTTGTGGTCAAAGGAGCGGCTGCAAAACGATGGATAAACATATTTGACGCACTATTACGTCACAATAAAAGTCTCCCCGTTCTTGTGGGAGTAGACTTTGTTTTACTGAAGTTCAGCCGCCAGCAAAGCTCCGCTGACCAGCGATGAACACATTTTTTCCGAGAAATTCTTCAGAATAAAAGTCCCGATTCCAAAGCTTTTATTTTGAAGCGGCTAAAATGAGGATGCGTTGGGTTTCCATCAGCGGTAACGTCACACGCTGTGCTCCAGGCCCGGTTTTCCTCCTCTCTTCCCTCTGCTCTCGCTCGGGAGAGTAACTCCCATGTGGAGGCGGGGGGTGGAGGGGGGGGTCGGTCTGATCGGATGCCAACGCGAGCGTTATCCGATCCCGGAGCACACAGACTCGACAGTTAATGTGCCCTGGCATGATCGGATGACTGAAGTGGAATTGAAAAGACAAGTGTAACCACAGCTGAAGTGCTCCGTTCTGCCAGAGCCGCCGGGTTCGGCAGCTCGGCAGCTCGGCCCCGTCACACCGGGGGGCCCGAGCGGACGGCAGCTTGGGGACGGCATCAACCAGCCGGTCCGACTGCAAAACTGAGTTATCGAGTCACCCGTCGCCACGCTGCTCGGGAAGCTTCTGATTCTGGGATTGGTGTGAATATTTAGGGGAATTTTTGCTATGAATTTGTAGTTATTTAAGTAAAAATACATGTAAATAAGCATCTAAATCATATTCTGTTTATCTGTATTCAAGACAAATTAACATGCTTCTTCTCAACCCTCTAAAAACTCAAATCTAAAACATGAGCATGTTGTCTTTTATAAATAAGCTTTTCTTTTCGCCACGACAATAATGAAGTTTACATGAAACATGGCTCGCAGGGATGGATGCACCAGATTGCCACGCACTCTTAAATGAAAGGAAATCACACAGTGTGCACTGTGAATGTTTTTTTTTGTGTGTTTTTTTTAAAGCTCTAGTCTCCTGAAGTACAGGCAGAGGAAGCCGTGCACACTCCTCCCCACGCCGTGACCAAACCATCCAGCGAGCTTTGTCTCAGCATTTCATGGACAATCTCAGGCCTCTGCTTTCACTCAGTCCCTGTAATTTGAGAACCATCGAGAGTGAGTCGACAAAAAGCATCCAGAGAGTGAGCTCCCTCCCTCTGCCTCTCTCTCTCTCCCTCTCTCTCTCTCTCCCTCCCTCCCTCTCTCTCTTTCGCGCATCTTGCGGGCCTTCGCTGCCGAAGCTGTTTGTTTTGGCCCCGGGATTAAGATTAAGGCTGTTACCTTTGGGAGAGCAGGATGGGTAATTACCGGGCCCTCGGAGTGCAGCCCGGCGGCCCGAGCCCCATTGTGAGGCTTCACGAGGCTGGATGGAGAAGCGGCCGAGCCGACGGAGGAGGAAAACGTCTTCTGCATCCTCCTTCTTCCTGATGACGGCTGTGGTCAAAAGTACTCGAGCCGATACAGCTGCTTTCTTCGGCTTTTTAATTTTGATATTTCACCATTAGGCGCAATTTTGTATTATGTCTCTTTTCAGCGTATCCGGGCTGCTAGTGGAGCTTTAAGGAAAGTGATCTTCCCAGAATCCCTTTAGGAATCCTACGGGGTTTTGTTTTAACAAGCTCACAGTGAGACGCGCTCGCCTGACCTTTCCGTGGCCCTCTGTTAGTAGTTCACTGGAGTCAGTGCAAGTCTGCTTTAAAGCTCCTCTCACTAAGCTACAGGCTAGAGACATAATACCGGCCCCGAAGAACTGAGAGCTTTTTCGGCTGCTCTCCCTTTTTTATATTTGTCTTGATGTTTTTTTTTGCCTTTCTTTTGTTGTATTCTGCCTCTGCTGGATTTCCCTTTTCATTAGAGAGCTGTATCTATGTTCTATTACAAGCCGGCCAGTGTAGAGCATCTGTGTGTCTGCAGGAAAGCGTGCAGGAAAACATGGATGCGGCGTGTTAATGGCACTACATTCAATATATTAATATATATTTTCACAAAGGGACATATTTTTTTTTTAGTCCCGTATTTGGATTCATCAGTTAGTTTCTCCGTCCGTTACTCGAGTATTGCGCAGTGTGGTAGGCCGAGACACCTGTCAATCAAACGAGCGTGCAAATCATTTCGTAAAAATAATATCTAAAGACTAATTTGTTGACTCCTGATTCCCGTTTTGTTTACCACCCATCACGGGCCATCGCTGCCTCCCTCTGCGGTGGGCGTGGCTATCTCTTCGTCCCCCATCATGCATCGTGGTGCATCCACACCAACGAAGGCAGGCGCATGCTGAAAACACTGCTTCCCTGCACTACCTGTAGTGGTAGTGGTCAAAACCACCATTAATATTATGCAAATTATGGAGAACGAAGTGTTGGTCAACTCACTCGGCGCTGAAGTTGCTGTGGGAAACATCCAACAGCTGGCGGCGGTAGCTCTTCCTTTTGGAAATGCCACTCTTTGCTTATGCATGTTTTATGCTGGAAACATCCAATTAAGGAAAGTCATGTTACACCGAGACACACACACACACACACACACACACACACACACACACACACACACACACACACACACACACACACACACAGACACACACCACCGCTACTATACTCATTGCGCAGTCCAGTGGGTTCAGGATGTCTGAACTGCTTTTAGATAAATGGTGCATGTCTGCTCGGAGGGGGAGGCTGAAGATGGAGAGATAAACAGGGAGTTAAAGGAAGATTAAGAGTCGGTGGAAGAAATGAGTCGGTAGAGAGAGAGAGAGAGGGATAAAGGGAGCCACAGGGTACCAGTCACCATCACATCCTGTCACCAGCTAACCTCACTAGGGGGCTCTGCACACACAAACACACACATACTGTGCATACAAAGGCATTGCAATGTGATGCAAAACCCCATATGCATATCTTGAACGTGCACAGATTGAGACAGCATAAACGTACAGAAACATGTTTGCATGCATAAGCAGGCCACTTACACACACACACACACACCAACACACTTGTATTACAAAACACAATACAAATCCACCCCGGCACATTTAGCCGGCAGGGATGGAAGCATATACAATTATGTGCGGCATATAGCACCAGTAATGATGGGACGAAGCAAGTATGCAGACACGTTTCAAATTATTCATATTCACACCTGGCTCAGACACACACACACACTCACACACACACACACACAGTGTCTTAACGCCGTCTCCGTGACACACCAAAGTAAACCAGGGATTCTACCTGCCTCTGCTGCACAGCTACTAGAGGCAAATATCCAGGAGACGCCAACCTGGGAATCACATTATTCACAGTTCACACATCCTGCTGCAGGGAACACCAGTGCACACACACACACACACACACACACACACACAGAGCAGGGTGATGGCTGTCTTGACGATCGTTCAGCGGTCCAGTCCACAAGCATCACCGTCCTCGTTTCTGTCTCGGCCGTCAGCAGCTCACAGACGCTCATTAAGCTTCAGGATTCGGAGGCTCTGTCTAGTTCTGCTGCATTGTGGGAAGGCCGGCTGTTTGGTGGCCGCAGGAGGAAAAGCACGTTCCTGTCGAGCGGGCTTTTGTTTGGAACACTTTACGTTTTTTATTTTGTATTTATTGTATTTTGAAACTACAACTTTTACTTCTACACTGTTTGATATTTTTCCTTTGGGACATTTTTGAGATTTGTGTCTCGTCTACTGTATGCGAGTCCTCTGTCATTTTGTCATTTTGACAATCTTGAGTGACGTGCGTGAATTTGTAGCCGTCGTTAAAAAGTTGAGCCGCTAAAAAAAGAATAGCTAGCAAGGCCACAACTGGGAACAGTGGGTTCAGTGGGGCCGACACCAGCGCGAAGCCCTCACAGAGAAATACTCTCAATAGTTAATATTTTACTCCAGTTAATATTCCAGTTAATTCTAATTGGCATTCGGTTGGTTTTTTGAAGTCGACCACTTTAATATCTCGTTTGGCAATTAAACCTGCACGTTGAAGAGTAAAGCCACATGTTTCCACGCAAGGTGCCGCCTCGGGCCTTTCAGATGACGACACACACAAAGCATGTTGTGGGCGTGGCTCACTGCCATCTCTTTAGTTGAGCCTCTCCTCCCTTATTGGCTCTGGGGATGGAAGGTTGTCCTGTAGCTGCACTGCTTCTCTGTGGATCGCCTGTTGTTGGTGTAGACGTGTGTGTGTACTGCACAGGCTATTGCATCTGGAGCACTTTTAATTATATATAACTATAATATAGCCGGGAACCGCGTCTCCCAGCAGAACGAACGCTAATCTGCTCACGAGCAATTCCACGTTGCAGTAAATTAGCCGCGGCTACAACGAAGCATATGGAGGGGGAGGGACTTGACCTCACAACCCGCTGCTCTGCTGGATAAAGCCGGAAAAAAGGGCCCGGTGCACCCAATGCTGCTAATATCCAATCAGCCCGATGCGAAATGCCACAAAATACATGCTAATAACCAGCCATCACAGAGCCGGGGGCCTGGCGGCGGCGCTCCACACACTAACAATACAGTCATTTAAACTGTGGTCGGCGAGGTTGCCGCTTATCAGAGAATGCACAGAGGCAGCAAAGACACACACACACACACGTCTCTCCTCACACACACATGCAGTCCAATTATAGAGAGAGGCCGAGGCCCGGGCCCTGCGCTCCCAGTGACCTTGTTCTGGGACAGATTGATGAGGCGCTGTATCGCCCCAGCAGATCAAATAACTCCTTTCTGGCCCTCATTAAAGGGACTCGGGGAGATCTGCGAGTGCTCGGCTCGGCTCGTGGTAACACACTGCGCTGGTACCAGCGAAGCTGCTGTTTTTGGATAAGTAAGAGCAGAGGATATTTAACCTTTTATATATATATATGTTTATCTGTTGGAGGTCGCTGAAGGGTACTGATACGTAATTGGTTAAGTTGTTGTTCGATGGATGTTTGTTGTTGTTTCCGGCCTCCGTGATCTGGATATCTGCCAGTTGACGGGGAGGCGTGGTGTAATTTGGACTTCCTGGCATGTGGAGTTTGATGTGCCTGGTTAGTTTTGACAAAATTGGTGTACGCCACAGGGTTGATGGGAAACCTGGAAAAGTCATGGAATTTTTAAAATGGTTATTTCCAGGCCTGGAAAAGTCCTTGAAAAAAAAAAAATCCCGAAAGTCATGGAAACGTGTTATATTCATGTGTTCATGTGGTTCATTTATGCTGAGTTTGAAATAATGAATATGCTTTTAAAAGAAAGACTCAAAATATAAGCAGGCATACGCTGAGTATATCTATAAATGTTTATTCTTTTAATCAAACTATTGTCTCTCATTCATTTGTGTCCTTTAAGGAATACTGTATGCTTTGGAATCCTCATTGTTAGTTTAAATACTACATTTTATCACTTTTTCATGGACACACCCAGATTTCACTAAATATTTGGTCATGGAAAGTCCTGGAAAAGTCCTGGAAATCCATTGGTCAACATGTGTATGAACCCTGAATCCATCTCCGGTCGTCTCTTATTCGCTGTTTTATTTATTTTCTGACTTGTCTGACTCCCCTTTTCCCGCCTGGTTTCCACAGCCCCGCCCCAGTTCGTCAAGCGGCCGGACAACGTCTACGCCTACGAGTCCATGGACATCGTCTTCGAGTGCGAGGTGTCGGGGTCACCGGCTCCCACCGTCAAGTGGGTCAAGAACGGAGACGCCGTCATCCCCAGCGACTACTTCAAAATAATCGTACGTCCGTTTCGACCTTTCTACCCTGTTGTGCATTAACGACGTTGTCAGCAATCAGCTGTTGGAGACTTAACGACATTAACCGCTCGTCTTTGATCTCCTCCTTCTGTTCCCATCTTTCTCTCCGGTTCTGTAGAAGGAGCACAACCTGCAGGTTCTGGGTCTGGTCAAGTCAGACGAGGGTTTCTATCAGTGCCTGGCGGAGAACGACGCAGGCAACATCCAGTCCAGCGCCCAGCTCATCATCTTAGATCACGGTACGCCTCTCACCTGACGACAAAATGAAATAATGACATCATTAATGCATCAGTAGGACTACAACTAACAAATCTGTTGATTTACTACTTTGATTAATTATCGTGCGTCTTAATCAAGCTGCTAGCGTAACAGCTGTGAGTACTAACGATATCAGGCTGCGTTGTTTACGTTTATTACGATCATGTTGGGGGAGGGGCTTAAGAGGGAAGCCTGAAAAGACGCACAATCAGTGTGGCCGACTCGTTTTTCTGTAAAAGCTAGCAGACTTGCTGGTATCTCCAATGTTACCGACCCCAGAAAAAAAACTAAATATTATTATTTACTTTGTCGTAAATTGACATTGTGGATTCAGCCATGCGCTGAGAATGAAGGGGAAATTTAACGAACAATGATATCTTAATCAGATATTGCCGAAGTTTCTGTTTTGAAGAAAATAAATTATTATTTTGAGACTCTCCGACTTAGCATGAGATATTACAAAACTCCATAAAGTTATAAGATTGCTCCCGTGTCTGTTCTACCTAACTTTATCTAACTCGCTTTACAAAATGACAAAATGGAAAGAAAACAGACTGAAGGTGTTTTTCACATGTTTACTCAAAAGGAGTCAGGGTTATTTCCTGTAACGCATCACGTGAGCCACACACGGCGCGTCATTGGCTGACTCACTGCCTCATGTGACCCGGGGGGGCGTTCCAACAGGGTGTGCCGTGCACCATAACATCCGCCCAACTCATCGAGGATGAACGTTGTCGCTGTCCTACCGATCCGTTTTTCTCAGACACTTTTAAATGCAAACATCTGTTCAACAGTCTCCCCACGATGATGCGATTCATTCTTAGCTTTCAACAGCCGCTCCTCCTATGAATCACAGTCACGGCACCTGGACTGCTTGAAAGCTCACAAAATAATCATAATTTAATCCTTTTTTTTTTTTTTCAAACGCTAAATACAAAGTCTTGTAAAACACGAGCTCACTTTGTCACAGGACGAGTCTTCTGCTCTCCGTATTCACAACCACCTCGGTGGAGGCCGGAGGCTGTGCACATCTGTGAAGGTGAACCCACCGGGACCTTGTTAAACCAGAGGGGACTGGATCTGGGGCGAGCGATGCTGGGCTCTCGGTCCATCCCACATCTAGAGATACAGAAACATTGTGAGCAGCGTCGTAATTATTGGATGCCCCTTTTCTCACCAGACTGAGGCGTGCAACTGATAACAGGCAAACAGAGACAACTGCAGCTTCATTCTGTGTTATTCTGCCCTGGAGTAACCTGAACATTATCATAGGCGAGAATATAACAGAATATACAGATTTATATTATCAGCTTCGCCTCGTCGTTCCTTTAGCGTGAACCCGTTCACCGGTTAGGCGATGTGTCTGGGTGGAGCCGCAGCCTCTGTTGTCGCACAGTTGGTTTCCCTTCAAAGCCAAAAGCAAAGGGATTGAACCACCGACTCCCGGAGCCGAGCTGCAGAGTGCACGGAACGACAAAAGGTCGGCGCCAAACAACTCGGGGCACCGCAAAAAACAACTTAAGTGGCCCGGAAATACGTGGGAAAGGATCTGAGCGCCCTGGTTCTCGAGGTAATTTAGTTTCATTACATCCAATCGTTGGAGAAAATGGAATACGACTTCAATTTTGGGATCATTTGCTCCGTCGTAATGAGCACCATCTCGCCCACGGGGGCGGCGCCTCCCCACCAGAACACAACAAGGAATTTAAGATGATAACCGAGACACGATTTCAGCGAAAACGCATAATCTAAATGAAACAAGGTGGAAAATGGGGGAGCCACGAAATGGCAAGAGGATAAATCTTTTTTTATTTTTTTCTAAAGTACTTTACCGTTGACTCAGACTCTCATCATTTTGATGAGGAAGACAAATTTAATCGAGTGTGAACCCCCCCCCCCCCCCCCCCCCCCCCCCACACACACACACACACACACCCCATGCAGGTGGCTAATGGATTGTCCAACCGGTGGCCCCCCCAGCTGTGTCGCCCCTCCTCATTGGAGGGGACAGTAAGTCAGAAATAATGATGACCTGCAGCTCATTGTGTGTTTGTGTTCGACACCATTGATGAGGCTCTGTCCCCCCGAGTCTTTTTTTATTATTATTCTTTTGTTGTTGTTGTTGTTTGAGTTGAAGATAAATGGGAGGAATCACTGCGGCAGCCGCCCTTGAACACCCTGAGAGGAGAAATTGAATCTCTGTTTACTCCACGATCATCAGTGTGTGTGTGTGTGTGTACCTCCGTGTCCGTCGCTTAATCCACACACACTTACCACCGCCATGTTTTTCCAGCTTCCTGTTTATCCATCGGTTTGCATTGGGACAGAGAACACGTTATTGACGTCCTGTGCTCGTGCTCACATCCACTGCAGCGCTCTCCTCAGACGCGTCAGTCATCCCCCGTCAGAGGGGCGGCGCCGAGCGCGTTTGAAATCATCTCGTTTCCTTCAGCTGTTCGCTCTTCAGCGTGCACGGCTCTGTGGATGAGTTCACGTAGAGTTGCGTGTCTCCTGTACAGCACACTTAGGCTCCAGCTGATTGGCTTAGCCCAAACACTGGAATCGAGGGGGGAAACGACTACGGTTACAAAATCCGCCCACCGACCGTTTGAACAGGGTATCATGTGTAGTCCACCTCCGAGGGGCTGGACATCTTTATGCTAAGCTAACCTACTGTTAGCGACGGCTTCATATTTCATGCACCGCCCCCCCTCCTCCCCTCTGCTGTATTCTCCTCTCTTTCCTCCCGGACACATACGATCCTCCAGCCATCTGCCACCTTTCTCCCCACCTCCTCTCACTTTCTCTCCCTCTCTCTCTCTCTCTCCTCGTCTTTCACCGCCACCTGCTCCCTGTGATGATCCAACACACACTGGGCTTTGTGGTAATTGGCGCTGGCTTGAATATTATCCCTGTGTGGCTACCCGCTCACGGCTGGACGTCTTTGTCCACGTCCGATCCCGATCCCCCCCCACCACCACCACCACCACCACCACCACCACCACCGCTGCTCTCTGCTGCCGCTGTGTGTTTGGCCTCCGTCAGGTATCACACCTGCCGGGGCGCGAGGCCAGAGAGCTCCTCGTCCGTCTGTCGGGGGGGAGATAAGCCGGGTACTTGCCACGGGGATAAAGTTGTCTTCGCCCAACGGGGGGGGAACTGCATCCAAACACCCGGCGGCTGCACGTCGGCTAATATTCATTAGTCGTCCTGATCTTTTGCATCTCGACGCCGCCAGCTGCAGTTAAAAGCTGATTCCCTCTCGTGGATGTTCGGAGTGGGAAAAGGTCAGCTGTCGGCCGTTAGCGTATGTACGGGGTTCTTGGCGGTTATTAATAGTGGTATGCGCTCTGCATGGATGCTCGTGGCTTCGAGCTGCGGCGCAGTGGATGGCGCTGACGATGGGTTGGCGCATGGCCAAAAGAGAGCGAATTTCACTCTGCTTCGGCAATCAGGAATCCTTAAAACAACAACAGATTTTCGGGGGAGCGGAGGTCAGAAATAGGGCTGCAGATTGCAGCCTCGGACAGTTTTCCTAGACATTCCACAAACGCGCAATATGGGGCAGCTAGTTGCAAACAGATGTGGGGAAATGGGAGCACAAATGCCAAAAGTGGACCTAATTAAGCCGCCTGCTGCCTCTTAAGGTCCCCTGTAAAGCTTTCTCATTCAGAGCGCTGGAGATTTGTGTAGTTGTAGTTGTACAGTTATAGTTTCAGTTGTCAGTCATTACATTTTGCCACAGGCACGAAAAGCGGTTATTTCATTTTTTTATATCAAAAATATTCTGTTTTTAATTGATGTCTTGATTGTTTTCTAATCGTTCCCTTTTTTCATTTTGTTGTATGTAAAGCGTCTTTGAGTGGCTTGAAAAGCGCTATAGAAATTAAAAATATTATTATTATTATAAAATAGAAAAGTTTCTTGGCTCGTTAGGACATATTCCAGCCACTATATGACCTCCATAAGCAAACGAGAGCACCAGGAGGAAGAGTAGCTGTTTCTTAATAGATATTCATATTAGCTTAATCATAAGTCGTGGTGATCGTGAAGCACTACTGCTTCTGTCCACAGGGGACACCAAAAAGTTGACTTGTAGCTGCTTTGAATTAATTGCAATAAATCCATAAAGAAGAGAATAAATGATACGGTTTATGAGGCTCCAGTAAATTCTCGGCACATTTGCCAATGTTTTCGTTACCGAACTATAAATACAACCACGTCAAGCTGTCAGGACCTCGTCGTGAAAGCGATCACGAGGGGAGGTTAGTCAGCGGCGGAGGACGAGCTATTTCAGGGATCACGGTCACGTGTCGCGCATAGACGGCGTGCAGCAACAATTGGCGTCCTCTTCCAGGCACATGATTATGGGAGGCGTTTATGCATGATACCGTAATGGGTGGCAATTACAGCCTTCCAGAGGAAATGGGTCACGTATATTTTCGGCTTTGAAGTCACGCCGAGACAAAGCACTCGTCTTTCTGATTGTCATCTACGACCACGTGCGGCACAAACAGCAGGACTGTGTCTGTGCGCTCGAGATGTTGGCCAACGGAGACGCGCGCCCGGGTGATTTTTTGCGGTGAGGTTGCATTTTTAGTAGGGATGCACCGATACCGATACCGGTATCGGTATCGGTGGTCGATACTGTGTTAAATACTCGTACTCGCATCGGTTTCAATGGCCGATATCAAGAACCGATACTCACTCAACAGTATTTCACTACAACAAACTGGTCGCGCTTTGTGGAGAAGCAACCCCGTGGCGGAGCCGGAGACACTCTTCTCTGTCTCAACTGTCTCAACAGTCTCAACTTCTGAGCAGCCAATCACGCTATCCAAGTTGTTTTGCCGTCCAATCAGATGGCCAGTTTGTCTCAACAGCAGAATCCGGAGCCGCCATCTTGGATCCTCGCTACGCAGCGCTCACTTCTTTCAATAGACAGGAGAAAAGTGAGACGCGAGTACAATACAAGACTTTATCGATATTGTGCTTATTAACCGGTGTTGCATACGTGTGTATGTCATATTAGTGCTCATATTAGTGCTCTTGTTAGTGGCTGACAGCCCCGGAGTTACTTGTAATCAGTCCGTCCCAACGCGACGCAAATGTTTCGCTCGACCAGATTACATGTAAAGTCTATGCACAGACGCGTGTGGTTGCGACAGACGCAAATTTACGCCGGCGGCACGTTAGACGCCAGAGTTGAAATTTTCCATATTTAATACATCTATAATTGAGAAGCTCTGCGCGTCATCACCGCCGTCCCGCCGGTTTGAATCAAACTGTTGCTGATCCACCTGAAGTATCGCTGGCAGCGGCCTCATTCAGACGCTGTTGTGCGGCTACGGATGATATTATTGTAGCCGAGTGTCTGTTGTGTGTCTATATTTGTAATTCTAATAAAATGAAAACACGCTGCAGGGTAACTTGAACCACTTTTTTATCTCCTTCACACACGTATATCCCACAATTCCACTCTTTTCCTTTCCGTTTCTCCCTCCACAATAAAAGCACCGGAAACATAACTTGGAACACAGCTTCCTATATAATTACTCATCCCTAATATTATCTCTTACATTATGAACCCGGACACGGGGCGTTTTATGGTCCGACATTAGAGGGACTTCAACAAGAAGTTTAAAGCTTGGGATAGCCTTCTGTTAATTTTGTACTACAGGCTTGACATAATCTGCAGAGGATAAAATAAAATCTGCCTCCAAATTAATTGCACTTTCATGGAGACCAAATCTAAGAAGTATCGGTATCGGCAAGTACACAAATAAAAATATCGGTATCGTATCGGTTTGTAAAAAATGGTATCGTTGCATCCCTAATTTTTAGTGTCGCTTTTTAAGATTCAGAGCAGAGCTGAAACTAATATTTAGTTTTAAAGATGAGTCTCGAAGTGGAGAGCTGCATTAAGCTTTAACATATTAAAAAATGGAGGAAAAAAAGCGATCCAAGAAGAAAAGCCACTGCACGTTTTTCAGCGTTGTGTATTCTTCTTTTAACACTTTTATCACAAACCCGGGGAACTCTTCGTAGAGGCCCACTTGTCAAAAAGAACCGGCACGTTACAGATTCAAGCGCCTACATTTAAATTGTGATCTGAAAAATGCATACAGATCTGCATTTAACATTTGCAAACAAAAGAGTGGATGCACTCACTTTGCTGTTTGCCCTTAACTTGCCTAAGTGCATGTTTTTTTTAGCTTTCTCATATTTGCATAAAATGAAGAGATGCACTCCCATTTGCATCTGAATGCTTTTTTTTTTTTTTTTTTGCTCCATCCTTATGGCGTGCCGGCTTAAGAAATGTGGATACACTCCCTTGACTGCGTTTGTCTGTTCCTCCAGCTCTCCTCTCCTCTGCATCCCCACATCCCCGTGTTGACATTTTGCCACCTAGTGGCCGAGCCGAGTACTCCACTTTCAGCCCGAAGGCTCGTTTGGATGTACGAGCTCTCTGAGCCGCCGTCTGCCGCAAGTCGAGTTGCATTGAGACGAACGAGAAAGGGAAGCGTTTCACTTCAGGTGAGCGATGACACGGTGGAAACACACATCAGTCGGCGCTTGATGCTGTGCAACACTTCTTTATCCTGCCGGCTCGCGTTGCTGGGTTTTATTCAGGTCGGCTTATGGCAACGAAAGAAAAAAAGGAAAGATGACGATTCTGATTCAGTCTTTTTGTTGAATCCAAATCTTAAACAGGCCAGCAGTCCTCCTCCATCCCTCCATCGTCTACGCCTTCCCTTTTGTCTATCGAGCCGTGTTGCCATTAGTCGTCCTCCCCCCTTCCTAGACCTGTGGCAGCAAACAGAAGAGCCCTGTCCTCCCCTCCCATCAGCGGTACTAGACCCCCGCTGAGAGATGGAGATGCCTCATCGCTGCCTGAGTGCTCTCGGTGTCTCCAGGTTTGGCTCTCCCTCCATCACTCGGTGTATTTATGAGCGCTCCGGCAGCTCCGGCGTGATAAACCGACATGCGCGCCGTCCCCAAAGCTGCAGCTTGACAGATACCGGGAGGGTTATTTCCAGAGTCGCACACACACACACACACACACACACACCGTAACTTCATTAGCAAATCGATTAATTGCGGCAAGTCTGGAGCACCAGACCTCCCTGTGAAATGACACGGGCACCAGGAGTCTCTTACAGTGTTTGCAGATGGTTTGGCGCCCGCCGAAAATACAAATAAATACAAGCTCTGGCTCTTTTTTTTTTTCGCTGGCTTTGATCTGGGCCAAGACAGTTAACACCTAATAAGGATTAGGACCCAGAAAGGATCCAGAAGTAAAGAACACAACCCACACAAGTTTAATTTAGATGTCGCCAACGCACAACACATGAAACCAAATGAAGTGGAAGTTTAATGGAGCCTGTGAGGACTAATTAGAGGCAACGTGGAGCCTTGTGTACTGTTGGTAAACTGTAAAGCATCCATTAAAAGCCGAGTCCCTTTTACTCGCCGGGCGCGGCTGCATGTTTTGACCAATAAACTCGGGTCTGAAATAAGTAACTTTAGTCAATATGGACATGCTCACGTTGTTGGATCAGAAAGATTCTCCAATTGTTCTGTTCATGCTACGGAAAATAGCACCGACATATATCCCATTGAAATCGACCCGCATTGTAAAACAGGAAATAAGAAGTGGTGACTCCCTACTCATAAAGTCAGAACATGTGTCCATTCCTCCGTAATGGTCTACCGATCAAAAATAAAACGATCAAAGATGGCTGCTAACTCAAACTATATTTAGTCCTCGTCCTGCACCGGGTTGTTGGGTACGCTTGTTTTTCTTACCTCGCCGTCTACCAAAATACGTCTCTCCCCAACTTTTCACAACTTCTCCTTTTTAAAAATAGATGAGGACAGATACGATTTAGTTGTTTTGAGGCGCACAAAAAACGACGTAACATACTAACACGCAAGAAAATCAGTATTGGCAACAAACGACCACAACAACATGGAAAATACAGATAACCGGAGCACCGCCATTACAGACGGTTGACTGTAATATTAATAATATAAAGATTTTCTATAGCGCTTTTCAAGCCACTCAAAGACGCTTTACATACAACAAAATTTAAAAGAAGGGAACGATTAAAAAACAATCAAGACATCAATTTTTGATATAAAAAATAAATAAAACGAACATAAAGTAAGTGAACATAAAGCCAAAGGAAGATGCCGTGGACCCGGTTTGCTAAAAGCGAATCTGCAGCACAAAGAAGAAAAAGCTCCAAACTCTTCCACCTTATGTTTAAAATATGGCACTAAGCCTTAAGAGAGATGCATTTTCCAAACAGCACAGATATCTGTAGAAGATTTGTAACACAAACAGTCACCCAAACCCTGCACCGTTTCCACAGCAGTAATTGTCTCCACATGGACCGCCGGTGCACATGAGACGGGGAACACGGCGGCCTGAATCCATTGCTGTGGTTGTGTGCCGGATTTTATGTACAAATATGTCTTGATGTCGTCCTCTTTTAAGTATTTTGAATTGATATGGAATTGAAAGTAACGGGAGACACTTAAAAGCAGGTCTCTCCCAGCGTTGCTGTCAGTGGGATGTACTGTGGTAGCGCCTCTAGCTAGCGTTGGGGAAAGAAACCCCCCTTCCTTATGAATCCATATGCTATAAAATGTAACTAGATCATGATTAAACAACAAAGAAACCGTTTCAGTCGAGTTTCCAGTTGGCAGACGAGCCACAGACAGGGGGATCCATCCTCTGCATCCCCAGCATCGCCCGTATTCCCTCTCCAAATCAAGAAGTGAGAATTGGCTGCTAAAAGACCTCTTTCCCCTCCAGCCAGACTCTATCCGCACTGACTAAAAAAGGCCCACTTCGGGGAGTACGGTGTGCTCCATCATCCGCTAGCAGGGTCACGGCCGGGCCAGCGGGAGCGCTCGGTGTGACGCTGTGAGCATGTGAATGTGTCAGCGCGGTGGGAAAGTGGGACATGTCGGGAAAAAACACCCCGTGCCACGAAGTGCTGGGATGCGCATGTGGTCTTCGGTGGCGTTGGCGAGTGCCGTGGCCCTTAACTTTGCCGCGTTTCATCTCTGGCTGAATCAATTCTGTGATTTCTGAGGCCGCAGTTTGCCCTGCTGTTAATTTTTTTTTAATTGCAATTTTCCAAAAAGTCAACATTACGTTGATCTAATGAGCGATGCGGAGAGAAGAAGCCTGAGAGGCGGAGAGGAGTCTGTTGTTTCCACTAAGCACGAACAAATAAAGTGCAACTGGGGGATAAAATCGCCTCCAAACAGAAAGCAGTTGAATCCTTTTCCATTAAAAAAAACATAAATTAACACAACTGTACCTGTTCTCCAGCCGCTCCACGCTAAGCTCACTACATGTAGCTGCAGGTTCTGCTCCGCACTATTATAATAATGAGCACCTTATCGCTACTTGCAGTCTTGGGAATTGCAGTTGGTGGGATATTGATTAAACAAACATGATAATATTGTTTTGTTTAGAACATTGTCGTTATTTTTTTTTTATTTTATAAAAGCTTGTGATCATGAAAAGGGAATATAAAATCAGGGTCATTTGCTGGGGAATAATAATCATATATAAATGTGAATATATTCCACTAAAATCTGCCTTGTAGCGAAATGCATTGAAATTCAAATTGGGGGGGAAAAAGCCCTAAAATGTGCACACAGTGTCTTAACTGAAACACACACACACAGTGATAGTGATTAGTGAATGTGTTCCCCCACTGGGGGGCCGCAGGAAGCTGATCAGAGGGATTGTAGCCTAAATTGATTGTGAAGAGCTGAAATCAGCCTCCACCAAATTGCTGTTTATTTGTGCACTGATGGCTAAGTAAGTGTTTGTGTTGTGGCTCTGTCTCTCAGGGTGTGTGTGTGTGTGTGATCTGACGGCCTGTTTTACACGCCTCGCCAACACGTGCCCTTTTTTCTTCTTCCAACAATATAACACCCTCCAACACACACTCATCCAGGATGCCGATCTGATGTTGTTGGCCGCGGCCGGTCCTCTGGGTGCAGTAATTGGAAGTACCACATGGCACAAAAACATCACTTTCCTTTCACACCCTTCCCTTCGCTGCAGGCGGCTGACCCCTACGAGCGGCGCCACCGAAGCCGGGGCTTTTATTCCTCCCGTTAGCGGCCGCCCCCCACCTCCCTCTTCCCTCCACCGCGCCCTTCCAGTTTCCATAAGCTAAAAGTAGAGCGGAGAGTAGCGTCACAGCGGGCCGCGGGCATCCCGCTGCCAGCTAGCGTCGCGCGATAGCCGCACCTCGTCGGGCGCGACCCAGGGAGGCCGCTCCATCGGTACAGTTGGAGTCTGATTAGCCGGCTGTTTGTTAGCGCGTCTCCCGAGGGGGCTGCAGCTGCTCCCACTCCTGCAAACATCCCATTTGACCTTTCCTGGTTGTTCGGCACCACTCACTTTATACATAAAGCGTTGCAAGTGCAAGTGCATGTACACACACACACACACAGCTACACAGAGCTTTCTCTGAAATCAATTACTCCATCCTCGGCTCGCTCTGTTTCCCTGGAAAGGTTGAATTGTATTTGTGTACCTCCAAGGTAATAAGATACAAAGGCGGAGGGGAGGGGTGGAGGGTGGGTGGGGGGGGGTTTATTGCTGGTGAAATGCTCTGGAGACGCGCGGCATCGCTGGCTGTTTGGATCCGCTTGAAATGGCGAGCCCAAGAGGCCTCGCTTTTCCTCTCGCGGAGCACGTGATGCATATGATGAGGGGGGGAGTCGGGGGGGGGGGGTACATTGTATAGCATATAGTCGCACATCCTCATTTGCATACAGAGTCTGGGCAAGCAGCTGTTGGCTTCGTGATCGTGCTTGTTTCTGCAAGTGTGTGTGTGTGCTGAAGCAAGGCATTCTGGGGAACAATGTAATCACACCCAAATTAACTCACCAGTGGCTCACGGATCAAGGGGGGTACATATGTTTGATGGTGGAGGGACGCCGTATGTACACACAGTGGAGGATTAATTATTGATGCACCCCGACCCCATTCAATTACTGTCGTCGTCGTTTTAAAATAAGGCCGCTGGTTTTCCCCCGACAGGTTGCGATCCCGCCTCGGCATAATGTATACGCCATGTTGTGCATTCCCACACACTTAATCGCTCCGCTTCGTGTTTATTTTTGAGAACCCAGAGCAGTTTTTTTTTTCTAAATGAAAACTAAACTACCATAACTTAAATTGCCAAAGGGCCAAGCGGGGGATGCAAACGCAGACCCACCGCCATCTCATCCCAAAAAACGCAGCCCATGCAAACGCCGTCTCGGCCCACGGGGAATTTGAGAATGTTGATTTTTTTTTTTTTGGGGTGTGAAGAGCGAGGTGTATATATGAATGTGAAACAAACTCCACAACCATTTAAGAGGGAAAAGGCTGCGGGGCTTCAAAGCGATAACGTCTCCAGTTGATAAACAAGAACGGAGGTTTTACCGCCTGATAGATGGAGCTACAAACAACCCACTGCGGCGCCACATGGCGTCCAGGAGGCCCGTGGATCCGTCAGATGGGTCCGCCACCACAGGAGTGTTTAGGGAGTGTTAGAGAAATAAATACATCTGTGACCCACTTCGAACCTTTTATATCAGCATGTAGGCTCAGTGCTCATTGAAGCTGCGTTACGCCGCTTATCAGATGGTTGAGCTCCACTTTTCCCGAGTGGTGAAAGCACGCAATATCGGAAGTATCAGCTGGCACAGAAGTCCCGTTTTTTCCATATTCCATGTGAAACGTTATTTCCCTTAATTTGCCTGACGTTGTGGCCTCTCTGGCACCTTAGGCCCCTCTGGCCCCTTAGGCCCCTCTGGCCTCTCTGGCACCTCAGGCCCCTCTGGCCCCTCTGGCCCCTTAGGCCCCTCTGGCACCTTAGGCCCCTCTGGCCCCTCTGGCACCTTAGGCCCCTCTGGCACCTCTGGCACCTCTGGCCCCTCTGGCACCTTAGGCCCCTCTGGCACCTCAGGCCCCTCTGGCACCTTAGGCCCCTCTGGCCCCTCCCACCACGGTCATCCCCTCAAAGATTGTTGCCGGGGAAAAACTCATTTCAAAACTCATTTGTGGGATCGCCATGTATTTCTTTTTAATTGATGGCAAACGTACTTTTCTCCCGATGAACGCGCCACCTCTCAAACTTTTCCCGACCATTGCGCCCTAGAAGGCGAAGGGGAGGGAACGCACGATGCCGTTTGATATTTCGGGAGAATCGGTACGAGACGGAAAGTTTTTCTTTTATGTCAGCGAGTTGGAACACGGCGTCACTTTAAGCCTTCGTGAGGTTTGGATCTGCTCTTTGATCTCGACTGTCTCCGATTCACGGGAAGGGAGGGCGTGCCGTCACCGACCCGATACTGCGTCTGTCAGCTTCCCCTCGGCCAGCGATGAGGCGTTCCCAACACGAGGAGCGGGGGGAAAGGTCCTAAAGTCAAGTCTGCAGTGCAATTAGCAGATTGAATTGTTTCTCCTTGTGCAGAAAGCACTTTCATCCTTTATTTTTTTTTTTTTTTTTTTGATGATGATGAATGACTCACATTTTTTATTGCTTTTCATTTATTGTTGTATTGCTTGGAAAGCGTTTTGTAAGTGCAAATTTAGTAAAAAATGGAGTTCATTATCGTTCTCGACAAGTTAGTCGAGAGGAAAGTAAGAACAACAACGAAAAACGAGAACCTGCTCGGTCGGCCCTTTTTTTTCCAATCACTCCCCACTTTCTCTCTCCACTTCTCACCTCGTCTTCACTTCTTCTCTCACTCCGCTCCCTCGGATGTCGGCAGCCGTCGGGGCTGGCTCGTCTTTCCAGCCTCATCTTGAATGAGAGCAAGATGAAGAAGACTGTCGGGGCGGACGGCAGCCATATTTATCAGCAGCTGTAGAAGGGTTAGAGGGTTAGAGAGTTAGAGTTAGCAGGTTAGGGTTAGGGGGTCAGAGGGTTAGGGTTAGGGGGTTATGTTACAAGGTTAGAGGGTTAGGTTTAGAGGGTTAGGGTTAGAGGGTGAGGGTTAGAAGGTTAGAGTTAGCAGGTTAGGGTTAGGGGGTTAGGGTTTTAGTGTTAGAGGGTTAGGGGGTTAGAGGGTTAGGGTTTGTGGGTTAGGGGGTTAGGGTTAGAGGGTTAGTGTTAGGGGGTTAGGGTTTGTGGGTTAGAGGGATTAGGGTTAGAGGGGTTAGGGTTAGGGTTAGAGGGTTAGGGTTAGGGGGTTAGGGTTAGAGGGGTTAGGGTTAGAGGGTTAGGGTTGGAAGAACCCATAGAAATGTCGTTTCTCGCACATTTATCTTCATTTCAGAAATAATCATCCTCCCACGTTCCCACCCCAGGCCCACAGATGTTTCGCCCCACACGCCAGTTGCATGCTCACATGTTCCCGGGACAAAGACCTCCAGTTTTGTGCCGGGGCTTTGAGCGCTCCGGACCGGGCCTTCCCGAGTGCATTCATTCACGCTCCGCTCATTGTACGGCAGATAAAAGCGGCGACTCTGTGACGGACCGTGCGCTTTGTGCCGGATCCGTCTCTCGTGCGCTCGTCATTACCGAACCACATTAGACGCCGGAAACCAGTTCTGAGAAAGAATCCATTTAGCCCGGATCCTGGCACGGCCTGCTGGATCCCCCCTGAAAAGGCTATCGGTAGTTCCAGTGCGGCGGGTGCTGCCGGCAGATATCTGCGTTCAGTAGATTTCCGCTCTCTCGGTGGAGGTGCAGTCGTCTGAGCCGGCGAGGTAGGGCCCCTCTTATCTTTGTGCTCAGACCCGATGATGAAGCAACTGCTCGGCGCAACTTTACAGCTCCATCACCGGGATTATGGCGTTAGCGGCGCGCGATAAAAGTTACAAGCCTTTAATCAGAACTTTAACGCTTTGCTCCCAATTATTTTTATTTCAGCGCGCGCTTCGGCTCCCGTTGAATATTAAGATGAATGCTTTGCTATGCGTGTCTTTGTCTTGACTGTTTTTTTGCGTATTGGTTTCCCAGATTTATTATGCAGATCCAGAGTAACCTTCCTCATTAAGCCTTAATGCCAGCCATTCATTACCTCTGGCACAGAGACTAATGGCACTATTAATCAGCTATGAATAGAGCCTGGCAGCGGCAGTGGGAGGCTGACACCTCCTTACAGTAACAGTTTTAGGCATGCATGTACAAGACAGATTGTCAGAAGGACACAGAGAACGGCGCAGCACGTCTATTACATACAGCTGACAAGTGTATAGAGACGGAAACTATATCTAATGGTCGTTTGCGATTCCCAGAATGCATTTCTCGCCAGGCTGTACAGTGTCTCTCTGACGGTACGGCCTTCCTGAGTGTATTTGCTATATTATAAAGTCTTTTCTCACAGATCGATTAGTTCACGACTAAGAATTCTTATGGATCGAAGGCGGTCCTGAAAATTGAAAATAAATAATTGACAACATTTGTCAAACGTGTGTAGTTCAGGTACCGTGGCTACATTCTCTGTATTAGAGACTGTTTACATGGAGGCCTGAACGCAGCCTCCTGTGTAGTGTTGGGTACTTTTGAGTCTGCTAATAAAGTAGGAAAGCAGAAGTTGTCTTCAATATTTCGACTGCATTCATAAATCTCCCCCCTGTCTGTCATCTAATGAAGATGCTTCATGTTTGCATTGGAAACTCGTCTCCAACACCAATTTGTGACAGTATACAACAAACGGGCTTCGAGTAGCGATATCCTCGTGATGCATGAGACGCCAGAGTGATGTGTGTGTGTGTGTGTGTGTCTTTATACATGAGGATGATTGTTCAGCATCTGGTGATTTGCGCTGCCGTCAGAGTATTAGGGCGATGATATGGTTCCCTTTGTTTCTTTTCATCCCGGAGAATTGGATTTGAAATGAAACGGCGGCTTTGAGGTTGAAGTGTTGACTTCCAGCTGAAAGGTTGTTTGAGGTTGTTGACGTCCAAATTGGTTGAAGTGAGGAGTTTGAGCACTGTTTATATCATAGAAACACACACACACACACACACACAAACACAACGCAACAGATGTGTTTTAGACTCTTCAGTCACATGACCTCAGTCCTTCAGAGGCTTACTTGCCGAGGCCCAAACTGCCAGAAGTGAAGACATCGAGCGTCTGCTAATCTCCGAGACATCGACTTTTGCAACCAAGCCGTGTATATGAGGAATTGATTTTTTTTTGCTTCTTTTTTTTTTTAGGTTGGTGTCAAATATTCCGAAATGAAAGATTACGATCAGCACTTTAACCTCATAAATCATTGTTTCATTTCAAATCCAAAGGTGTTGAGCACAGAGCAAACACAGCCTTCTGAAGATGGCTGTGTGTATGTGGTGTTTGCACACACACACACACACACACACACACACACACACACACACACACACACACAAGAACATACTGTACATGCAAACACCAGGACATTCATTTTAAGCCACAAACTCATTGAGATGTTTGTGCAGATGCACGTGTGTGTGTGTGTGTTTCTGTGTGTGTTTGTGTCTGTGTGTGTTTGTGCG
The DNA here is from genome assembly GCA_023566465.1 of Cottus gobio. Taxonomy (NCBI): domain Eukaryota; kingdom Metazoa; phylum Chordata; class Actinopteri; order Perciformes; family Cottidae; genus Cottus; species Cottus gobio. The sequence continues at coordinate 6,103,955 of CM042224.1, read as the reverse complement.
TTGTGCGCCAAATAGCAGAAAAACCCTCGCATGACTCCGGCCACAAAAGTCAATGAACTCTGGGGAATTTCAAAATATCAACAAATATGGAAAGCCGTGTCCGTGGTGATCCGTCACGCCAACGACAGACGAATAGGCCGGCGGCCGCTTTGCATTGGAGATCCGTTTCCTCCGGTGATGACACACCGATTGAACACTACACTTACCGTACTCCTCTCCCGTACTCCAGCTTCGCCCTTCAGGCAATTTCCTCGACCCGCAAACAAATGGAAATGTCACGCGGGCCGACTGACATTCTTTCCTTCTGGTTTTGTTTCGCCCACTCGCCGAGCGAATGGAAAAGCCTCCAAAAAAAACGGGGGGAAAAAAACCACGAAATGAAATCGCAAACATTTCTGTGGCTAGGGTGTGGAATGTGACGGCTGAAGTTAAAAAAAAAAGAGAGAATCTAGACTTTTTAGGGGTCTCTTTTAAATGTTTTATTGCTGTGATAGATAAATAAAAGCGTCGAATTCCCTGAACGCTCATTTGAGAGGCGGCGGCTTTGTCCCAAAACAAAGTCTCCCTCTGCTCGCCAGTTTTTTTTCTTTTAAAAGGGTTAGGGTAATTAAAATGTCAATCATTTTTAATCACAAATAATTGGCGGCGAGGCCGTCGTCGTCCATGTTGTGCTCCCTCTTCCCCCCCCCCCCCCCCCCCCCCCCCCGGCGCTAGAGAGCTGTGTGTAGATCTGCATGTGTAGTCCCCCTTGTATCGTGCTTTTATTCGTAAGTGTAGTAGAAGTGTTTGATTTCTGTGGTTCCGTGTCACGCCGAAAGGCCTTTTTTTGTTACGTTGTTGTTATTTTGTTTTTTCTTCTTTTTTTTGTTTCCTTCCTTTCTTTCGTTCCACTGTCATTTCCATTTCACCCCCTCTCCTCGACCCCCCCGCCCTCCTGCGTGAGGGCTCCCCTCATCCCCTCCTCTGCTGCCGCTGTCCCCTGCCCCTCCCTGTCTCGCATCCCTCCCTTCCCTCCCTCCCTCCTCCCTTTCCCTCCCGACCCAAAGATGTAGCCCTGCCCTCTTTCCTCCCCCCCTCACTGACTCCTAACACTACTGACCATGTAACGCCAGGCTCCGGAGGCGTCGCCGGCCCGGCGGGGCCCACCCCCTCCGCGCCCCGGGACGTGGTGGCGTCCCTGGTTTCCACCCGTTTCATCAAGCTGACCTGGCGCCCGCCGGCCGAGCCCCACGGAGACGAGCTGACCTACTCCGTGTTCTACAGCCAGGAGGGAACCAGCAGGTAGTACACGCACGCCGTAGTACTGCCGGGAGGGTACTAATACACGCATTACTGCTGGAGTCAGCAGAGTACTAATATACACACATCCCTGTGCAGGAGTCCACTCTGAACATATCTAATTAAAGCAGTTAAAGCACTTATCATAGCAGTAAGTGTAAATTAATTAAAAACAAGCTTCCTCCCTCAAAGGATTACCTTTCCGAGTATCAACAAAAAGAAATTCAGTTCAAACGCTTCCTTAAAGTGGCTCTGTGAGGATTCCCTGCAGCTTCATGTGTGGAGGATTTACTGTGTATGTCTGAGAAGGACATTTAAGAAGCCCGCAGGTTTTTCCACCATTTCTCTTCAGCGTTTTGGCGATTTGTATTTTTTTGACATTTTCTCTGTAAAATAGCTGTAAGTCATTTTCAGAAGTGGCCGAATGCATGAAAAGGGTTTTACTCGCCCGTGCAAGAGCTTGAGATGCAAATGAAAACGTAACTGTCTGTGCAGATGCACGGAGCGTACCAGTATTATATTATATTATATTATATTATACCAATATAATACTGTTTACACAGACCGGAGCGGCTAGAAGTCGATGCTCATCATGAGCTGATGGACAGAGAATGAGGCTTTTGAGCCTGAATATTTCAGGGTGATCTCAATGTTGATTTGAGGGGCGCTAACACAATTTATGTACTAAATAATATTTCTCCTAATTGAAAAAGTGATAGAAAGATGTATAGGGTCAATAATGACAATAACACCTGTTGCATAAGGCAGCAAATATGCACACTTACACACATCAATATCTATTATAAAAATCGTTCAAGTACAGTACAATACACATTATTTATATACCGTATATAACTAAACTGCACCGTACCAGGCATTATCAATACATTGAATCATCAGTCCAACCTTTCACTTGTTTTCTCACACGCCTAAATGTTGTTTTTTGTAAATAGAAGATATAAGAGTTATTAAATGTTCTGCTTCTTTGTGTGTGTGTGTGTGTGTGTGTGTGTGTGTGTGTGTGTGTGTGTGTGTGTGTGTGTGTGTGTGTGTGTGTGTGTGTGTGTGTGTGTGTGTGTGTGTGTGTGTGTGTGTGTCTGTGCGCACACCAGGGAGCGGGTAGTGAACACCAGCCGTCCAGGGGAGATGCAGGTCACCATCCAGAACCTCATGCCAGACACCAAATACCGCTTCAGGGTTGTGGCCCACAACAGCAACGGCCAGGGAGAGAGCTCTGCAGTGCTCAAAGTGGCCACCCAGGCTGAAGGTAAAGACCCCCACACACACACACACACACACGCCGTTCTTTTATATGTGCTCAGTAAACAGGACGCATAAACATAAAGCTGAACTCCGGCCCAGTTGGTTGGAAACATGCTGGCGCACAGCGACGCAAACAGGATGCATTCGAAAAAGGAGCGCGCAAAACGTGCAAATAGACGCGCGCACAAACAAATATTCACTCGCAAACAGCATACGCTCACTTCAAACAGAGACCCCATACACATGCACCACACACACACACACACACACAGAGGAGGCTGTTTGGTGTTAAGGCAGACCACCCAACAGCAGAGCAGGGGGTTCTTCTTCTAAGCCTCTTCTTGTTTAGGGCCCAACATTTACACGTGTGTGTGTGTGTGTGTGTGTGTGTGTGTGTGTGTGTGTGTGTGTGTGTGTGTGTGTGTGTGTGTGTGTGTGTGTGTGTGTGTGTGTGTGTGTGTGTGTGTGTGTGTGTGTGTGTGTGTGTGTGTGTGTGTGTGTGTGTGTGTGTGTGTGTGTTGCTTTAAACCATGCCTACCTGAGTAAGGAATGTCTGAAATTAGTATTCCAGGTTTTCTCACATCTCCCTCATCCGGTCTGCACAGAGATGCTTTACGGGAGCTCTGAGCGGAGGACACATGAGAATCATTGAGGGGACAAAAAGGGGTTTTTCTTCTTCTTCTTCTCTCTTTGTGTTCGGGTGTGTAAGCTGCTGCTCCACATCACTCCGTCTCACCCACATTTTCAAAATAAAGTGCTGTGACGGGGGTTTCTCCGCCCACCGTCGGGGTGGACGTCCCTCACCTCCCGGCTCAGCCACAGCTCAGTCTCTGTCACTTTGTAGGTCAGCCGCCGCCGCCGCCTCTCTCTCTCCCAGCGTCCTTGGTTGGAGGGCGGACAGGTCGGCTCGCACACACACACACACACACACACACACACACACACACACACACACTACACGTTAATGCCTGCCAGCAGGAGCCTAGACACCCATGGGGGAAAGCAGTGAGGGCGGCATGTACCTGTGCAGTTTATCTCTGTCGTGTGTGTGTGTGTGTGTGTGTGTGTGTGTGTGTGTGTGTGTGTGTGTGTGTGTGTGTGTGTGTGTGTGTGTGTTTAGTGCAAGAACATGCTACGAATTGGAGCTTAAACCTTTGACCTGCGCCTTAGTGCTAGGCATGTGCACACAGCGCTGCACCGTATTACCTCTCCGTAGAGACTGGCTCGATACACCTGGACAGACACACACACACAAACGCACACTCTGTTATCCGTGCACACTGACAAATGGGAGCTCCTCTCTTCTGTCAGGAACACCTGCAGCGAATACAAGATACATATATACCGCGCGGACATATATCTGTCTGACAGTCGGCACCTTAACCTCATACTGGCGTTTCATTTTAAATCCGGTGTTCCCCGAAGTGAGGAGACAACGAGGACCGTCACTTTCCATAAAGCAGCTGACACATCAGGGCGGTGACACACATATTGGTACGTTAGCTCTGTCCTCCAGCTCACTGGGTATGAAATACAATATTTACTCGGAGGCGAACATGATGACCGGCGGCTTTAATGTAAGTGTGTTTACATTTGCATCAGCTGGGCCGGTTTCCAATCACCGGCTCTTATTTACCCACAGTCCCACAATTCCCCCGGGGACGTAAATTAATTCCCATAAACGTAATGTTTATGTTCTCGTTTGTTTTTACAAGATGTCCGATCTTACTTAAAGCTGAAAAGATGTCGTCTCCACGGCACCGAGGGCGAAGGGAGACGCATTATATTTGTGTTAGCGTCTCATTTAAAGATAGTGTAACCACATCTCTAAACATTAAAGACTGACATTCCCGCCCTTCCCCCGTCTATCGCACAGAAAGTAGATCTTACACACATTGTGATGGATTCTCCGTCTAATCCCGCCTCGTATCTCCGCTAACCAGATGCAATAAGATAAACTGTGTACCGCGCCGAAAATAAGCTGGAGGCGGATGCTGATGGGATGCAAAAGACGCACGTTGGTGTGTTTTCAGTTTGTTTGTCGTGGGAATAACAGGAAAAATCAACATGGCTGGCAGCCCAGTCCAGAAGGGACCGATCGGACTGGGACCGGCTCGAGGTCTCAGCTGAAACGAGGGACGTGTAGACGCAAAAAAAAAAATGTTTTTTGGCAGCTATTGCTGGAAAACTGCTAAATTGCGTCTTCCAGATGTAACAAAATGCATCGAAGATGGAGGTGGCGCTCGAGATGTAAAAGATAATTCTCCTGTTTGATGTTTTTTTTTCTAATCTCCCGCTTCAGTGCAAGTGCCCGGCCCGGCTCCCAACCTGCAGGCGCTGTCCAACGCGCCCACCTCCGTCTCCCTGAGCTGGGACAAGCCGCTCACGGGCAACGGGGAGATGCTCACCTACAAGCTGTACTACACCGACAAAAGCTTCGGAGACGAACAGGTAGGGGTTGCTCCTCACTCGCCCCGGCTGTAAGCTATGAAGGAATCCAAATAACACGATTTTGAGCCTTTTTTTTATTAGAAGGGTTCATGTCATTGTGAGACCTTGTTAGAGGAGAAGCAGTGTGCAGCTGACACTTGGTTCAGTAGATCAGTGTTTTTCAACCTTAAAAACAATTTTTAACACTAAGAACCCAAAAAAAGTTACAAAATGTCACATATGGTTAATTATTGCGCTACCTACTGGCATGGAAGAGTATTTCATTACTAGGCCAGACACTATATTGCAGGCTCAGATGCTCAACAATGGAAACTTATTTTGTGGCAATTAAATAATATTTTTTGGGACCGATTAAGTGAATATTGGACATTTTCCAACGGCACACCTGATGATCTCTCTCGCACAGTGGTTGAAAATGACTGCATTAGATAAAAAGCAAATGACTGCATGGCCCAAGTATTGTGACGAGGTAAGGACTTCCTCATCGTTTAACAGACGACTCTTTGCACTGCTGTCCGTCCTCGCTCTCTTATTGTGCGTCTCGCACAAAAACACGACTCGTGCAAAAAAAAAAAAAAAAAAGAGCAGATATGAATCACCGAGTTGTTCCTCGCAGGTCCGCCGGCGTCGCAGGAGTGGAATTCAGCTGGTTAGATATCGAGTCCGCCCCAGCAGTAGCACCGCGCGAGCCAGCGAGGCATTAAAAAGCCTTTTAATATGATAATGGACGAACCGTCAGCCAGCGCACCGAGTAATGATGCCTCAGCACCCAGGAGGAGAGAGCCAGAGAGGAGGTGAAAAAGGCAAGAGACGTGGGGAGGGATGAAAAGAAAGGAAGAAAGACGGGGATGAAGTTCTACAGACGCAGTGCTCAAAAGGTCATGAAATATTAAAGGACGGGGGGGAGGGCGAGTCAGGGCCGGCCTGTGATGCATCCTTCAAGGGTGATGCGGCCGTCCGGGTTCAGGGTTCAGAGGTCTCCGTCGGGCCGCCCCGGAAGCCACATTTTAGATTTCTGCAAAGTCTCCGCTTTTTCACGGCAAATGTCACGAGCGGAGCGCTGAATGCAAATTAGCGTGCGGCCATTTGGGCGCCGGTCCAAGTTTGCAAAGCGGGAAAAGAAAGTTGCGATCGCAGACAGGATCGTTTCCTTTTTTTACACCGATTACAAACGGAAACGTTGGTGCAGTGAAGGCGTCGCTTTGTTAGCGTTGCCATATTTGCAATCATCAAAATTATGCAATCATCAACATGTCAGCAGTGAGATACTCAAACCAAAGTCTTGTTTCTTACTTTTTCATTTTGGCTTTTCAGCGTTTGATAAAATGTCTTTTCATATTGAATTGTTACCGAGCACTTTCACTTATGAAGATATATTTTATATCTAAGAATGTCTGAGTTGAAGGCCATGAAGGGAAAGTTTGGATGTTCTTTTTGAATGTATTTTAACCACCTGAAAGAAAATCCCACCAGAATCAATCAATACCAGTGAGAGTGGACGCTATATTTAGAATATTTATATAATATATTTTTGCTGCTTCACCTCGTCGTCAGATGGCTGTACAGTCCGTGTTTGCAACAGAGAACTGAAGCCGTTATCTTTGCTCCGGCCGAAGCTGGACTTCATTCACAAAGAGGAAGTCTACCTCGTAGCCGGTCCGCTTCTGCCTCGGTCGGTTAGTGTGTGTTATTGTGTGACTTTGGATTCACCGGAGTCGCACAATAACACAAACAAAGTGATCGACCAGCCTCGAGTGGCTTCGGTGAGAGCTCAGATGGATGCAACGGCTTCTGTTCGTCACGGGAGGTAAACCTGTGAAAAACCTGTGTAAAAAATAGCGTGCACTTAAACTGATTTTTTTTTTTTTAAGGTGGCAATTAAATTCTGTCGGTAACACACTGAAGTTTGAAGTACCTCACACAACCCCGCTTCAAAACAACCCAACTATCCCTTTAACGTTCGTATTTGTCGCCGCACAATTCTGATTTTAGATCATTTTTTTGTCTCCCTCTGGTTCAGGACGTGGACGTGGACACTCAGTCCTACTCCATGTCGGGCCTGAAGAAGAACACCGAGTACAGTTTCCGCGTGGTGGCCAACAACAAGCACGGCCCAGGCGTCTCCACCGATGACATCACCGTCCGCACGCTGTCTGACGGTCGGTGTTCATGTCACGTGTGAAACACGTCTACAACACGCTGGTTACTTTACTGTAGATCAATGCAGCGATTAACTCGTGTTTTTATTAGCGATTAACCTGCAGATTATCTTCTCCATCCTTTGCTCTGTAAAATGTCAGAAATATAGAATATCTCAGTTTCCCAGAGGTGATGATATCAAAGTGCTTGTTTTTTTCAGACCAACACTTATAAAAACCTACATTTCTGGGTGTGTGTTGTTTTACATTGAAGTAATTGTTTTCTTTGGGTTCACAGTACCAAGTGCTCCTCCTCAAAACCTCACCCTGGAGGTCCAGAACTCAAAGGTAAGACACGCTGCAGGACCTGGACCTGGTCTTTGGGTCTTTCCACTCTTACTGTAACCGGTTTGGTTCAGCTAAAACAAGCTCGGGTCCGTTTGCCCGTTCAGCCGGTGTGGAAGCTGTCAATCAAACCCTGGTTCCACCAATCAGCCAAGCAGAGGCTGTTCGATGAGGCGGGTCTCTGCTGCAATTTATCCGTGGTGTAAAAGCAAACAACCACAGGATGTTATGATGGCAGACTTTCAGATTTGCAGCATGATTTTAAACACTATTAAATCCATCGCTGCATAAACCTCTGGAGTTCACTGGGCTTTTGTTTCCCCACGTGGGGGTCCTGATGCTGCAGGATGAAAAAAGCTATCCAGTGAGTTACCGGTCAGTCTGTCTGCCGCCATGTTTACTCCTGGTTTATATAGAAACGTGTGAAAGCATCCTCATTGAGGACTTCAAGTGAAAGCTTTCACGGTTGGTTGCAAACACTCCCACAGATGCAACACACAGTACAAGTGAGCAATGCACCTGCGCTGTTTGGCCACACACACACTCACACACACACACACACACACACACATACAGTACGTAGCCTGCAGGCCCGAAGGCCGCTGTTTCTCTGTGTGATTAGCAGCGTCAGAGGCCTGCAGCCCCGGCTGGTTAAGCGGGTGTGTGAACCCTCATCGATCCTCCCGTCGGCAGGAGACTCTCCTGTCAGAAGGTTTTATCCTCCGTATCCCTCTCCGTCTGTACAGTAACAAGGAAAAAAAACGCCTCAGTCCAAATGGATACAACGCGATATTTGGAAATGTAGCACTTGACTGTTTGATTGGCAACCCAATGAGAGCAGTAAACACAGACGTATGTATATCTTTTGACGAGTCAGTGCTTATTGAGATGCTATGTTAGAAGCTACACTAGATTCGTGTGAAGGTGAGATTTTTGTTTATCTAGATTGGATTTCTCCGAGATAACCGGATCAAATTTCTCACAGCCGACAACGCGCAGTGTTCTCACTCTTGTTTTTTTTAAGTATCATTGTTGAATCAGATATGTTCTAGTTAAACACACTGTAGTTCTGATTAGATAATCCTGCAGAGGTGGCTGCTGGCGTCACAGCGGGGTCCCGATCCAAACAGGAAGCTGGTCTCTTTTAGCCATTTGATCTTCAAACAGAGAGCTGAAGGCCTGTTTATTGTATATTTCCACCCGAGTGATGGATTAAATTTAACCCCCCAAAAAAGAGATGTTTCTCTCTCGTGACATGCGAGACACGACGTGGGGGGGTTTGCATTGACTGCAGCGGCTTTGAGGCCTTCGCTGGTCGATGCAGATCCCAAGTGAGAGACGACTGTCAGAGCTAACTAGGAGGGGAGAAAAAAAAAGTGGTAGACAATCCTATCACACACTCCCAGCTGGAGTGAGAACTGGCCACCCATGCTGAGGGATACTGAGAACTGTGGAGAGGAAACACTCATGCTAATGCCGAAAGTAAAATGAAGAGACGCGGCTCTGTGGAAAGCACAGGAGTTGTAGCAGAATATAATTTATTTTTATTTTTATGGACAGTGTACAGCCAGCTGTCCCTCCCCAATTCCACCCAGACAACCAGACCCCATTCACAGCTGTGAAACAACATCTGGCGTCCTAGAGTTATTGAAATGTATCATCCATTTGTTGCCGTCGTGTTTATTGTGTGAACGGTCATTATGGTTCAAGTGTATAGATGCAAAGCATTTGTGCGATTACGCTGTTGGATACGCACGGACGAGTGGAAGTTAGGGGGCGGGGCCACTCATTAACATGCATTTCTCACTCCGCTCTCTGGGCCTTGTCGAGCAGGTTTCTGTGATCTCATGTCGCACTTCCTTTTCCTCCCTTTTGGCATCTTTTCTCTGTAATTTTCCAAAAGTCAATTAAACAGGTTTTCACGATTAGAGTGGGGTGGGGGGGAAAGAGAGAAATAACGAGTTGGGGGCCGATAGTGTAATAGGAAAAATGGAATAATTGAACACACTTAACAGAAATTTAATTTGCGCAACTCCCTCGACTTGGCTGGGGAGGGACGTGTGTGTGTGTGTGTGTGTGTGTGTGTGTGTGTGTGTGTGTGTGTGTGTGTGTGTGTGTGTGTGTGTGTGTGTGTGTGTGTGTGTGTGTGTGTGTGTGTGTGTGTGTGTGTGTGTGTGTGTGTGTGTGTGTCCCACACACACACACACACACGTATTCAGGCTTTTGTGCATCAGTGTGACAGTGGGGAAGCGTTAATTAACTCTTCTCCCACGCTGGGCTACCCCCCACCTATCTCTTTAAACACACACACACACACACACACACACACACACACACACACAACTCGAATGCATGAATCCCACAACGGTGCAGCGTGGGGCCCGCCGGCAAAAAAAGTCCTGCATTCATCACTCTGCCTCCAGAGCCTCTGCAGAGTTAGCCTGACCACGTGCACACAGCGGGGCGTGCACGGGGCGTGCACGTGCACGCCCCGCTCATCGGGACAACTCCTCCTGTTATTCATGGGCCTTATTTCCTCCTAATGCGTCAGTCTGCACTGCGTCACCGACACTCGGAGGGTTGTTTGTTTTAGCGGGACCCTCCCATCTGCAGCACTGTCGGGACGGGAGGGGGGAGGGAGGGGGGGCAGGGAGGCGGTGTTTAATCTGGCCAGCAGAGCGGTGACCCTGCAGAGTGACGCCAACACAAACACGCACGCCGAGGCGCGTGGGAAGGTGTGACGATGACTCCCGAGCCGTGAGGTCACCTTCACAGCTGCAGGCCCGACATAGTTTCTTTTGTTTGACCCTCATGTGTGTGTCTCTCCCCCCCCCCCCCCCCCCCCCCCAATCCCCCCCACCTCCCCCCTCAGGGCATCATGCTCCGGTGGCAGCCCCCGCCCCTCAACGGCCAGAACGGGGAGATCACCGGCTACAAGATCCGATACCGGAAAGGGTCCCGGAGGAGCGAAGCAGCCGAGACCACCGGAGGCACCCAGCTCTTTAAGCTCATCGACGGTAAAGCGGACAGAAGTTGTTGTTTTTTGTTCTTTTCTTTCAGAAAAACTTCCCCTGAAAGTGAATGTGGGGCTTTTATCACTGCCTGTGACCGTGGATGAGACGCTACTTCACTTCCTGTTGGTGCAGCAGACGCGACACACATTTATTTGAAAAGCATCTCAACAGTTGTGGTCAAATGTCACTCTGCTCCTCCACATTTCACCCTCGCGTTAAGAGCGCTGCGCTCGGGGGTTCGATGCCGAGCGTCAACGGGGCCGATCGAAAAACAAATGCCGTCGCTGGGAGTGATTTGTGCCCTCGACTGAAAACGTAGCTCGTCTGCAACCGACTGTGATGCATTTCTATGCATTCGATGCGTTATATTTCTATATTAAAATGGCGAATCCAGAACAAAAAACTCTTGTATTTTGATTTTGGGGACGAGCGACTGCCTGTGTTCCCTTTTTGATGCGTTATATAAGTCCTTCATCGAACCCTTCAAGCCTTCAGACTCCATTTCATCTCCGCTGTTTGCATCTAAGACGCCGTCTGACGTCTTGATCTCTGTTTGGTGTCTTGTCTGCAACTTTGTTTATTTAGTCAACATCTGCATTCCATCTGAACACTGTGAGACGGACTTGCATCTCTTATGCCCCGCCCCCCCCTCCTCGTTATCCACCGCTACCCCAACAAAATATGCACAATATCACCCGAGACGCACCGCAACGGTGATTAATATTGGATGGCGTCTCTTCAAGTGGCCCGGGCCTCACGCTGCGCGGCGCATCAAAGGGAACGCACACTTAAAAGTGGATTTTTTGAGAAGATCCTGGGGTGTTTGTTGGTTCAGAGGCGATTAGAGCGAGACGTTGTAGCCTCGGAGGCAGAGGAGGAGAGTTAGGCAGTCTTCAGAAGCCCCCCCCCGACCCCCTCAAGGGGAGCCCAGAAAACCGGGTGCGGAGAGAAAAGACTACAGGATTAGCGTGTAGCGTGCAAATGGGACAATGTGAGGACGATGAAAAATTTAGCAAATGAATACAGCGGCGCGTCGTTTGTCAGCGGGCGATCCTCGTTTGTGAATAGCAGAGTGGGCGCCTGGCTGGGGAGGGGCGTCTCCGTCTCAATACCGCCTTAAAAGTATAAACAGAGATCCTTCGGCTTTCTGGAGCCGCTTAGTTTGATACTTTTTGCACACACTTTTCTTTTTCCTGCTTCTTAAGGGGAAAATGCATTTTTTTTTTTTGCTCGCCAAAACGTATTAACCAGAGGTGGAAAAATAGATCTCAATCCCAGTATGTGATATTGAGTAGGAGAGGAAAGTTGATTGCACCGCAGGAACCTGAACTGGATTCTTTCCCCTGGCAGGCGTATAGATTTCCTCCTTAAATTGTGTGGAGAGGTATCGGGCGTCTGTTTAATATATTTTGTGCTTTCAAAATATTTATTGTGTCTGCAACTCGAAACCCTGATTGAGTGGCCGAGTCCAGAGCGCCGGGCAATGAAGCGTCGGGAACGCAGTTTTAGAAAGAGAGCGACTCGATGTTTTCTACATTACATTTCATTTAGCTGAC
>CM042224.1:6064410-6086910 GCA_023566465.1 Cottus gobio | reverse complement strand
TCTCTCTCTGTAGTGCTACAGTAGCTATTGATGGAACATACTGTACACTATATAGCAGCCAAGTCTGTAGATGTGTCTTGTTGTAGAGGTCTGTTTTTCTAATAGATTCTTCTCTCTCTCTTTCTCTTCACCCTTTCCAATCCCATCCTCTCCCTCCCATTTTAACTCATTAACCTTATTTTCTCCTGTTCGTTCCTCCCCCCGCATCCCGTGTCTGATCCGCCTCGCTTCTCCTTTTTTATGTTCTTAATTTTGATCATTTTAATGTGTGTGTGTGTGTGCGTGTGCATGAATGCATGCGGGTCTCCTGCCCGACGCGCAGACCCCATAGACCCCGATGTTGACCTGTACGAACTCTTCCATGCTCCATACACCCCAGTACCAGACCCCTCCCCAATGATGCCACCCGTGGGCGTTCAGGCCTCCGTGCTGAGCCACGACACCATCAAGGTGACCTGGGCGGACAACTCGCTGCCCAAGAACCAAAAGATCACGGACAACCGCTTCTACACGGTCCGCTGGAAGACCAACATCCCCGCCAACACCAAAGTGAAGGTAAGAGACTCCTGATCCCGGTTTCATGCGCTTTAATGGTGGCTGGGACCCAACCTTGATGTTCGGGGGGGTTATGTGACACGTGCAGCTGGGCGCTCGCTTGAATGGATGGATGGATGACGGCGGACGTACAATAGATGTTTTTCACAGAGACGGCATGCGTACGCGGCCTTTCATTAACGATCCACTCGATAATGGTATTGTGATTCTCACTCGTGAGGCAGCGGGCTACCTTGACAATCTGCCGGCGGACGCCTCGGCTAAAGGAATCCGTCGGCCTCGTGTTTCCTGAGCGTTCGGCAGGATTCAGCCCTTTAACTTTAGCGTTACGTTACATTTATCTGAGGCTTTTATCCACAGTGACTTACATGCTATACAGTAGACTGTAGACACAGCAACGGTGAGCAATGAGGGTTAAGTGTCTTGCTCAAGGACACATCGACATGGACTAGCGGAGCCGGGGATCGAACCACCGACCCTCTGATTGAAAGACGGACCTGCGTCGTACCCCAAAGATACGGCGCTAAAGGATGCCATGATGTTGTTTTATGCGTTTCTTCGATTCAGTGAGAAGATTTCTCTGAATTCGTGGATTCAAACGGCCACTTTTTCCCAAAATTCTGGCTGTTAATTTAATTTGAGGAAGATTTATACAAAAAAAGATGCTCCAGTTAAATGTTCAAACCCCCTCTCCTTCTTTTCTGGTTTAGCTCAGTACAAAAACTTGTTGTAATTCACTAAAGTAGGATCTCGGTGATGAGTGCGCCTTCATTTGTACGGCCTGATCTCAGTGCATCGCGCTGCTGTGGGACTTTGTGCTTCCCTTCCCGCCGCCCACACTTTACCAGAGAGATGTTTAGATGTGCTGAGCATTACAAAAGTAATGTCATCCGATGATATTTAATACGGTATTCCCACAGCGGCTCCCCGGCAGCGGTGCAGCATAATGCTGGTGTTTCTAAATGAGCAATAATCTATTTTCATCCAACTTTCAGTCACTCTATCTTCAACTGCTTTGCAGCATCAGACTTCCTCTCAACACGGTTTTAGGGAGGGATGCTTCACAGGATCAAGTCAACAGAACTCAAATCTAATCTTATAGTTACAAGATAATAACAAGACTTGTATTGGAGCCAATAATTAAGATTTTGGTTAAATATAATATGATTTGTTCTGAACTGTTAAAGGTGGCCTGACTACAACTCATCTGTAGATATAGTGGTTTAATTAAACTCTAAAGGCCTCGCTATGGTCGATTACGTTAAATCTTCTTTTTAGTGACGGTACAGTAGGGCTGCAACTCGGGATTATTTTTTATTATCCATTAAAGTACCAGAGCTTCTATCTTTGTGAGGACCAATTGGAGTTGAGTTGTTTGGCCTGTTTTGAGGCTTCAGGCTTTGTTTTAAGGTTTAGGTTCGAATCATGTTTAGGTTCAGGTTGCGTTAAGGGGATGCATTATGTCAATGAGCGTCCTCACAAAGCTACATAGATAGTACAGCAGTGTGTGTATGTGTGTGTTTATGGCTGCATGCATGTATGCAAACCTCTTACCGAGCAGAGCTCCGATAAAGGCCGACGTAACATTTGCTAATAAATTATTCAGCAAGGACAAGATAAACTGAGACCCAGAAAGAGAGTCTGTAGATCTGACAGTGCATTCTCCAAGAGACACACACACACACACACACAGAGACACACACACATACATACACACAGCCGTCAAGTATTGCTGCTTGATGCTCAAATTAGTTTTGATTCTCTCCCTGTGACCGTAATTAAAGAGTTCCACAGGCTCATTATGTTTCTGTCCCATTAACCAAATTCAATACGTTAACAGGTCTATTAGGTCTTTCTCCATCAGTGGGTTCTGCTCTGGATCTACATCCTGTATGTATGTTAGCCAGCAAATACCAGCAGCGCCGCGTTCCCCTTAAAGCCGCTGATCGAGTGGCCTCTCTCTCTCCCTCTCTCCCTCTTTCTCTCTCTCTCTCTCTCTCTCTCTCTCTCTCTCTACCCGCCCTCTTTGAGCGAGTCTAGCCAGACGAGCTTGTACATTATTGAAGAGACGACTGCTCTCAAGCTGGCAGCGTGTTTCTTAAGAACAGAGTGTTTTCTTTTCCCATCCCACTGCCCTCTGTTTGACAGCCCCCACCGGAGAACTGCACGCAACGTTATAGATAGGGCTGGTATACGTAGAGCTGTTATATATAGAGATGTTTTACATAGGGCTGTTATATATAGAGCTGTTATACGTAGGGCTGGTATACATAGAGCTGTTATACGTAGGGCTGGTATACATAGAGCTGTTATATGTAGAGCTGTTATATTTAGAGCTGTTATACGTAGAGCTGTTATACATAGAGCTGTTATACGTAGGGCTGGTATACATAGAGCTGTTATATGTAGAGCTGTTATACGTAGAGCTGTTATACGTAGAGCTGTTATACGTAGGGCTGGTATACATAGAGAGCTGTTATACGTAGAGCTGGTATACGTAGAGCTGGTATACGTAGAGCTGGTATACGTAGAGCTGTTATACGTAGAGCTGGTATACGTAGCGCTGGTATGTGTAGAGCTGGTATGTGTAGAGCTGGTATGTGTAGAGCTGGTATATACAGATAGATGGTATACAGAGAGATGTTATATACGTAGGGTAGGGCTGTTATACGTAGAGCTGTTATACGTAGAGCTGTTATACGTAGAGCTGTTATACGTAGAGCTGTTATACGTAGCGCTGGTATACAGAGAGCTGGTATGTGTAGAGCTGGTATGTGTAGAGCTGGTATGTGTAGAGCTGGTATATACAGAGAGATGTTATATACGTAGGGTAGGGCTGTTATACGTAGAGATGTTATACATAGAGATGTTATACATAGAGATGTTATACATAGGGCTGTCGGAGCCTGACTCGCTGCTGCGACCCAGAGCTCCGGCCAGCAAGTGTCTAGATAAATGCTTATGTAATTCCATATTCATTTTTTTACTAATTTTCTCATTCATTTTTCTAAATAATGTTTCTATAAAAGTTTGTAATGGCCAGAGAGATGTGAACACCATCTTTACATTTTCAACTGTTCATAGTGGCTCACTTGTAAGGCCCACAAGTTTGTGCGGCGCTGTAATAAACGTCGCACAATGACTGAGCGTCGCACAATGTAAAAGGTTCTGGTTCCACTCAGTGGTCAGTGTGTGTAATGTATCCTGAACTCTGCTGTTTGTCAACTGTTGACCTGCATTCAACCAAAGCCTGCTCGCCCAGAGCCAAGGTCTTGTCCCGTTGGCTTCAGATGCTGCATATGAATGCAGAATCTGTTTGTGTTGACGATCACAAAAGAGAAATATCAACAATAATTGTTTTAGTAAAGAAATAACTCTTTTTTTCAATTTTTCATGTAAGAGAGTCAAACAATCACTTATGAGGATTTGTTTTATTTTTGCCTATCTGATGCCTATCTGATATTCTGATTTCATAAATTCAAAAGATGTATTGAATAATCAAGAAAACTATCATCAGAATTATTGATTGTCTAAATAATCATTAGTTGATAATAAGTGTATTCTGGTGCCTGGCAAAATACTTTTGCTTCATCATTGTTCAGTGGATTCAGCCCACAAATGTACTGAATTCGTGCTTATCGAGTGTGTTTTTGTGCGTTTGCCCGTCCCTCCCCAGATGGCCAACACCACCAGCCTGAACCACATGGTCGTTGGTCTGAAGCCCAACACGCTCTACGAGTTCTCCGTCATGGTCACCAAAGGGCGGCGCACCAGCACGTGGAGCATGACTGCACAGGGCACCACCTTTGAGACCAGTAGGCGCAAACGCACACAACACACGTGCACCAAAACAGACACACACGCACACAAATAATCATGCAGAAACACACAACACGGACCTCGTCGCGTGAAGCAGCGTGTCCAGTGTAACGAGCCCCTGTCTGGCTAGGAGTAACGTCTTGCAGCCCGTATGGAAGGAGAGGACACGCCTCTGGACAATCAAGCTGTCACTGCACTTTATGATTTAGTCTATATAATCCAAAAGGTATTTATTCATCAATAGATCTCAAACTAACTGCAAGTGAAATTGAGGAAACATGCAGCAAATGTGGTGATTGGCGAAGATAATTGGAACGCTGTTCGGTGAGAGCGACTTGGACTAACCCCGCTTCCAAAAAATACGCAAATGGAAAAGAATCAGTAATAATCATAAGAATGCAAATTACAGTTTTGAGTTAAAGTAAAGTTTTTGTTTACGTGTTTCCCTTGATTTGCAGAAACTTGGCCAGGTGTCTCAGCCTGAGGAGCAAACCGAGACCTGATTCTTTTATGGGTTCAGGCAATAAGACGAAATACATGTTGCTTTGGTTCCTTATTCTTTTCCTGATTTATTATTCCATTACTGTTGAACTTCGTGTTACCTTTTGCGTGGCACATTCACACAGTGAATGATTACCGTCTCCCATGAGTCCGCTGCATCATCTAAATTGGTGTAAAAATGACCGTACTTTGGCCATTCTGTATTGAAAATGTTCAATCCCCCGAGTATTTGTATGGATTCGGGCCGGGCTGTGAACTAATGCTGCAGACACTAAAGAGTCGCAGCACATACTTCATTGTAAGGTGCAACTGCTGAACTAAAAGGAGCTTGACAATAAACCGTGCATTCAAAACAAAACTTTTTTTCTTTGAAACGGCCTCTTTATATTTGAGGTTTATTAGCCCCACTTTTCTATATATATTTATTTATTTATATATATATATATATATATATATAAATAAATAAATATATATATATATATATATATATATATATATATATATAATAAATAAAGTGGCGCTTTTAGTTGTTGTTTTTATAAGAGTAAGGAGAACAGATATTTTTCTACCCAGCCAGGGGTTTGTTTCACAAGTGTACAAGTAGATTTTATCTCAAGTCTTAAAACTTCAGCTCATCAGTTGTGAGGGCAGTTGAAGCACAAACAATATACACACAACATGTAGATGCATCAGATACACATACAAGGTACACATGCAAAAAGACACTCACACAGTTCACTCCTATCGTTTTGTGAAAGTTATTAATGATGTAGAATTTAAAAGTCGCATTTTATCTGAGCTTCATCAACCGCTCCACCCATGTCCTGTCTCCATCACCTCCCACAGTTCCCAGCTCCTCCCCCAAAGACGTGACTGTGGTGAGCAAAGAGAACAAACCTCGCACCATAATAGTCAACTGGCAGCCGCCCTCGGAGGCCAATGGGAAGATCACCGGTGAGTCTGAGCGGCTCTCTTGTGTTACATATTAAGGTCTAGATTTAGGTTCAACCTAGATTTTCCTTTCTAACAATGAAAAAAGAATCTGTTTACCACTTTGATTTTAATCATTTTATAACAAGTCTCCACAAAACGTTGACTAAATAGATCGCATTCATGTGGAGAAATGATTTAAGCGAAAAGATTCAGTGTTTAAAATGTACAAAGAAAATGTATTGTCCTTTATGCAGTGGTGGTCGGAGAGGAATCATAACCTTTTTACTGAAAAAGACATTAATGTTAATAGTGCGATACAGGACTTTTACGTGATCTTTTTTTGTACTCTCCATTGAAGCCACTGAATCTTAAAGGGACAGTATTTTCCCCTCTTACCTGCAGCGCTATTTATCATTCACGACTGTTGGTGTGAGTGTTGGAGAGATCAGCCATATGGATGTCGGCCTTCTCTTCAATATTATGAGGACTATATATGACTGTATTGTACTCAGCTTTGCTCAAAGCGGCAAAGAAATACACATTTTGAAAAACTCAACAGGAATGTGTCCTTGAAAGCATCTCAAGATAATCCAACGTGGTTGACGGTACATATTTTGGGGTGAACTGTCCCTTTAACGTATTTGTCTCGCTCCCTGCTGCAGGCTATATCATCTACTACAGTACAGATGTAAACGCAGAGGTCCACGACTGGGTTATTGAACCCGTGGTGGGCAACCGCCTCACCCACCAGATCCAGGAGCTGACGCTGGACACCACCTACTACTTCAAGATCCAGGCCCGGAACTCCAAGGGCATGGGCCCCATGTCGGAGGCCGTTCATTTCCGCACCCCGAAGAGTACGTTTGGAAAACACGCCACGAACTGCATTCACCTTCCAGCCCCATTTAAAAATTATTTTTTTACGTAAAAGTATAGATTCCCACCTAGAACTTAAAGAGCCGACAGCTTTCTCAGGGGTTTCCTAATTAAAATATCCTAAAATTACAAAACAGTGCGAACCAGTTCACAACAGGCTTTATCTCTAAATCATGAGAGGTGCGTATGTACGTAAATTCTGCTTATATTATATTGAATAGGTAAACCAGCCATTTTGAAGACATGTACCTTTTGATGAATCACAATTACGCTAAATACTTTTAAACTATTGGATTTAGGCGGAGTTAAGAGTCTCATTCTTTCATCATGTAAGCCTTTCATACTAGATCTTAATTCATTAATTAAATAAATGCCGACAGGAGGCAACAATCGTCAGAACAATACGAGCATCCAGGCTCCGTCATGTGCCTCATAGTTGATTTTGCAGGTATAAAAGTTGAATGAAGGACGATTGAAGAACATCAGCTCATTAATTTGGCCGCCCTGATGAAGTCTCCTGCGATTCCACCAGCGGGTCCCGACTCCAGTCTGGTCACGACTGGTTCAGGGTTCGAGTCCAGCTGGAAACTCACAAAACACTGACAGGATTTTACAGATTTTTTTTTTCTGTGCACGCGGCGCTTAAATACCTTCTCGAGACAAATTCTCCCGTCGAAGCTGCTGCTGCAGTCTCTTTGGAGCTGAGACGAGTCGATCGGTTGGGCATGACTGACTCGCTGCAGAGTCCGGTCAGCAAATCTGCATCCAACTCTAAACGTTAAGAGAAAAAAAAAATCCATTTCAGGTTCTGCATACACCTTATGTAGTTTTCCATATGAATTCATATGAGCTGCATCCTTTCATGGAGATGTTGAGCAAATTGTTGTACTGAAAACCAGGATGTGTTTTATTGTGTGTATCTTTCCAGAGATGCTTTGCTCCTGATGTGCCTGTAGCTCTTCTCATTCTTCTAGTTTTGCATCTCCTCCTCCGCCTCCTCCTCTTCGCTCTCTCGCTTCATTTCCGTCTCCCACGCGGCTCTTTTCAGCTAACCTGTTTTTTGCTTTTTATTGTCTCTCCCTCTCTCTCCCTGCCCTCCTTTGGCCTGTTAAGCTGAGTCCTCTGACAAAATGGCTAATGACCAAGGTAAACGCCTCTTCTACACTTCCTTTCACTTGCTGACTCTGCAGATTACCGTCTTCTGGCCCGATGAAAACTAATATCTGTCTGCGCTTGTAGAAAAATGTCTCGTGAATGTAAAGACGGCGGCTTAAATGCGACGTGGAAAAGGCCGCGAGAACACTGACGGAACATTTCAGTAAAACCTCTTTTTTTCCCATTTTGAACCAGCCTCAAATCTTCCGCCGAAGCAGGGGCTTCCGGGCAACCAGCATCCACACGACCCGAAAACTCCAGTCGGTAAGATTTTCCTCCCACCCGCCCGCCGCCTTTACCAGAACATGCTCAGCTCTCGTCTCTATTGTGTCTCTTTTCTCTTGACAGTTCTTTTAAAAAAAACTTCTTTTTTTTTTATTTGTGTTCTTATTTTTTGCTGTGTGTGGCTTGTTCCCCCGGCCTGTGTCCATTTAATAGTGTCTCTAGTCTAATCAAGCCCTCCTTTTCTCGAGGTCAATCAGGCAACAGCGAAGGTCACATCCTGGTCATTGTCATCATCATCTCAGTGGGAGCCTTCACCATCATCGTGGTGGTGGTCGGGGCCTTCCTGTGCACACGGCGCACCACGTCACACCAGAAAAAGTAGGTCCTCCTTTTTGTGTCACACTTCTGTGTTCCTCCTGAAATACATCTCCTCTTGTATTACTCATCCTTACTCCGCTTTCTCCTGTGTCTTCTTCCTTCTCTCCGTGAGCGAGGTCGGTCTTGACCTTTGACCCCTGTGTGTTCTCCCCTGCAGAAAGCGAGCGGCCTCCAAGTCCTCGAACGGCTCCCACAAATACAAGGGCAACTCCAAAGACCTGAAGCCGCCGGACCTTTGGATTCACCACGAGAGGCTGGAGCTGAAGCCCATGGACAAGTCGCCGGACCCCAACCCGGTCATGACGGAAACGCCCATCCCCCGCACCTCGCAGGACATCACGCCGGCCGACAGCGGCCTGGACGGCAACCCCCACCTGCAGCAGCGGCGCAACTCCTACCGCGGTCAGTCTCGCCCGAGGGGCCGGTCGGTCTTCCAATGTAATGTTACGGGAGGGAGATCAAAGGGGAAATGGCTCACATGCATAATAACACAGAGCAAACCTCCTGAGTTTGGACAGGAAAACTACATTTTGGAGTTTTTTTTTAGTTTTTTTTCAGCCAGGAAATGTGTTAATAACTTCAGGTTCGCTTCTAGGGATGACTGCAGGAGTGCCGGGGAGATCGGCGGGGGGGGGGGGTTTGTGTCACTTGTGTTTGCTGTTGTTTTTCTGTGGTTATCATGCAAGAAACATTTCATGCTTTTCATACATAACGTCTATCACTTGTCATCGTGGCAGCCGCTGCCAAACTTTCAGCGAGTCAATACACTCAATTTAATCAGGTCGATGATGATATTTAAAGACCCGAGTGACGTAAAGATAATGAAGGATCCGGACGGATCGTTCACACACAACAAACAGAGTAGCGGCTCTTTCTGATTGGCTGGTTTCCACCGTACCTTTTTAGGCCACGAGTCAGAGGACAGCATGTCGACACTAGCAGGCCGACGAGGGATGAGGCCTAAAATGATGATGCCTTTTGACGCTCAGCCTCCTCAGCGTAAGTGTGTGTGTGTGTGTGTGTGTGTGTGTCTGTGTGAGAGAGAGTCCTAATCAGATAACAGATAGCAAGCAGTCGGTTTGGAAAGTTCTTGCATACAGTATGTTAATTTCGAGAACGTTTTTTTTTTTAACAAATGACCAATTTTCAAATCCATGTCATGCTGCTGTTTGTCTAACGAGGGAACAAATCCACGTCGTGCTCCGACGAAAATATTAATTTGCATGTGACAGACGGAGAATATCCAAGTGTGTGTGTGTGTGTGTATTACAGTGGACTGCGTGTGTGTTTCGTCAGCATTACTTCCACGTCCTCCATCATTATTACAGCTGGTTGAACACCCCGTCCCATGTGTTTCATGTATCCATGTCCATTTCCATTCACAGCTGTGATTAGCGCTCACCCCATCCATTCCCTTGATAACCATCACCACCATTATCACATGGGCAGCCTGGCGTCGCCGACGCGCAGCTACCTCTACCACCAGGGCGGCGGGCACCCCCGCCCGCACGTCTGCGCCACCCCCATCTCCCATCTAGACAGGGTGGACTCCACAGGTGAGGCTCTGCTGCCACCTGCTGGACGGCAGGGGAGGAGGCTCATGTTCATTCATTGGTTTATCGGCTGCTCATCCATTCACGTGCGGCTGCCATCTTCTTGGTTCATATTTTATTTTTACTAACCACTCCTCTCGGACCTCCCCGCCTTCTGATTGGCTCTCGTCTTCTCACCTTCACTCTGACCGAAGTAAAGCAAGCTTTACCAGCAGGAATGCAGTCGGACATTCAGGCAGCCAAATATTTTTACTGTTTGCAGCCGGTTTTAAATATTCCGTTGACAAAATATATGGATTATTATTTTGATTGTTGCCTAATCATTTTGTTTCTTCTAAAGTAAACAAGTAAAAATAGTACGTATAATAGTATACAATACTAACAGTTCAGTTCAGTTAATTGTTTGGCCAAGCGGGTGTATTAAAATAGCTTGTTTTGTCCAAAAATCTAAAGATATTTGGTTTACTGTCATTAATAAATCTTGCAAATATTTACATTTGAGAAGCTGCAAAAAAAATATATTTTTTATTTATTTTTTGCTCAGAAAAATTGCTTAAATTCGTTATCAAGACAATGTTCTGCTGATTAAATCAACTTATTGGTTCAGCTCTTGTGCATTGAACCTGTAAAAGAGAGAAAACACACTTCACATATTACAACATTAATATTGGAAATGTCCGACATCAGACGGATAAACATAATCTCCCGCCTGATCACCCTCCCTCCCCCCTCCAGAGTCGGTGAGGAACACCCCCAGTTCGGAGCCCCTCCCTCCAGCCGCCGCCTCCTCCCAGGCCTCCTGCCCCTCGGAGATCATGGCCGACCCCGAGGGCAGCTACCACGGCTCCACCACCACCGAGGAGGAGCCCAGCTACTCCAGCAACCTGCCCCCCCACCGCTCGGCCCACCCGCACGCCCACGCCCACCCGCTCAAGAGCTTCGGCGTGCCCTCCATCTCGGCCGCCGGCCACCCGTCGTTCGAGTCGCCGGCCCTGCCCAGCACGCCCCTGCTGGCTCAGACCGGTAAGCACAAGCACTCGCACGGACAGAGAGCAATCGTTTTTATTTCATTAGAAATGTATACTTTCATCTGCATCACACCGATCTAGAGTTTTATACTCGCTTCAGTGGATTTGTAATTGTCTATTGACGCAGATATTTAAGTCCTAATTGGAAGTGTAATGATTACAAAGTTTCACAATAAGTAAATATTGTGATATTGGTAATCTTAACAAATACAAGCGATATGTCACATCGTACTCATTTACTTTACGCTGGCCTTAAAGGGCCAGTACGTCTCTGAATACTTCCACACTTCTCCAGTCTGGCACTCAGCTTGAAGCCCATTGGTTAGTTGTTCTCTGTGTGTGTGTGTGTGTGTGTGTGTGTGTGTGTGTGTGTGTGTGTGTGTGTGTGTGTGTGTGTGTGTGTGTGTGTGTGTGTGTGTGTGTGTGTGTGTGTGTGTGTGTGTGTGTGTGTGTGTGTGATGAAGAAACATGTCAGACATTGCATGCACATACAATGCTTGTTCGTTGTGATCATTTCATCATTTGTGTTGGTGTTTTAATGGGATTGTGTTGATAAAACTTGTGGAAACAATTATTTTTTATTTTTTTTTAAATTCAAATATCTCTTTGGGATGAATAAAATAAACATACTCACATCCCGGGACAATATGACAGATAAATATAAATGGACTGCAACAGCGCACGGGGGGGACTCGAGCTTCACGTGTTCACTCTCCATTTCACCGCCATGTGTGGCCTTCACTGACTGTCGTGTGCGTCTGTGTGCGTTTGTCACGTTCAGGGCCTCCCACTCACCCCCATGTTGTTAAAACAGCCTCTATCGGAACACTGGGACGGACCCGCAACCCGATGGTCGTCACGGTGCCCAACGCCCCCGACATGCCGGAGACCAGCAAGATGCTGGAAGACGTGGACAGCGTGAGTACGGCGCCCCCCGAGTGTCGAGTGTCGTGTCTGTTTTTAGAGTCACACAATCACGCTTCTTCCGAATCCATGTTTTCTTTGGGCACTGGATTACACGGTTACTTTCCACTGGACGTCGGTTTTAACCACATTCTCTGTTCTTTCTCTCCTTTTTTTTTTAATTCTTTCCAAACTTCAATCTCACCATTTTTTTATCGCCGGCTGGCTTTTTATCAACTCATTTAATAACGCCTGATCTTAACTCGCCCCATAACCGGAATGCTTTATTCTTTTCTCATAATCCTTGACTGGCTGATGTTTTGCTTTTGTCTGCTGCATATTTTTTGTTTTTTTTGCTACGCTTCAGTCCCATTGACCCACCACCACCCCACCCCCCCACCCCAGCTCACCTCGCCCCACCCATATGACTCCCCCCATCCTCTATTAAAGATCCCTGACTGACCCTCTGCTCCTCTCCTTTCCTTTCTTCTCCTCCCTCCCCCCCTTCCTTCCTTCCAGGTGCTTGCCTCTCTCCCCCCCTGCCCCTCCCCCGCCCCCCGCAGTAACCCTGTTCCTCTCCCCCAGAGCTACGAGCCTGACGAGCTGACCGAGGAGATGGCCCACCTCGAGGGCCTCATGAAGGACCTGAACGCCATCACCACAGCGCCATGAGCACGCACACACACACACACCTATATACACACACACACACACACACACAGTCATCCAGAAAGACGCACACTCTAAAGTCAAACAAACACGGCCAAACATGAACCTTTGGGAGGCAGGTGGACACAAACTGGCGTCTTGTGCCCAAGAAAAACTCTCTCGTCCCCCTGCAGAGGAGAAAAAAACAAAAAAACAAACTCCAGACTGAAAAAATTTTCCCCGTGCTTTCCTCGCTCAGTCTCAGGAAGGAGATTGCCGTGAGAGGGAAGGGAAAAGTGAGGCGCTCTTCATCTTTTTCATGAAGCGCCGCTCTCAGAGACGATGAACTTTAAAACATTGGGTCGCTTTCAAACCGGGAGACGGCGGATCCTCTCCTCGGCAAGAAGACGTGCGGTCGGGGGTGTTTTTTCGCTCGGCGGCGGTCGATTCGATGTCGAGTCAAAAGGAGAAAAGTCCAAAAATATGCTGGTTTTGATGTCGGCGCTCACACAGTGTTTGTTTGATTAGTGTTTCCTTTGTGCATTTTGTATATCTATTGGGCCGTTTCAGTGAAGTGAACATTGGATATCAGCCCCCCCTCCCCCCACCCCCTTTACAAGCCTACATTATTCATAAACGTTGTTTTTACCCCCCCTCGTGTCTTATATTGTGCCATGACTTTTTATTATTTTCTATGTTATTGTATTATTGTTTTGTACACACATATCCTTATAAAACATGTACATATGTTGTGTGTGTGTTTTTATTTTTTTAAACTGCCTCATTATTTTGATGTTTTCCCATTTTGTTTCATTGTTGTTATTTTTTGTTGGGGGGGGGGGGATTTGAAAGTAGGATTCCAAAAGAGTCCTGAAGCTCAGTTTTCATATCAAAAAAAAAAGGGGGGAGAGAAGCCCAATGTGTTTTCCTGTACGTTCTTCTCTGGCATTGCCCCCCCCCCCCCCCCCCCCCCCCTTGTACATTAAAAGTCTTCTTTCTCAGCCCTCTGTTTGTCGTGGGAGCTCCGTTTTAAAAGCCTTACCAACGTGTTTGTATGCAGGAAACATACGAAGCACACAAGCTTCTCTCCTCACGGGTACCGAGAGGACTCAGGGCACCGACACTCACACGGCACCCAGTCAGTCACCCAGTCAGTCAACCAGTCAGTCAATCACCCGCAACACGAGTTATCTTTTATACGAGAAGTTCGATCGAGAGTGTGTGTGTGTGTGTGTGTGTGTCGTTTCCAAAAGCCAATATTTGGTTTCAGGCGTGCGTATCGCAGAACCACGTGTGCGTTTTCCCACGGCGGCGTGTGTTTGCCGTTTATTCGTGTTTTTTTTTTTCCCCCTCTGCTGTTCTTCATCTGGTTCTTTTACAAAAGATGGACGTTTGAATGGGACTCCCAGAATTTTTTTTTTTAACATGGCAATTTTTGTATGAAGAAGGAGAATAAAAAAGAAGCTTGTCGTAAACACAAATCCGATGTGAAAAGAGAAAAAAAAGTTCATCTAAGAAACTAGTTTTTCATCACACTCTTACCCAAAGAAATTTGTCATTTGCAATCATAGTAATTTGCTCTACTTTTGTGAATACCACGTTTCTCATAAATGTACATCGTCATGAATGTCAATATAACTGTAAGAGATTTTAACTATGGATTCAAACGAGGAACAAGTTTTGGGGGAAAACGTGAAAACAAAAGGGGGGGGAAAAGGACCGGACTCCATTTGGGAAATAATCTATTGAGTTGTAAACAGTTGAACCTGTATTGCACTTTTTCACAATTTTTGAAAAGTACATTTCTTACATATCTTGTGTTTTAAATATCAAACGCTGTTTGTGTAACGTAGTGTCCTAGGTAAGCAGCAGGCAGCTGGTCTTGTTTTTTATGTTCATTATTTTTTTTATTTTTTTTGTTGGCTTCAGAAATGAAAGGAATTTGAGCAGCCGAGTTGTTTATTTTGCAGCTCATGATGAGGAATTATGTCGTTGCTTGTTAATGTACAGAGCTTTCTCTGCTTTCTGTAGGAAAAAAAATCTGTGGCTTTTTAAAAAATGTTGGAAAAAAAAAAGTTTGGAAAAAAATATGTTTTTTTATTGGTGCTCCTATACATTGTGTATACAAACTATTATGAATACTAACAAAGTAAATGTTTCTGCTCGTCTTCTTTTCACCCAACATGATCAGGATAGGAGTTAAGAGCACTGGTGGGAAGTACATTTACTCGAGTAGTACTATTTCATGGTACATGTACTGTACTTCTACTTCACAATATTCTTTTTTTAACTATAGTTGATTTGCAGCTTCAGATTATTTATAGAATAAATATAAATCAACTAATAGATTATGTATTATTGTAGATTAAGTTACCTTGCAGTATATGAAGTAGTTCAAAAATCTAGCTGCAGCATTCTGAGTACACATTAATGCAGCATTATTATTATCCAGACATATGATATACTGCATATGATTCTGAAGTGCAACACTTTTACTTGAGTATTGTCACACTGGTAATACTTTTACTTTACGATCAGAGTACTTCTCCCACCACTGCTGAAGTGTAAAGAAATAGGTTCTTAGTAATATAATAAAACATATACAATGTATTCTGCACAGTTACACAACAGCTTATTAATACTGAGAGGAAATATTACATTGACTAGTCAATCAACAGAAAACTATTCAGAAACAATACTGAAAATAGATTAAAAAAAGTACAAATATTTGCTGCGTTTCTTAGTTATCTATTATATTAAACTGAATATTTTTCTGTATGGTTCGGACCAAACAAGTAATTATAATATTTATATAATACCATTTTCAATTTGTTTTAATTAATCAAGCATTTCAAGCAATTTGTTAATTTGAGAAATTGTCGCCGGATTATTCAATGAAAATAATTAACAATCAAGCCTTAAAGTCCAGTTTTTCTTTGAGTTTGGTTTAAATGGCCTTGAATTTGAAACCTCACCACAGGGCCGCTGTAATTGTACAGCTCTTCAGCCTCATTTAAATAATAAAAGCTTCTTTTGTTACACAGCCTGTTCAGTTAATGAGGTAATCCTTGTTCAGGAAGAAATATTTAAAAATAGATTTCATAATTGTAGTTTACAGGTTTTCTTTTGTTATACTCTATCACATGGTTTGACTAACCTCTTTGTAGGTTTATCTGCACTGCAGCATGAAGTTGAGGTTTTGACAACCACTCGTTTGATCAGATTTGTAGCTTTAGTCCCATCATCATCATCATCATCATCATCATGCAAGACTGAATAAAAAAAGAAAAAGTCTTTCAGGCCGAGTAGCTGACAGAACTCAATCACTCAGCATTTGGTTGATTGTTGGTGTTAGTTTCAAGTTGATGCAACTGGGGGAAAAAGTGTGGCGGGGTATTAAAGTAAACTAACACATTTGAATACACTGACATTAAAAAAATGCTGACATGGACAACAGAGTTTGAGTTAAATTTAGATTTCTGGAAAATGCTGCAATGATCAACTTACAGTAAAACCAAAAAGAAATGCTCTTAAATATGTTTTCTTTCACTAATCGGATACATGTGGCATCCTGTATCATGTGAGTGTTTTAGAGGTTACACAAAGGGCTTTTGTCCTCCATACAGTCCCTCATTTTAACTTCATAGTCTTTGTAAATTATTTTATAATCAATAATAAGCTCCATCTTTTGTAGATTCAGAGATTCTTGGTCACTTCAGGTAAGTTGCAGAGAAACACTTTTTGTGTGTGAATGAAGGAAATACTGTCTTCTCTCGTTCCTACGTTACAATTTGAGCGCTGTAAAGAGCTGTAAGTCCAGAGAACAGCCGTCTCCACAGCCAAGGAACTATAAAGGCAAAAGAAAATCAGCGTACCTACTTCCTCTGATTTGCAGCATCTGAACATGTTTATCAAAAAGTGTTAAACTCAATTTTCCGTCACACATCAAGATGTTTTCACACAAACACAAAATCGCCTACAAATGTGGCATGCCTACCTAACCTCAGCTCAAAAACAATTACGATCCAAATTTTTACTGAGAGATATTTATGAAAAAAAGGAAAACACATTGATATAAATGTTACAGCAGCAGAATAAACAGACCAGATAAAACAAGATTAGAGCCGATTAAATGGGGAAAAAGTAAAACTACGCCATTCATATTTCTGTATCTTTTCCTATAAATAATATTGCCCGATACTGAAGTTCTAAGTGTTGTCAGATATCTTCTCCACAATGTACGGAATACAGATGTGGTTCTTTATTTATTTATGAATACATACATATTATATAAAATATATAAAAGTGTTTATATTCTGGGCTCCGCCTGTGAAGCTCTAAATCAAGTTCTCGGGCGACCAGCAGGTGTCGCTGCAGCCGTTTCCGCTTCTCTTCGACGTCCGCCTACGTCATCACCCCCTCTCACAACAAGGAATATGGCGGCCAGCTCGGATCGAATTCCTCCTCCTTTCCCTGACTCTGAGGAGCCGGCAGCCGCACCGTGTGACATGGACGATGGGGACAGCGACGAGGGAGAGGACATCTTCGTCAACAACGTGTGTTTACAACTCATTCTTATTTATTTGAGGAGTTGTGTCGGCATTGCGGGTGAACGAGGCAGGAGTCAGCCTCTTTATCTGATCTGACCTGCATTCATGGCAGCCAACACAACGGCAGCCAACGGACGGAGGGAGGCGAGAAGCGAGGTCATGTAGTGTCGAGGAGAAGCGGATGTGATCCAGAAAGTTAGCCAAAGTTCGGTTTAGCACAAATTGAGCCGTTTTTCAGCCGTAACTAGTAAAATGATGTGTTTACTTTGGCCTCTTGTTCGTGGCCTGTCGTTGTGCTTAACTACTCAATGTGCTGTCACCTCCTGTGTATCTAGTGAGGGAAGAATACTCAAGAATACTTCATATACTTTCACTTTCGTAAAAGTACTAGCTACAAGTATTGTCAGCTAAATCTACTTATGGTGTCAAAAGTAACGTGACGTCACCTCTTGTGTATCTAGTGAGGGAGTAGCATTCATATACTTCACTTACGTAAAAGTATTATCAGTAAAATATACTTAAGGTGTCAAGAGGAACGTGACGTCACTCCTCTAATGTCACTTCTTGTGTATCTAGTGAGGAAAGAAAACTCAAGAATATTTCATATACTTTCACTTTCGTAAAAGTGCTAGCTACAAGTATTATCAGCTAAATCTACTTAAGGTGTCAAAAATAACGTGACGTCACTCCTCTAATGTCACTTGTGTATCTAGTGAGGGAAGAAGTATTCATATACTTCACTTTAATGGTACATCAAGTATTATCAGTTAAATATACTTAACGTGTCAAAAGTAAAATTAATGTGACTCTTTATGCAGTATGGCGCCTTTCCACAGTGTATTATTAGTATTATTATTATTATTATCAGTTTTTCTCACTAACCAAATCATGTAAGATAATTTTAACATTTTATTTTAGTTACATTGTTTACTCCTGAAGTAGTTATGTTTTTTATGTAAAACGTAATTATACGTATCAAATATATGTAGTGGAGTAAAACGTATAAAGTGGGACAAAAAGAATAGACTCAAGTTTAGTACAGGCACCTTAAAGGAGTAATAAATTGTGAACTGCAGTAAATGTACTTAGTTACGTTCCACTTCTGGTATTTAACACGTGTCCTTCCTGTCTGCAGAGCAACCCTGTGGCTGTGAGTCGAGGAGTCTCTCAGCCGGATAATGTCAATGAGCAGCCTCCAGATCTGTTCGGTCAGGAGGAGGAGGAGGAAGAGGAAGAGGAGGCCAGCAGCACTACTGCCAAAGCAAACGGAGTTCACTCTGATGATGACAATGACCTGTTTGCTGGTTAGGAGACATTTTCTGTCCATTTCTATCCCACTTTCTTTAAATTCGCAGAGCCTCGGTCATGTGAGATGGTTTATTACGTGTCTAGTTTGTGCTCAACTATTTTAATTCTGATTTTAAAGGGGCATTCCTCTGATTTAAGTCACTAATCAATTAATGGAGTAATCAATTTAGCATTAGCTTGGAGACTGCAAATGTGTTCCGGTGAGACTGCGTTACAAGCGTTGGGTCTTTTAAAGATATGGGTGTTTACTCGGCAGAGGAACTCGAAATGAAATATATTTTTGCGTTATGGGAAATGCAGGATCCAGTGTTTTTGTAGCCTACTTCTGTTGCATCAGTTTAATTGTAATTTAAAAAAGGTCAGTCTGTGCAACATAAAAGCACTCAGCATTTAAGGCTATTAAAGCCTGACTAACTCAGAAAATCGGATTTATTTTCCACAAACGTTCTTCGTTAAATGAGAAAATACTCAGTACTTTTCATTTGTCAAGTATTTAATTCAGACAAGAGTATACAGAAACATGTTTATTTTCGTATTTATTTCATAAAATTACCAGAAAACATGCTGTATATAGTTATATAGATATGAAATGACCTCTATGGTGATTAAAAATGTTGGCCATATTGCCCACTAGACAGATCTCAGGCAAGAATAAGCTCGGGTAGATAATGTTTTTAGAAACTTTTTTATTTATATTAGTTGAAAGTCTAATTACATCCCGACAGTAATCAATAAATCAAATGATGTGAAGAAAAAACTGGAAAACAAATCTTAAGAGTATTAACAATAGCTAAGTTTGTTGTTTACATCCATAATGATACTTTTGGGGGCGTGGCTTTGGAGGGAGGCCTGAAGGGACCGGCTGTCATCGTTGCAGACTTGGGGACTTTTTTGCTAGATTTAGCGACTTTTTGCAGCTCGTGCTGTTTGCTGCTTTCAAAAGAGTCGGGCTGAGTTTTTTCATTTGGTTTTCAAAATCTAGCTTGTGTACTGGTTTCTCCAACGTTGCCAACCCAAGCTTTAATGATCTGAACATACGGAAGGAAGGAAGGAAGGTAATAAACCAGCAGTGCACTGTTCGGGATGAATCGGGTACATTTAAGTCACCTGTGTTTCTTTTTCTTTCTGAAAGAAGGAAGTCGTATACAATAGTAAAACGTCTTCTCCTTCCCCAGAGGCCCACGTGAAGCTGAGCACCGACAAGCCCGGCAGCTCTGGCCGGAAGGAGCTCTCCACCTCCTCCGGCCCTCCTCCATCTTCCTCCTTCACCCAGGGCCCTGCAGCCATGCAGCCCACCTCCATGGAGCAGGTATAGCCGAGCCGTGCTTCCTTTTTTTTAAAAGCAGTTCATTTCATTCACGTTTTCCGTGATGCCTACTAGTTGTGTTTTTCTCCTCATTTACAGCTGGAAGAGGACACGGATAGTTTTGATGTAGATGTTGCCGTCACCAACCCTGAGAAAGTTGGTCAGTCTCTCTCTTTATTTGTTTTTTGTTCACACTGTCTGTTTTTTTAAACTATAATACAGCTATCTGTAATACACAGTTTATTCAGATGTTCTTTTTTGGGAAGTAGGTGATGAATTATATCACTGTATAGTTTAAACTTTTATGGTTATGTCTCATTTTTTGCAACCTCACTACTTTAAATGCACTGACACATTCATTTCAGACTGATTTCTCATTAATTAAATGTATCTCCAATGTTTCTGTCCTACTAGGAGATGGCATGAATGCATATGTGGCCTTCAAAGTATCCACCAGGGTCTGTAGAAAAGCTTGTTTTGATACTTGTTTATTTTTTTTATTTTTTTACATAGCTCTTGAATCTGTCTCAATTTTCACTGCTGTTTCCAAGTTTTTAGTTTTCACAGTGCTGTGTCTCTGCTCCCAGACCTCCTTGGCCATGTTCAGGAGTAAAGTCTTCTCTGTGAGGAGGCGTTACAGTGACTTCCTGGGTCTTTACGAGAAGCTGTCTGTCAAGCAGTCGCTCCACGGCTGCATCATTCCACCACCACCTGAGAAAAGTGTCGTAGGTGGGTCTTAAGTATGTGCGCTGCTTGTTTTTGTATACATTTTAGTTGTTGTCCCTTTTGGTGACTCTCATGTGGATCCAACAGGGATGACCAAAGTGAAGGTGGGAATGGACGACCCGTCCTCAGTAGAGTTTGTGGAGAGAAGAAGAGCAGCTCTGGAGAGGCAAGGATCCATCCATGTTTCCCACAGTGACATTTTTAATGAGATGATAACTAACATTCATAACTCTACAGATGCCCATGCTTTTATGTGCATGTTTTATGTGTTAACTTTTTGTGTTTTTTCTGTAGGTATCTTCAGAGAGTAGTGTCTCACCCATCGCTACTACAAGATCCTGACGTCCGTGACTTCCTGGAGAGAGAGGAGGTGGGTTTTTCAGGATATAAAAAGAGTCTCCTTTCGTAACTAGCTGGATAATGACTTTAGATTCCTGGGAATGACTTGCTCTCTCTCTCTCTGTGTGTGTGTGTGTGTGTGTGTGTGTGTGTGTGTGTGTGTGTGTGTGTGTGTGTGTGTGTGTGTGTGTGTGTGTGTGTGTGTGTGTGTGTGTGTGTGTGTGTGTGTGTGTGTGTGTGTGTGTGTGTGTGTGTGTGTGTGTGTGTGTGTGTGTGTGTGTGTGTGTGTGTGTGTGTGTGTGTGTGTGTGTGTGTGTGTGTGTGTGTGTGTGTGTGTGTGTGTGTCTGTGTCTGTGTCTGTGTCTGTGTCTGTGTCTGTGTCTGTGTCTGTGTTTTCAGCTTCCCAGAGCAGTGAGCACCCAGGCGCTGAGTGGAGCTGGCTTCCTCAAAATGATCAATAAGGCATCCGATGCTGTCAACAAGATGACTATCAAGATGAATGAGTCAGACACTGTGAGGGGAATCCAGATCAAGTGTTTTCAGGAGACCGTTGTGCATGTGGCCTCCATATCGAATGAAATGATGATTTCATAGAATTAGACAAGTCCATTGTTGGATAAACTTTGATGGATCATTGGAGGCACCAGAATATTTACACCACGATGCAATGAATATCCAAAAGTCTTAGTAGGAGAGGCGAGGAAGGACATTTAAACGACCAGAATGAGCAAAATATAAAAGCTGGTAAACATGTGAAAAAGAGTAAACGTATTCAAGATGGTGAACGTGTCTAAAAGGGATCAGTGCAGATAAATATGGCACTATTGTAGGTATGCGTAAACACAGGGGAATGCTCATCAGTGTTTTGTCTCTCTCACTAGAAATTATAGCAGGACAAACAACACTATTGTTGACATGATGAGGTTGTTTGTGTGTGTAATTCATTTTCCTGATGATTTCACTCTGTGTCCGTCTCAGTGGTTTGAGGACAAGTTCCAGGAGGTGGAGAACGAGGAGCAGCAGCTGAGGAAGCTTCAGGCGGTGGTCGACTCCCTTGTCAACCACAGGAAGGGTGAGCGACACTTTCTGTTGCCTCAACAAAGGAAACAGACGAGCTCCGTCCAGCTCCCCTGCTCTTTCAGGGTGAAACGAGTAGACTGAATGCGCCTTCTGTTTCCCAGAGCTGTGTGGGAGCACGGCCGTGTTTGCCAAAAGTATGGCCATGTTGGGAAACTCCGAGGACAACACGGCCCTGGCGCGGGCCCTGTCCCAGCTGGCGGAGGTGGAGGACAAGATGGAGCAGCTGCATCAGGAGCAGGCAGCCAGCGACTTCTTCATCTTCGCGGAGCTGCTCGCCGACTACATCCGCCTGCTGGGTGCCATGCGCGTAAGCTCACTGTTGCAGAGCGGTAGTTTTTTTTACAGTAAAGGAGATTCGAGTCGGTCCTGATACCGGGACAGAAATGAAGATGTTGTGTTTTGTCTGAAGCAACATAAGGGCGACGGTGCCTCTGGTTTAGCCTGTTTTGCTTGACAAGTGTCGGATGTCCACAGGCGTGTTTTGACCAGCGCGTGCGGGCGTGGCAGCGATGGCGGGAGGCTCAGAGCACGCTGCAGAAGAAGAGGGAGGCCGAGGCCAAGCTGCTGTGGGCCAACAAGCCGGACAAACTGCAGCAGGCCAAAGACGAGATCACCGA